>JAPSGF010000032.1:7232398-7311042 GCA_035772895.1 Perdix hodgsoniae
AAGTCAGCTGAATTCCACCCCTTATGTTCAGCCTGATTTTGGATTTAATTACAAATATGTATGTGTTTTTACTACTGAAAGAATTAGCCTACCAGCTTAACCAACCCACTTCTTACATGACCAAGTTTCTCTGAAATCCTTTGCTGCAACTTTGGCATCACGTCTACATTTGGTCCAGAATCACACACACAAGATCACAATCCAAGGTCTGGGCAGGACAGATTCATACACACTTACTATTAAGATATCAACTCTTGTGCAACAGTGCATAGACTTTTATTGGCTCTCAAACATTCAGTGCCATTTCTTGCAAATCCATTGGAATTTCCTCTCTCTACAAATCTTCAATTAAATCTAAGATTTTTCTGCTTAACTTCATTTGGTCCTTTCTTGTTTTTCTTAAAACTTGCATGTAAGAAGCATATAAATGTGAGGGGAAATGGCTGTTTACGAGGGTGGATAGTGATAGGACAAGGGGGAATGGTCTTAAACTGAGACAGGGGAGGTTTAGGTTAGATATTAGGAGGAAGTTTTTCACACAGAAGGTGGTGACACACTGGAACAGGCTGCCCAAGGAGGCTGTGGATGCCCCATCCCTGGAGGCATTCAAGGCCAGGCTGGATGTGGCTCTGGGCAGCCTGGTCTGGTGGTTGGCGACCCTGCACATAGCAGGGGGTTAAAACTAGATAATTGTTGTGGTCCTTTTCATTCTGTGATTCTATGATAGCTTAATTCTGTTCTAACATCTGGCAAATGCTAATGGATTTATCTAAGATTAAGTTTGGAAAATATGATGGAGTTTTGCTTAATTGTTTTGATGTTCAGTTCCCAATAAAATATGGTCTTAAAATCAGGGTGTCGGGTTTTCACAAGCATCCCCAAACTTCATATTGGAACAGTCTTTTTTCTTTCAATTATTGGCTTTGACCCATAAAGATTAAAATTGGATCTTTTCTCACACTTCTTTCAGTTGCTTCTTATTCCCACCCACCACCTTTTTCTCTGCATCCAAATTTCAATTTTCACAGTACATCTGCAGTATCTTGCACTGATCGTTTTATGGTTGCTAATAAGAGGCTTGAGTTGTGATATTTAATATTAGGGGGAAAAAAAAAGAAAGAAAGAAAAAAAAAAAAAGTAATTACCAAATATTTGAGAACATCTCTTTAGAGAGAATTAGAGAGCAGGGAATGCATACCTGACTTTCTCAGGGCTCAAAATACACTATTTAATATTTTACTTCTTGTACCTCTGTGTCCACAAATTCTGCTGAATACACACACATATTCACAGCTTTCTGCTTGAGTCCCTGGCCCAATGCTACCATACAGCAAGAATACAGTAAAAAATGCCACACTGAACAAGCTGAACTGCACTCTTGCTCCACTTCAATAGCAGAGAGGAAGAATCTCCACTTGAAGCTAGAAGAAACCCTGGAGGAAGTAAGGAGAAATTCCCAACACGTTCTTAGTCTTAGTGACAGGCTAGCAGATCCAGTAATGATGTGGTAGCTCAGAATGACACCAGTCCCTTGGTAACAGAAGTGGGAACTACTTATTGGTAGGAGATTGAGTCATACTCATACCAAAATACTTTTTTGTGACATGCGTTCTACACTGGCAGGAATTCCTCTGAATAGGCCTTATTGCAGTTTCCCTAAGTTTGGAAAGCTTTTAAAAAGGAAAAGCTAGGAAAGGAAAGTTGTGCTTCATAGCAATGCATTTAAGACTCTGAAGAACAACTTGTAAACCAGATAGTTCCTTCTTTCCTCCATGTACAAGCAAAAAGTCTGGTTAAGGCCCCATCCTCTTGTTGTTTTTTCTTCCAGCACACCGATAAAATATTTTGCTATAATGCACCACTTTAATTCACCCTTTTTTAATCACCTTTGACAGCTTCCTTAAAGAGTATAGCATGCTGATACAAAATACTCCGGGTCAGCAATGTCAGATACAATGAACACCACTGTTGTGGATCTTCTGCTCTGTAAGATATTTCAGAGCAATGGATTGTCACATTTTGCACAAGCACAAAATTGAAAGCCAGAGAAAACCCTGTCAGATTGTTCTCAGCTTGGAAAACAAGAGTCATCCACCAAAGACCCATTACTATCTTGTACTGTCTTTGAGACAAGTATTATAGATGTCAGAAAGCTCTAGCATATGTAAAGTACAGGAAAAAGCCTAGGTATCTTAACACATGAGTGGGGCAGATTGCAGAAGAGGGGAAGCAGTAACAGCATTAGCTATTGAGGAGATAGACATTTCCTGTCTTCCTATGGATTGAATAAAGATGGAAGAGCCTCTGACTGTTGCAACTAAATTCTGAATTGCTCTGTTACTGACTTTACAATCTATTTTTCATAATAAGCAATGACATTGAACAGAACTGTTGTTTGGGCCTTTTATCTGCCATGACTAGTTTGCTTGTCCATGGGCTTATCTCTCTCTAGCAGCACGCTGCTAATTGAGTTGAGACATACAGAGCATGAAGCATGGCAGGCCATGCAGCACAGCAAAGCAGGAATACCACAGAGCCAAACTGCATTACCCAGCTGCCCTAGCTGCCATAACAGCAAATCAAATTGGTTTCAGAAATGGTTAAAACATTCTCCAAATGACATTAACAATTTTGTATGAAATTATTTGAAGGTAAGCTTCAGCATCTATACATCGGTTTTAACTAAATTTTGTGGAGAGTGACACATTTGAAAGTCAGACTAAAATTCAGCAATCAAATGCCCAGTCTTCTGTAACAAAGTAAAGTGAATTTATAGTATATAAAGAATCTGAAGTAAGAACATTAATCACCTATGTCACCAGTTACACATCTTGGGCTGGAATTTCCAGGAAAGTGCCTTTCTAAACCTCATCAGTGCTGCTGTGTCCAGAGAGATGAAAGTCAAGTAGATTGATTCCAAAAGCAACAAACTGCGATACCCAAGAGTTAGCATTTCTCACACAGACATGTACCTGTACCTCACAAACCCTTACAGTTTCTTTAGAAAGGAAGAAAGGAATGTTATACACTCCAGTGATTTTTTACTGAGCTTCAAATAACACATTGGTGGAGAAATTTCTGAGCCCACTGTCTTGTCATTTGCATTGATTGCACACACTGCTGTGCTATTTTCTGACATCCCACTTGATATCACTGAAAATCAAAAGACTGTAGAGGGCAAAAGAAAATGAATAGTAAAACAATCTGCCCATCCTTTCTTTCACTTGACCAAATTACCTTTTCTGTCAGGTGCTTATGACAAATATATTTTCTCCACAAGCAATATATCTGGGAGTGAATTTCTAACATCAAGAATATACCATTCTGCATGTCCTCTGTAATCTCTAATACAGTGTTGCTAGATAGGGGAGTGATAACTGATTTGGCAGCTAGCCTGATTCCTAGAGTGAGGTGAAAAGAGAATCTTTATCCTATACCCTCTATTTTGACCCATTTTGGATCTCTGACAGTATGTATATTTTTTTCTGTTTTGGAAAATACATTGCAAAAGAGATATATCTTTTATAGATAAAGTCAATGCTTCCAACCTAATCTAACACTTTCAGTTATGTGAGGTCACCAAGTGAAAAAGCAATTTCTAATTTGAACTCTTCTTTGTGCCATCTCAACCTTCACCACACACTCAGCTCAGTGTGCGAACATGAACACTTAGTGCAGCAAGCTCAGTTTTCTCTTGGAGCAGGTCATTCAGGAGAAAAAGTTACATCACAGCATTCCCAATGGACAATCTTACGTGGTTAAAGATTTGCAACTAAGTATGAAAAAGAAGCATGGCTACACATGACTTTCATCCCACAAAAACACTGCCAGTACACTCTAGGGCTAGTTAATATTTTAGTGGGTTTTCCAATACAGGCGATATTGTTGCTGTACTGTGGTAGGTTTTTTTTGTTTATTTGCTTGTTTGTTTGTTTTGTTTTTGTTTTAAATCTAGGATGACATTTTGAGCTTTTTTTAATTTTTATATAAACGAAGAATGCAGAGTCACTCTGCATCTTATTCTATGTGACAGCACTGCACATCAGTTTTCTCCAACTGATCTGTAATCTATGTTCAATTCATAAATCTGTGGTACTGTGAAATAAGCCCATATCAATCAGTGGGGAAATGATTTATTAAATTGTGGAACACAAAACAGATGAGCTAGCAGATGAGCTGTTCCCACTTTATTCACAGGGAGAAAAGAGAAAAAGAAGAAAGGATCTGTGATGAGATGCAAGGGCTTAACTCGAGTTACAACAGCTACAGATCAAACAAATGGTGGTGCTGTGGAGAAATGTTTACTTTGGATTCAAAAATTAACACAGAAGAAACAAGAACCACAACCAAACTTCACTACAAATCAAACCCAATTTTGATTCCAGTCTGACTTGACACTGTTGATATAAGCCTTTTCTTACATCAGAATTCATGCTCCTTAGATAAGCAGGCTGTACTTTAGCACTGATGGTCCACTGGGCAACAAGGCTTCACAGCTCTGCCAGTCCCCATAAATGGCATTAGCTGGAGGCAAAGGGAAGGCCACAGAGTACTGAAAACAGAATATTCTTTAAAATCTTTTTCTACAGAATAACTGAGGATGTTTCCATATTTTTCAGATATCATATGATAATAGCCATTTCAGTGTAGGTGTCCTATCTCATTCAGAGTCCCACCATGGACTTCTATCAGCGAACCATGGGCATCCTTGTGAAGCTCTACAGGGTGTCTGATAGATTCTGTTCCATATTTACTAACCGTGTGTTCACACCAAAGATCCCCTGCAGTGTCTCATAGTGCACTGGGTGCACAGGATTTAAGTCCTGATGCTCTTCCTTTTTGGGGGAGCCATCATATCCACTTAGAGCATCAGGTCAGTGCCAAATATTGGACTCTTAGAATTTAGCAATGCTGTGTGGACAACTTGAGCAGTACAGTCTCCTAATAAACCAACCATAGCTGGCCATACTCTTTCTTACTGTGCAGAAATGAAACCATTCCTTGTTACCCAGCTGCATATAATCAAGTTGTTGTGATTAGTTGTATGCCTTTTAATGCCTTCCCACACTTCAAAATACAACCTCTCCCAGTTCTATATGAACATTGCAAAGATTTTTTTAAGAAGTTTCTTGAGAAGAAGGGATAATAAATAGATTCAACTATAAATATCTTTTGCTGTCTT
Source organism: Perdix hodgsoniae (assembly GCA_035772895.1). Lineage (NCBI taxonomy): Eukaryota > Metazoa > Chordata > Aves > Galliformes > Phasianidae > Perdix > Perdix hodgsoniae. Next base: position 7,237,581 of record JAPSGF010000032.1, read on the forward strand.
GATGGTTTAACTTTAATGGCATGGGAAGAGATGTGGTCAAGAGAGAAATGCAAGCAGTATGTTCAATTGCTTAGAGGCAAATCCTTCATAATTGTGATTTTCTAATGTTTCACCTATGAACTAATGAGAATATGTTGGTAGTGTCTATCAGTAATTTTAAAGTGATTCAGTAAGAGGCCTACAGAGGCTGTGTCATGTGGTATTTCTACAGGATCTTCACCTCCAAAGGAACGATCATTAAAGTGTATGCAACTCCCAGTGGGCTGAAAACCTGTAGTGTTAACACAACCACTAAGGTCAACATAGGAACAGCTGAAGCACAGAGAGCTGATGAGATATATGTGCTTCGTTTTTACCTCTAGTTCAAGTTCATTAGTAAATTATAAGTTGGTTTTGCATGGCAAATGAATTATGTCCTTCCTGAAGGTGAACTCTGGATAAGCACCACAGAGGTCATTTTATCATCATTACTGATATATAAAAACAAACAATTGTACATGGTATTTGTACCTATGTAAATTTGATTCTGTTTTAAACTATTTTTGCTGCTTGCAATTACCATAAGCAATTAATCAGCATTCAAAATTCAGAATGATCATCTGTAAGCATGTGATATTTCATTTGAAGTCTGAAGTTGAAGTCTTTGGAGGAGGTTATCAGCCTTTTCCAGACCTGCCCAATTTTTTCCTGAAGTGTTTCACCAGTATCTGTAACAATGCTGTTAAATGTGATGGCCCTTTTGCTCAACTGACTTGTTAATGTCTCAGATTACGTTACCCTGTTTAACCAGACAGTTTCAAATACAGACAATCCTATAAAACCTTCAGAAAAAAAAAAAAAAAAAGAAAAAGAAAAAGGAAAAAAAAAAGGCAATATGGAAGGGAACATTTTTATTTGTTTTTCTCTGAAAAAGAGCTCTATTTAGTGAAGCCATCTGAAACAGAACAGAATTCAGCATACATAAGTACATTCAGAAAAATAAAACCCAATTTGCTGTAATGAGAAGTTCTGCATGCAGAATTCAATCTAGCAAAGCAGTTAGGTCTACAGCAAGCAGCTTTATTGAGACTCACATGTTTATATCCTCAAAGATGAACCTTCATTCGGTTCTCTCTTAAATGGAACAGCTGGTTTGACTGAAGGAAGGTCCTCTGTAAAGGGGAATGTTGGGCACAGTCCGTCACAGTCTTGACATAATTTTCCTATTCTTATTCATTGTCCATGGAATTAGAAATTCCTATTCTTAATGTGAGCTTTCCCACCTCCTTCTGTTGTGGGATAAATGTAGAGAGGGCTGGAATGTCAGTGTTATAATGAATGTGTAAGATTTGACCACCACAAGCCAACAGAGCTCATTCAGGAGGCTGAACCACTCTCTGAGTTCCACTGACTCCAGTAACTATTTATATTTACTAGGACTGTAGATATTTAACTCACATGTATGTACACAAACATTTGGATGCCTAAATTTAATATCTTAATCAGAAGCTGAATCTCATCTTGTGTACGTGAACAAAAGCAGAAAGCCTGAAGCAGAAAGCAGTAATGCTGATGCTATGCTCACAGCTTACAAGGCCTCTGTTTGTTCCAAATATTGAGATGACAGAGGGAGTTTTCATCAAACATACATAGCTTTTCCCTTTTGCTGAGCCTAAATAGTTGTCAAAGTAACACTAAGAATGATGCAGATTGATCAGTGTCAGGTCTGGACTTTTTTATTGACTGTCCAGACAAGAGTAGTGTCTGACAAAGACTTCTAAAGATTATGGGAAGCCAGATTTTCTTCCTTCCACCAGGGCATGTCCAGGGATGGGGTCAACATTTGCTACATGACAAAATAAATCATTAATCATGTCAGTGAGCATTAGGAATAAATCTTTCCTGGGTGGAAGATGTAAAAAATGAATCAAACAGTTCCTCCAGTATCTCAGAGTTCTGATCATACATGGATAAACTGCTTACCAGAAACACAGTCCTGCAGAGGCTCAGAAGTTTGCTCTTTACTCAGAACAGTCCATAGTTCAAACAAACAAAAAATGAAAGTTTCAGAATAAACTCAAATTTATACAAAAAATGAAAGGTTAGGAATAAACTGGACAATATTAAATCTATTGAAGGTCAGTTCAAAGTGCCTTTAAATCAGTGTGAGAATTTTCATTGGCTTCAATGAATGCTAGAGTTCAGCTTTCCCTTTTGCCATTTAAAGTTTTTGCTTGCATTTTGATTCAATAAAAATCAGGCCAGATGCACTTGGAACATAGGCTGGGATTCATCTCAGCCTACAGCAGACATCACCACTGCAACCTCAGCGTGTCTGGCTCCATTTAAAGCAATGGGGAAAACTGTAGACCCTAGAAGCATGACTCACCTAGCCTATTTTAGGTGTCTGCTTTAGGATAAGATGACGTGTGTGAGAAGTGTCTGTTTCTCCATCTGGAAGAAAGTGCCCTAAGTGACTAGGTCAGAGAGGTCTCACTCACTATTTCGCATAACAAGCCATGAATCAATCTTCTTATTCTATTGCAATGTTGGGAATAATAAAAAAGGGGTTAAAGTGAAGAGACAGCTTTTCATTGGGTTCCAGGGCACAAACGTCTAAATACAAATTTAATAGCAGGGGGGAAAAAAGAGGCTATTTTCATACTCTACATTACCAACATAACCAGACATATAATTTTTGACACTCAAATATTTCCCCAAACTCAAGACTGAAAACTCATGAGGTTAAATAAAAATTGATGAGAAATTCTTAAAAATATTTTTCCCCTCTCTTATTTTTGTCCCTTAGGAGTGTGCATTCCAGTGTTTTTCCATGGCCAAGACAACTATTAAAACTATTAAAGCAATTCTTTCTAAAGAATACAAGCTTAGTTTCTTCTATGAGGGTAATATTATAGTTAGAGAGTAGAAGAAATCAAGCATTGCAGTCCTCACCCAACTCAGTAAAATTGTAAGACCTGGTAACAACAAGCTTGCAGACTGTTTGCATTCAGAGAGTGCTGTGGAAATCTGACAATAAAGTTAATTACTCACAAGGACAGAATTTGAAAGGTTTTTGTTGTGTGCACTTCACATTAAATTACCAGCACCATTTCAGTCACTGTGACATTAACAAAATAAGCACGTTTACACACAGCTTGCTTGTAAGGTTATTAGATGTATCTCAAGGTTCCTACTTGAAGTGTATGGTAAACAGCTGTAATGTGGCTGTGGATATTGTTTATGTAACACAAATGATTCAACATGCCTATAATAGAAAGCACATAATTAAGTTCTTCATGCATCATTACTGAAGTTATGGAGAGGCATAAGAAACATTTCATGCTTTGGGCTCTTGAGGGAACTTGTGATTCCTTCTTCCCCCTGCAAAGATCACTGTGTCCTTTTCTTCATGGAAGGTCAGAAGGATACAGGAGCATGTGAGTTATTAGCTTTGGGGGGCCAAGAATTTCAATTCATTCTCCTTGTAGAAGACATCGCTCATGCTCTGTTTGTGCCATACTGTGCATAAGAGGAGGAACAGCCTTTCCCTTGGATCTGGATAACCGAGACAGCTGAATTTAATAATGCAGCGATCACCTTGTACATTTGGTTTTATTTTTCTAACTTGTCTCAGTACTTATGTCTTTTTGTTTAGGTTTTCTGACAGTTTTTAATACATAAAAGTTTTTATGTATGATATGTATGTATGATATTGTCACATACTCATTTTTCCTCAGTTTCCAAAAGTACCTGTTTGGAATTTCTGGCACAGCTTTTATTAGTTCCCTAGTTAACAGAGCACATGTATGTTCATTCATCCTTTATTACTGCATTAGCCCTTTCATTACCTAAAACCATATCCCAAAAGTATGGTTTACATTACGTGCTCCAGGTCCAGCAAGGACTTCACAGGTTGATTTGGTAGCAACTCCTGTTGGTCAGATGATGTCCACTTTTGTGAGAGAATGAATGATAATAACTTTGTGAGACAGATGATAAAAGAAAAACAAACAAACAAAAAACAAGAAGCAAAAGTGAAAAGCAGACTGAAATGAAGGGAGGCTGATGCCTTCTGTTCTGGAACAGCCTTCCACCAGTTTTCATATTATAGCAAGCTAAATAGAGTGGGTCCACACTAACAATTGCTTCAGATAATGTTCCTGATTGGTAAGATATCAGCACACTGTCAGACATTTTCTGCCAGTGTAGTAAGTTTACAGGACTAGGTTTCTGCATGGGGTGGGGGCTGTGGAGTGTCCTTTTTGAGAGGAACCCAAAAGCTGCTCCACATTAAATAACAGACAGTTCCATTGGCTCCAGAATGGTTCATGAGTGATACTGTTCTGCTTCTGTGAGGGCAGATTAATTTAAGAAGGGAAAATAATGCTGCTCAGCAGCATCAGGGAGAGAGGAGTGAGAAATAAGAAAGAAACAGTCTGCAGGCATCAAGGCAAGAGGAAGGCAGGAGGTACTCCATGTGCAGAGTAGACGTTCCCTGAACCATATGGAACGGGTCTCCACACATAGCCATGGAGGACACCATGGCACAACCATGACCTGAAAGAGAGCCCATGGAGAGCCCCTGCAGGAGCTGAGTTAAACCGAACACCAGATTCGGCATCAGGGAGGGATATCTATTTCATATCACTCTGCCAGTGAGTGCTGGCTTAGACCTGAATATTTTCTTTGTTTTTCTTCTGTAGAACAAGAAAATAATAACATATTTTTTAAATGCTTCACGTTTATCATAGAATGCCTTTGTCACTGTACTGTGCATAAGTAGTCTCAAGTACTGTCTGGAGAAAACATCTGATTTCTGTGATCGCCTGTGGCTGAAGTCCTTGTGGCCTTTTCTAAAGAAATGGAGAACCCTATCTTTATAGGGAACCCCTCTCTAGTGGTTGAACTCCAGCATATGCAGTGGCCATGTCATTGAAATGAACACAAGACGATGCACATCTGCTTCCTTGCTCTGTCTCCTCACATCAACAGCTCCACTGCCCAGAACCATTTGCCTTGGTTCCCAGGACATCGGTAAGAAACTGATGTGGGAACTCAACTTGTCAAATGTAAAGGACTAAACAGAGGAAGCAGACATGGGTAGCTCCATCCTACCCTCTCCTCATCCCCTTTATCAGGATTAAAATATCTTATGATGAATAGGGAGAATATTTTTTATGCGAACTAAAAATATTACAGGAAATTAAATAGGACTGTGAAGATGTTAAATTGAGAAAGAACGTTCAATCATTATAACAACTTCTATGTCAGTTTTAGTTCTGATTTAAGCTCAAAAACCTCAAAGCAAATGTAACTTTGGAGCCAGACTGCATGTTGGTTGCTATATTTATAGACGATGTTACAGAAATGTTCTTCCCTCTTTACATGTAGATAGCATGCCAATGGGTAGTACTACAGAATATATCTCCTTCATAAATCAGCTCCATAACATTAGGAAGGTGTAATTTGCAGCTTTAACTGCATGAGTTGTTGACATGGATGGATGTGAGCAACCAGAAAGGATTTAATTATTTTTAACATGAATACCCAATTACTTACAGGCAGGTTTATCTATGGGAATGTTCTTATGTGTGTGCATCTGAATTTATTTTCTGGTAACTAAATATCTTATCAACATTGATTTGTTAACTTTATGAGAGCTGGAAAATTGAACTAACTTGATCACCACCTCCACCTTAAAGAGAATTTCCCAAATGCTTGAAGACAAATCAGATTATTCACTGCTTTTCTGAAGTGTTTCTACTCTTTAGCCAGGAAATGAAAATGAAAAGAGAGAGAAAGAGACAGAAGTGACATCTGTTCATTGGGGAATGAAGCCTAAAAAGAAACATTTGGGAAACTCAAGAAGTAGTATGAAAGGAAAGTAAGAGCTTGATCTTATGCTTACAGAAATTGCGGGCAAAGTTCTCAGTGACTTTAACAGTGCAAGATCAGAGAAAGATCAAAGAATGAGCCCAAGAGAGGAAGAAATGAAAAGTTCTGGGATAAAGGACAGTGGGCACAGAGAAATGAAGATAGTCACACAGAAAAGTCCGTAGACATTTCCATGTAAAAAGATTCTTGCTTCAGTGACCTATGCACTTCTAATGTCTAGTGTGTTCCCTCTTTGGGGTACATGGCCACAAATAGACTGCTGCCATGCACCGCACTCCAGGCATTCAAAGCTGCTGCTTACTTTTCTTCCGTATTTTCTCTTGGTAATTTTTCCCCACATCTATCTCCTGTCAGCTCAAGAATTTTTACCCCACCAACTCTGAATACCTATTTCTTTGCTAAATGTGTTGAATGAAAGAAGTCTTAAAGAACAATTTAAAGAGAAATCTTACAACTGCAAAGAAAAACTTCATATTGTAATAGCTTGGAATACAGATGGCAAATTGAGATGCCCTTCAGCTAATGCTAAACTTTTCATGTATAGAGTAGGAGAAACATAGCGGAACAATAAGATATGCTTGGAAGCAGACAGGGTTTAACAAAGGTTGTACTAGAAAAAATAATTAGTTTTGAATTTTACTGTGGCAGTTGTGAAGGCCCGGGGCTTTAATCCTACAAAGACTTTAACCATTCAACCTGTACTATATATTACAACACCTTAAACTGTTTCCTGTTCACAACACAATTCTTTTCTGTTTGAGATTTTTCTTAAAAAAAAAAAATAATAATAAAGTATATGATTCACCTCCCATTGATCAGCTGAACTACACTAGGCTGCAGATCTCATTAGGATGTAATCCTGTAAGATGAGTTAGATTTTAACAGGTTATTTTTGGTTTGTCATGTGCAAACGGACTGCAATCTCATTGGTACTCACTGAAAAGGCAAGAAGGATGATGGCTGTGTATAGCTGGAGGTGAATGGTTATTCTTTTGATCTAGCAAATGAATTATCAGCCATCATAAATGACAAGATTCCTTCCCCACTCAGTCACTGATGAGCAGACTTTCAAATATACTGTCTTAAGAAGGCAAAATTGCCAAACCATTTAAAGACAAAGTTGAAAACTTCACATACTTCATTGCCTCTTGGTAGGAGAAGGAATTGCATACCTCTCCTTCTAGTCTGACACGTCTAACTATTTCTTAATAACAAAACAAAATGAAAACCACTGATACACTGCAGTTGTTCTAGGAAGCAACAGACATTAGAGAATAGGGAGAATGTTTCACCTTAAACATAAGGAAGGAAACAAGAAGCTTGTGAATGCTTTTGACTAAACGAAACTCTGGATCAAATTAATTGGCTACGAATGGAGGTCTTTGCTATGGCCTGAGAGTAAATGAGATCACTGGCCACACACGATTGGAAAAGGGTTTATTTTCATTTATAATTCAGTGATTCTGTAAATAAGAAAAATGGGAATAATTTCATTGGGTTGTGGGATGGCACGCCACAGCAGATTAATGGAGTAAATTTTTCTATCGATATCAACGCTGAATTGGAACTGCACTATTTTTAAAGCTGAACCATTTTGAGGAAAAATAAATTGCAAGTGATTTCTGAACTAAATCCTTCTATTCACCCTCAAGGAAATGTTAAAGAGAAACATGTAAGTGAATTGCTTGATCTAGTTATAGAGTGAAAGCAAAACCCTGAATAAAATTTGCAGTATGAAGGGGGAATTGGTGGCAATTCTTCAGCCTGGGTTTCAACATCTGATTATCACTCACTGAGAACACATTGTTGCACTTGCAAAAACCAATTGCTAAGAAGACCTGAAAACTACTTGAAGTCAGAATGTGGCAGGCATCTCTGTTACCACATGTCTCCGCAATCATATTAAATGGAGGGAGTTAAATGGATGTTGTGTACTTTGTGTACCTTGATTTTCAGCAAGACATTTTGACAAAGTATCCCACAACATCCTTGCTCTGAAGCTTAGAAAATGTGAGATAGATGGATGCACACTGACGTTGAGTAAGGACTAGCTGAATGGCAGAGTGTTGTGGTCAGTGGCGTAGTCTGATTGGAGGCCTGTAACTGGTGATGTTCACCAGGGGTCAGTCCTGGGTCTAGTCTTGTTCATCATCAGTGACCTGGATGAAGGCATAGAGTCCACCTTCAGCAAGTTTGCTGATGATACAATGCCGGGAGGTCTGGCTGACACACTGGAAGGCTCTGCTACCATTTAACAAGTCCTGGACAGACTGGAGAGTTGAGTGGAGAGGAACCCGATGAGGTTCAACAAAATCAAGTATAGAGTTCTACACAAGGGGGAATAAGCACGTGCACCAGTACAGGTTTGGGGATGACCTGCTGGAGAGGAGCTACTCAGAGAAGGACCTGGGTGTTCTGGTGGACAACAAGTTGACCATGAGCCTGCCGTGTACCCTTGTTGCCAAAAAAAAAAAAAAAATGGTATCCTGGAATGCATGAAAATGAGTGTGGCCAGCAGGTTAAGGGAGGTGTTTCTCCTCCTCTACTATGCACTGCTGAGGCCACATATGGGGTACTGTCCAGTTCTGGACTCCTCAGTTCAAAAAAGCCAGGGAAGTTCTAGAAAGGCTCCAGTGAAGGGATGCAAAGATTATTAAGGGTCTGGAGTATCTCCCATATGAGGAAAGGCTAATATACCTGGATCTGTTCAGCCTGCAGAAGAGAAGTTCTAAGAGGAGATCTCATCCTGTTGATAAGTATCTAAAGTGTGGGAGTCAACTTGAGAGGAATGGACTCTTTTGGTGGTGGGGAACAATAGAGCAAGGGGCAATGGGCAGAAACTGGAACACAGGAAGTTCCATACTAATGCAAGGAAGAACTTCATCACTGTCATAATGTTAGAGCATTAGAACAGGCAGCCCAGAATGATTGTGGAGTCTCCTTCTCTGGAGATATTCAACACCAATCTGAATGTCTACCTGTGTGACCTGTTGTAGGGACCTGCTTTAGCAGGGGCATTTGGAATTGATGATCTCTAGAGGTCTATGCCAACCTCTACAATTCTGTGATCCTGTGTAAATCTAATGCACAAATTTGTGGTGAAAAGTACAATCTAAGTTGGTTATCATCTCCACAGCCGTGCATGCAATGACAGAGAAAACAAAGAACAATACAGAAGAGTTAAAGATGGTAAGAAGTCAGGTGTATATGCAGAATGAATGTGATTTTTAGAACAATTGGTGCAAAAATGAAGCACTTACTCTGCATGTCAATATTCAAAGAATTTTAAGCTCTACTATTGATGAAGCTCTACCGAGCCTCTGCACGGTCCTTCCACAGACTGACAAATGTGAGACAGAAGGTTAGCTTGCCTGCCTTTATAAGGTTTGCCCACCAATGACAAAACTAAAGGAGGAACTGTAATTGCAAGGAAGAATGCTAATAGCACATGCTAAAATCTAGCAGTTACACTTTTCTGCTTTATGAACATCAGATCGGTGACGCAATTCAAGATAAGATACTTCAAAGAATCTCCTTGACATCACTTAAAATGATGTTTATGTCTTTCTACTATCAAATTGATGTCTGTCTGTATGCATTCCTAGAGGACTATGTCTCAGTAATTTAATTTTGCAGATGGAGAGCTGAGATGTAACCACCTGAATGGTTTCTCAACGCATTCTCACACTGTACCTTTGATTCCTGTAATTCTGAGACTCTCTACAGAGGCGGGACCCAAAACAGCATAAGAGAGCAATATTTCTGCTTGCCTTACTGTTAAAATTTCTGTCAGAAAGCTTCTATTGGATATGGATAAATCATAACACAAGAAATTCACTCTGATGACCTCACAGTTCTCTTAGGTGATGTCAAAGCATTCCTAATGCTGCTGAGTTATACAAGCAACATCAGCACACAGCACAAATTTGGACTTCAGCTAAAAGACAGACTCCAGAAAATACAAATGTACACCAACTACATGGTCAGTATCTACTGGAAATTTCAAGGAGCCAAAATGCTAAAAAAACCACTTTAGTTAAAGGCAGTGTAATATCTTGTCAATACAGTTCTGAAATATGTGACTGGTTCTCAAAACTAATTAAAAAAAAAGCCAACAATAAAAATAATTTAAAAACAAAAACAAACAAACAACACACAAAAAAAAGTGCTCCATATTATTAACATGTAGTAATTTCCTTTGCAGAATATAGTATTTAATTTGAAGCTCTGTTACAGTCTTTGAATATGAATTACTTTATTGTAATTCTACCAATACCAAAAACATGCTGCTGGTAGCACACCTGTCCCATTTCCAGGAGGGAAATATCCTCTGGAATGGGGCAAAAAAAGAACATGCAGTGTGGCATTTCAGGCCAGGCAGAGTTTCCTTCAACAGTGCTGATGTGGGTATGTAAAGAAAGATGCTGGCAGAAACCTACAGGTAATCTCATTGTGAGGACAGATATATGTTACTCTTAATTATCCAGGACAACATTAAAAACAGCCACCTTTGGATGTCACCCCATTCTGTTTAGAGCTTTACTGCTCTCTGCCCCACTAAAGTGAGTCCATCACACTGAGGACACTAGGAATAGAGAGGTACAGCAACATATGTATGGTGGCAGCTGTGACTTTGGTGAAAGAATGTCGATACTTTCCATCTGGCTCAAAACTGTGACTTGGTCCCTCCCATTCCCCATGACAGCCTGGCACTAGTTCAGTTCGGTCACCAAGCCTTCATCAGTCCCAGACCATGGCACTGCTCCTGAGACAAGGCAGGATTAATTTTGCAAGGGGATATTAAACTACAGTTCTAGCTTTGGCCATCTGCACCATTTCTATCCTCCTCAGCAATTCCTCATTATTTGCTGTGCGTTTTCTCCAGCAGTCTCCTAGCTTATGTTGGTCATCATCTCTAAATCCCTTTAGTGGTTGGCTTTGTCCAGAAGCTGCAGAGCACAAAACATTACACTTCATCACAACCACAACCCAGAACTGATGACAGCTCTGGAGAGCATCTCAGGCTATAAACCTATATCTGGTATTTAGGATTCATTTTATGTTATCTTTATACTGCAGGCCCAGCGTAATTTTAATACATGAGCAAACACACGGATTCAACACACCAAAGGAGAAAACATTCTCCTGGGATATACAGAAAAGGTAATTTAGTGTTTTTTGCCTCTAAGGCTTGCCAATGCCAAAAGATTTTGAAATTTATCTTGTAACTGCCCACTGTTTTTTTATCCATCTTGCTGCTTCCTCCTTCCCAGCCTGAGGACACACTGTACTTTACACTACAAAGAGATAAAAAGTTTGTCCTAGTAAAAAATAAACATTTTTACTGTATATATAAACATATATATTTATATATACAAAGCCAAGACGTCTCTTACAGCAACTTTTTTCTCACCTTAGACAAACAGTGCTACCATTTTCAAAGCATCAAGATGAAAAGATGCATCCTTCCCAGACTAATTCAAATATTTATTTTTCACTTTAAAATACAGATGTCTTGCTTTTAAACACTTAAAAAGATGATGTTTACCCTCACTTACCAGCTCTCTTAGGATAGTTATTGCTGTGATGCAAACAGGAAAGATATGCAGTCCTAAGTGGACTAAAATTCAGACTCTTTCCTTTTTTTGGGTTACAGCATTTTATTGACTTTCAGCTACTAGACATACCAGCCCTATGTCCGTATAACTCATTTCAAGTTAAATTCAAGAATATATATTCAGTGAAGATCTAATTCATTAATAAGTTATGGCTGTGCAGGGGAAGATGGGAACTCAACACATTTGGAAGTTATTCCAGGGTTACCAGAAGACCTATTGGATAGCCCAGGATGAGCAGCTCTGTCTATCAGACAGAATGACCAAGGGCACATTGTAGGCTTGAGGAAATAAATCATGTTCACTTATGACAAAAATTCATCCCTTGTTAACAAAATTTTAGCGCTTGAACAGGTGATATAAATGCATTTTCAGTACCCCGTGTTTCTCTGTGGGAAGCACCAGAAGTGCTTTCATGGTAAGATAGCAGAAGCCAAGTAAACGTCAAAGTGAAATCCTCTGAAATTGTCACTTGCCTTGATGGATTGGCTCCAGGAGGTGATACAGCTGAATCTGACTTGGCTCCTTCAGACAGAGCACGGTGATATATGAAACTTGACAAAGCCAAGAGTCCCTAGATCAGTCAACCCAAAATACATTTGTGAATGTGCTCAAAATCCATCCCAAGCCATCCCCTTTCTAGAATTTCCTAGGACTAGATTTCCTAGATTTGCTAGGAAAACAGATTTCAGCATGGACACAGCAGGCACAGTCTGCGGAGGAGGCTCCGAGTGATGGAGAAGCAGCAGAGAGGCCCCATATTGGAGGAGGAAGAGGGCAGGAGAAGCTCCAGGACCACAGCAGGGATCTCCCTGCAGCCCCGTAGAGCCCACCTGGAGCAGATCCCCACCTGCAGCCCAGAAGATATTATTGAGGCACATATTCTAGATGAGCTTCACCTATTTAATTGTCCAGAAGCTACTTTATCCTTGATGAACAATTAGTGTTGTTCATGCTCTACTGGACACTGTAATAAATGTTTCTGTGTTCTTTGCCTTGGAAAAAAAAAAAGAAAAAAAAAAAAGATTATTTCATTATTTCAAAGTTGTAGCTGTAACCCAATTACATCCCATGTCAGAGCAGAACAAAAGCAAATGTGAATTTGGCTTCAAGCCTCCCAGCATCATTCAATGCTTCAGTGATTTTATTTCCCCTAAGTCAGCAGTATTTAAATTTCTCTGTAAATTATTCCTGGTAGTTTATTCATATCTTAGCAGCAGGGTTGTAGCACTGTGCCTTACACTGTATCTGTGAGTGAGCAACATGAAGCCAGAGTGTCACAGAAATCACCTACCTGTTTATGGCTGACTCAGGCAGAATTTATTTTGGGATGACACAGTGGAAAAGCTATTCTCAAAACATATTTGGCAGCAGGAGACCGACCACTGCCTGGTGTGTATTTGGGACAAACTCCACTTACAATGACAATGAAAATGGTAAATGAACGATATTTTAATAGAGCCAAAAATTAGACCAGAAGTCTGAATGAGTCCTTAAACTAAAGCAATCAACTCATCATTATATGAAAAGGATGCTATCATCTGGTTATGGTAACAGGCCATGCATACACCTGTAACCTACAGCTGGGAAATAAAACATGACAGCATAGAGCAGGAACTTGTGAGTCATAGAACCATCAATGATTTCAGCCCATGATTTGGCTCTAGTAATAGCCCTGGCTAGGCTGATAATTATGGCAATGATCCTCATTGTGCTGCTTTTTAGGCAGTGACTTCAGTGTCAGTCTCCAGGGTAATGTCTGAGCAGATTCATTTGTAATTGCTAATAATGTAGGGAAGTGGCACAATGACAAACATTTTCTGGGCGGATGTGAAGAATATCTCAATGTTTTATCATATGTATGTGTAAAACTTCCCTGTCACTGCTAAAAGAAGGCTGTATAATGTTAGTGAAGGATTTTCTGTACTTCTTCTACAGGTGCACTTCCTTAACTTTGGTTTACTCAGTTGTGAAATGTAAACCCCATGATTTATTTATATTTCATAGCACTGAAATGTTTGAATTTCAACAATGTAAGATGAAATCAAGAAACATGAGATTATTATTTGGGTTGTTATTGTTTTGTTAATCATGCAAGATATCACTGAATAAATGTTATTGTCTCTTCCTATCTGAAAGGACCACGACAAGGAAGCTCTCCTAAAGAAATTTCTAAAAATGCAGTAAAAGGAGTTCACAGTGCCCATTCCCCTCTTACACTGAAATCACACACTGTTAAAAGCATTCTCTGCATTCATCAGCCCAGAGGAATCCTCCCCACAGTACCTGCAGAACTTCTCTGGGATGTTCTCAGCACCCAAACCTATGTTTGTGTATATTTGTTGTTCAGTTCTTGAGAGCACTGTGCACTGAGATAAGGGGCCACGAGATCAGCACCAGCGAACGTTATTCAGACAAATCCCTTCTGCCTGCTCTTGTGTGTATTCAGCAGCAGCAGCAGAAGGATAATTTGAAGGTATCACTTTCCATCTTCCATTCTGACACTGCCTGACGATGAAGAAGTCACGTAACCTACTTCTGACATTTTATGCCTTAAAAAAGTATGGAGCATTTACCCTCTGCTTCTGTCTGTAAAGCTTTGATAATTTATACTTCTCTACTGCTTTGGGACACTGAGATGAAAAGTGTTAAATGACCCTTATTAAAACTAATGTGAGAAAGTAAAATCTATAACATAACGCACAAAAGTTGAAAGCAGCCATGTGCCAGTGCAGAGCTTAACAGTCTTGAGTAACTGAGTTTATTTCTCATCTCCTTTGAGAAAAGCATAATTGCAACAGAATCCTTGAATGGTTAGATCATTTAACAAGGACTCTAATTAACACTAGTTGCATGTTTCACAAAAATAATGATTTGACATCTACGGTACCCAAAATTTTGCCCAAATTGATGCATGCAATGTCTTGCATAGACACATGGAGACCTTAAATCTCAAGCTCTCCACTATCAGATGATTTATAAAAAAAAAGTGGTATCTACTGTCAAGTGGTAACATCTTAATAAATTACATTCAGTTTGGTCACATATGGGCATATGTCCATTCACGTGATAGGGCTTTTATCTTATCCAGGAACCCAGCGTGAGCATTCTCTGACATATGATGAGCACACTTGGTTCTGTTACAGACTATGAATTCAAAGCACCTGCCGTGTCTCCCGGTGCATAAGGTTGCTCCTATCACTTGAGAACACACTCAGTTGCACTTACGTGACAGAAGACACCGGACCTGAGGTTGGCAGATTTCTTAGTTTCCCATCATGTATTATACCTGGCTCTAGGGAATGACAGCATCAGGGTTTGCCTTGATAAGACATTTTCTATATTTCTCTCCTAGGACAGAGATCTTGAAAGACATGAAAGCAGATGATGGTTAAGGTGATCTGTCCAGATATGTTTCAAAGATGCCCCTATTCCATACAATTCTTCACTTTCTCTCTCATTCTCTGCACTTGTTCTTCTTTGACCTGGAAAACCACAAGTCTAATTTTTATCATTCTAACCACATGTCCTGTTTCCACAAGACTTTGTGCAGAAGTCAGTACTGCTAAGTAACTGTCTGTATGGTCTGCCGTGAGGTAACTGGCGGGCTAATTGTTGTACATTAAGATTCCAGCTTCATAGGCAAGATTTCTTTATTACTGCAAGAAATTCACATCTCATTGAGAGCCTGGTGTGATAACTGAAGCCAGCTGAATCCTTAATGATAGTTCTTCCAATGAATCAGCTAATAAAGAGAGACATCTATAAGTTAGTTGCTTGCTCAAGTCAAGGCAGAGAGGGAGGTGTTGTCCTGTTGAATTCAGTGAGCATCAGGAGGGTGTCACTCCACCCTCCAACGTGGATTGCAGTGCTACAGCTATTAGTTAGATACACAGTCTGCCTACGAAGGCCAGGCTATTTGCCTCTGTAGCTCTTCCTCTATGTCTAGCCAACCTCCTTAGGGTAGGAACAAAGAAGGCAGGAAACAGGCTTTTGTAACTAGGAAAAAAAAAACAGTGCATGCACTGGGCTGAGAGATGACTCCCTGTGTTTTTTACAAGTCTGGGCACGTTCTGTAATTGCTCTGGTGATTTGTGCTTAATCAAGGCCATTCTCCTTTACTGCCCATTTCCCTCCCCTGTCTGGCCCAGGGATGAAGTCACAGGCTAAATTTGTGATGATGACAATTGATGACATAGGCGGCGCTTCAGTGAAGAGCAGATTTGTGTTTTTACTGCAGGGTCAAACAGAAGAAACTGAGTGGAGGGAGTGAGATAACATTTTTACTGTTTTTAAGGAAACTAGCTGCTTCCCATCATGCTAGATGATAAGACATGTACTAAGTACTGCAAATTAAAGGGGATCATTAGAATGAGAGACATTTCTGAGTGTACGGTGTAACATGTTTGAAGGATTCATACGAACCTATTGTCCATACCTCCACTCATCCTGGCGCTGTCCTTCAAGCTAATTAAGTATAAAGAAAATTACATGCACCTTCAGGATGATGTAATGCATCTGCATAATTGAGTAGTGCACTGTCAAAAAGTATTCAGTATACTGTTACGCATAGTGGATGGAACAATATCCACGATTAATATTCACTGAGGATTCCTAAAATTAACTGTAATTAATGAGGAAGAGGGCCTCGAGATGACTGCGCACAGCTCAAAGAAAACATCTGTTTAGTGCTCAGTTCTGGCAAAACCATGAGGATAATGCTAGTCTGCATTAGGAAAGTGCAAGGTAACAAAAAATGAAAGGGAGTAATAGAAAAAGAGAGATAAAATAATGAATGGTTACTAATTGAAACCTAGTTATAAATTCTACTCCTGACATTGAGAAATGAGAAAACTGCGAAGTATTCACCCACGGTTACCTGTCTCTGTAAGTAAGACATTGGAGAAATAGTAAAGCATGATGACTTTTTCCTGTATTTTTCTGATAAAAGTTGTCAGAAAAGTTTAAGAGGGTAATAAATGATATTAAGAGGGTAATAAATGAACAAAGTGATATACCACTATATATCTGTACTGCAAATCAGATCTCAAAAACAAACACCGAACACGAAGGAGGAATCTGAGAGACTTCAGTATGTTTTTTTTTCATTTACTGCATGTAGCCACAACAAAGTACTTTTTGATTCATTAACAGACTAGGTCAAAATCCACAACAGAAAATCTTCTCATTTGTCTCCTGTAAGCTTGTAGAGCTCCTGCTGATTTTCACTGCTATTTCAAAATTTGACAACTCTCATTAATTCATTTTCCAAGTGAATGTATATTAAAACAGTTCTAAAATGCATTTATTCAATGAAGTCATATTTTCTGTTACTGATACCACCACCTTTCTAGAATTAAGTTGTCCTATTTCTCTAGCAAAATCCAGGTTTGGAGGGGGAATATCTTTTATACTACGATTGTGCTATGCTCATGGTGGTGGTACCTTAATTCTGCCATTAATACAAAGAAATACAAGGAAGGAAGTTGATAAACTGGCTACCATCTAGTCTGCTCTTTGTTATTCTACCAAACATACCTTCTTTCCTAGGTTGGGAGCCAAGATCTGGATGAATAACTACAACTTTTCAGATTTTGATTAAAATAGCCAGGTAGTGATAGGACAAGGGAAAATGGTTTTAAATTAAAAGAGGGAGGATTTAAATAAGGAGAACATTTTTCACTGAGAGAGTGGTGAGGCACAGAAACAGGCCGCCCAGAGATATTGTGGCTACCCCATCCCTGGAGATGATCACGGTTAGGTAGGGCATCCTGATGCAGTGCCTGATGTGGTAGTTGGCAACCTGCCCATGTCAGAGGGGTTGAAACTAGATGATCTTTGAGGTCCCTTCCAGTTCAAGCTATTCTATGATTTTATGACTTCTGGACATATGACTATACAACTGGTCTTGTAGGCTTTGGAGGTCTCAGCAACACTCAGCATGAGATATGTGTGAATTGTCAAAATATAGATTAGTTCATTCTTTCTTTTTCCGATTTGATTATGAAATAGCTTCCCAGAACTTCCTTGTATTGCACAAGTTGCATTTTGGTAAGGAGTCTTCAACAACTGTGATCAGCTAGTGGTCAGGAATGACATGGTTTGCTCGTTCAGTTGTCTTATCATCAACTTTCTCATAGCTGACCGGCTTTAACTTCTGTCTTCTCAAACCATGGTGCAATAATGACACATTTTATTCCCCACGTGCTTACATTTTGATGGTAATAGATTAAATTCATATGTACAGATGGTGCCCACACAACCTTTTGTTGAGAACTAAATTCTGTCACATTTAGTTCTCAGTTGAATTCCTTTGGCTGAACCATGCCATGAAGGGTACAGCAAGCCAATATCATAACTACTAGTAACTCCAACTGCACTGGTTCAGCTTTATTCTCTCGTAGACCCCAGAGAGATGTAGTGTTCTATAGAGATGTAGAAGTAGCCTTTGAAGCTTTGTGCAAACATAGACTATAAAGCCAATCACGCAGGCAACATTTTTTATCTTGTAGCAGCAAAACATCAGCCTTGACCTTGTTGGTAGTAGGATTTGTCAATCTGACAGGCTAAGGGATTAAGGGACCAGTGTGCAGCTAGGCAAATTACAGGAATATAAATCATCTGAAGGAAAATGACCCTTTCGGTCTTTACATCTCTCATATCATAGGACATCACACAATCCTGTTCAAAAACGTGATAGACTCCACATAGGTGGCTGTGTTCCTTTGGTTCTTCTAATGGGAGAGTGCCACAGAATCTCACTCCCTAACTAGCTATAGCCCTTCTTGTTTACATCTTAAAATTTTCATGAACAATATATTCACATTTGGTTCTGCCAGCACTGTTCTGTTTGCATAGTAATTGTTTTTTTGCTTCCCCAGTGATCGCACAATGATGTATTGACAGACAGCATACATTTTGCAGCCTCCTCTTTGCTGCAGTTAAATAAGTTGATTCAATTTTTCTATCCTCATAATAAAATAATCCATTTTCTTCATTGTTGCACAGCCCACCTCTGAAACTGACCTAGCCTGAACTTCTCCTCTTTGAATGACAACTGCAATGGTCTACAGTCATGGGTCATGATTTTCTTCATCTTTGAACCTATAAAATTTTTTGAATGGAATTCAGGAGCCTTTGTAACTGATCTTCTGAGCTGCCTTTTGTTCAGTCCCTACAAGTAGTCCATGGATCACAAATAAAAAAAACCCACAGACCTACAGTATTTCTAATGAGCAATAGTTTGCTTCAAGATTTCTCCTTTTGCAGTTGCAAATACATGGCTGACGTATTCTGTAAGTGCTACTGAGACCAGACTGATACCTGGTATCTTCTTACTTCATCTTCTCAGCATATGACTACAGGTAACCCGCTAACTATTCTTCATGCACATGTTGTCACTCAGTTTGAAACATTTACTAAAAACACTCATGACAATCAATATGCCTAATTTTCAGGATTCTCCTCCCAGTGACTTCTGTAACTTTATCTTCTCTCTTCTCAAGGAAAGATCTCTTGAAGTCACAGCTCTTTAGGGATAGTTCAATTCTAATTTACTCTAAATGTAATCATCACAAGTTACTTGATTCAGTAGTGTTTTAAAAAGAAAAAAACAGCCTTCACTAATGACCTCAATGTTTACAAAATGAAATCTAGAGTGGCATTACCTCCTGCTAGTTCAGTGACTATTTGAAGAAAAAGTATATCAAGAGTGGCCTGAACTTTCTGTTTTAACTGCTGCTCTTCTCAAAACTGCACTGAAGATATTAAAATCTTCTTTATTGTTCACCCTTAGGAGTTTTCACCTCTTTAATAACTTCACAGAGCTCTGTATATATATAATTGTGAAGGATCTACCTAAAGGATCTCATGACACAGTCTGAGCACTGCCAAAGAAGAATCTTATATAGAGTCATCTCCAGCATGATGTTACACAAAGGCAATTAGAATAGTTATTTCTTTGTGTTTGGAACAGTAGGAATACTCACTACCTTTATTTTTATGCCTGTCATCTCTGAACAGGTGATTGACTTCAATGCCTGTATGTCAATCATTGCAGCAACTCAATTACATCTTTATTCCTATAATTGTTGATTTTCTGTTCCACATCATTGGCTCTTATGACTTTATGCTCCTGCTTGATTTAATGAACAAACATCTTAGCAGCTTCTCACCGTACTTGGATCAAGCTATCTATAACACTGTTTTGTCTAAAACATTTATGACCAATTTGATGTACCCATTTGTTGTCTGGTAAGTAATCAATACTGAACAGTTGCTTCCCTTTTCAGAAGAGCATGTATGCATGCATGTATGACTGTACTCCCTGATAAGCTACTCTGATTTCTTTGTCCAAGTAGGAGTACTGTTTTGGTTGCCTCAATCCATAATTTCACGAGTTTCAAAAACTTCTGATCTCAGATGTCAAACGCCATTCAACTTAGTTCTCTCTCCTTACTTTATTTCTTTTTTCCTGTAGTTATGTTTTTAGAGCATGGATCATACTCAAAAGTTGAAAGGCACTAAAGGATTTTCCCTGATTGGCAAATTCTGCTTGCTTTTTCAAAGACTGACTTCTGTTCTGCTGACCTTTACATAATAGAGCTTTCTATCAGACCTACAGGATCTCTCTGTAAGAATTTGCTTCTCCTAACCCTTTCTCCTCACCAGGCTAACTTAGATCTTCAAAAACAGAGAAACCATACCCTTCTATGAGTTCATCTTTTTGTATGATCTCTTTTGGTTCTACTTGCTCATGTGTTTAATTTCCACTGAGAGTGCAGACTTCTGTATGGTTCATGTGCTGCTTATTCCAACAGTGCACTAACTATAGGAAACTAACTGTAGAAAACTAGTTAAATTACCAAGTTTCAGAACTATATTTGATTCCTTTTAACTAGTTTCTGTGCCATTCAAAAGATTCTGTTAAAAAGTTTTCCATCTGTTTATCTGTATTTCCATGAAGTTTCGGTTTATTTTTTAACAATTCCACTCTTTCCTCCTTAGCGTTCTCTTATTTCACTGCACTCTTGGTGCCACTTCGTACTCAGGATCAACTCAGACCAACAGGTTTGCAGAGCTCTGAGTCATTCAGTGTTCACTTTTTAAAGGACCTGATGGATTTGACTTAACTCTTCCAGATCCAAAAATGAAATTTAACCTTGGGCTTCTGAGTGAAAGGAGCTGCAGCCACGGGAAACCTCTTGTGTTGTGGAAAAAGCAAGACTAATTTTGTGCAAGAGCCTTGGCCCAGGCTCCATAGCTGAGCTGCAAACAAGGGGAATATCTCTAGCGCACTATTAAAAAAATATAATTAAAAGAATTAAAAAGATAGCTCCCAAAATATGTCAAAACTTGGCTTTTACTGATGCATATCACGATTTTTTTCTTGACTAATTTACATGTTCATCTCCAGGCAATACTAAACCTTGCCACTGGGCACCTTAACTCTCTTCATATACCATACTGTGCATAGTGGGCCTCACCTAAGCTGTGAATTCAGCTGGTCTGATAGGTGTTGAAGAACATATTCTGAGGCTATGCTTATGTTTCTGTGTTGCTCTCTCAATACCCTCATGTTACTTAAAAAAAAAAATCATAGAGTCCCAGAGTTGCAGTCACAGAATCACAGAGTCACAGAATGGTTAAGAATCCAATTAGAATTTGGCCCAAAGGGGTATCTGCAGAGAAAGGGGACTAGATCCTGAGAGTCCCAGCCAACAATAATATTTGAAAAGACAATTTTCTTGTAGCACCTTAAGACTAGCAAGTTGTTTCAGGACTTGTTAGGAACTGTAATTGTCGTTTTGTCTCTGTTCCAAATTGGAACAGATCATCGCTAACAACCCAGTAATGAAGACAGCCACAGGCTTGTGGCCTTTAAAGTGCATTAGAAATTAATCTTAATTTAAGTCTTCTTCAGGGATAGTTCTGGTTCCCTTGGATTTAATATGGGACTGAGAGTCAGGACTTGCAGATTCTGTTCCAATTTCTGACAGTAAATCAAAAGTTGTTCTCTGACAAGTTGCTGAGGCCAGAGTACCAACTTAGAAGCAAGGAAATGATCTAAAGTTTTCAGATGATTAATTGCATTTGGATTACAAAGGATAGACAGCTTTATTTCCAACTTGTTTCTTTCACACTGAGAGAACTATGCTGAGAGAACTAACCTTCCCAGAATTTCATAAAAAAGAAAATTGGATTTATTTCTACAAGAAAGATGCTCTGCTTTGGAAAACAAACAAACAACTACCAAAAACAATAAAATATCATAATTCATAGAGAAATTTCATGGATATAGGATAACATAGTGAGTTTCCAATGCTATGTTACTCCATTTTGCCATATTCTCCTTAACAACGTCCAAAAAGGGCAAAACATGCTAAATCTGAAAGTTGTTTTTTACACATCTTCCCAAGTACAAAAATTATATTGGCTCCGTTTTAGTTTAAGAACAAAATGGCTTTCTGCCCAACCTAAGTGCTTTATCCTTGCCAACACTTCTTTGAATAGTAGTGTGCAAACTTTCTACAGGTATGAGCATTACATCAGGATGTTCTTGAGCTGTTCTGCATCTGTCTTTTACATACCATAATCATCTTCCCACTATTCTTTAAGGGCAATAAATCTTTGTGCAGATCTGAGATTCAAGCCACAGCTCTGAACCTGCCCAAATTACTCTCAGTGAGAGAAATCTTCATCCAACTGATGGAACCTACTTTCTTTTGGGAAGGAAAATTGACAGGTGGTAGATTGCTCAGGAAAACCAAATTGCACGTGCTGCTGTGGGCCTTTTTGACAAAAGTAGGACAGTTTGAGTTCATACCACATCTTATAGCAGACCTGACAAGGTGATGAATTCCAGGTTGAGGTGGGAGGTGAGAATTCAGTTGAAGTGGGTGAAAAGGCAGTACCTGTTTCTTTGATGTATGTACTTGGAAGGCAAGTTGTTTAGAATTTAAAAAGCCCCAAATTTTCTCCCCAGTCATCTTCCAGGTGAGCTGCATGGCTTGCCTGAATACAAAGTAATCCTGAAAGAAATATCAGAGAAATGCCCTCCTAGTTTAAGTAAACGGTCCATCTGTTTTGTTTCCAGAAATAGTAGAAGATACTATGTAGGAACTGTCAAACTGAGATTGGAAAAAGTAATGCATATAAATGAATGCTGAGAAGACAGCAAGGTCAAGAGATAGTAAGCAGGAGATAGAAATGCCAAGGGAGATGGTGCTTGACCTACAGTAAAGGCTGATATTTTTGGTCATAGACCTGATAAGTTTAATTGAAAAAGAAGAAGGAATTTGGGATTCTGGTGGCTACAGGTACAAAAGAGATGAGTCTGGACTTCATAAGCTACAGCATAGTGTCTGCATGGCAGACAGTATATTTTCTGCAAAAACAAGTTTATTCTGAAATAGGAAGAGGTTGCAAATGGGGAAAGTTAGTGGAAATGTCTGTACTCTGGATCTAGAGAGGGGCTTGTCTGTCTCTACAAGCATCAGGGCAGAGTTACTTCTGAGACTAAACACAGATAATAACTTCTATGTGATCAGTCCACAGCTCTGCTAGATGTCTGAAGTTCCCATTACCATGAGTGGAGATCTATGGCTTTGTTTACTTGCACAGACGTGGTCACTATTTGAGCTGTCATAGGGGACTGTTCCTGTATCCTGTCTATCATCCCATATTATTACTTTGGGGCATATTAAATGGCTCTAGATGCCTATACATAGACAACAAATCATCAGCTCTCTTTTCCCACCCTTGCACCTCCCTCCAAACTCCCCCCCTCCCCCCCTCCCCCCCCCCCCCCCAAGAAAAAAAAAAATGGAAACAAATCAGCAACCATATCTTCTAGCCATTTTTTAATGCCAAGTTCAGGTATACTCAAGCTTCTAAAAAGCCCCGAATGACGAGTTTAGAATTTGCTCACACAGCCTTAAGTGAATGACACCTTGATTGCGTGGACTGTCCAGCTCCTCTCATGTTGCCAGTGAAGACATCTGCACAAACAGGAGCTGTCATATATGTTTGTATATGAGTGCAGTTGTGCACATGCTTATGTGCTGTTAGTGAATTTTTGGCTCTGAATCTTCTCTATCCTTACTTTTTCCATCCAGCATTTGAACTCTGGTTTCTGAATGTGAAGGCTATTCCATACTCTAATTCTTCTCAAGAAATCTTAAAAATATCATCTACCCAGAAGCGTCAGTCTTCTTCCAGTAAACAATAATTTAATTACACCATTTCTTAAGCTTGTCATAGCATGCCATTCTGCAAACCCCCTCATATTATTGTCCTGATATAAATATATCCTTAGCTCATTTGCTCAAATCTGACTGTTGGAAATCACAGCATGAGCTGGAAAATAATGAATTTGATCACACGGTAAAGTACAGAGGATATCCTAGCTTTCTGAGTGGCTAACTACTGTGTTTAACTCTCCAATGACATCTTCAAATGAAAATTTTTAACACAGATCATAAATATAACAGCAGCACATCTGTGGTCACTGGAAATAGGTTATGTTCACTGTATTCCCTTAATTTCCCCTGTTTTCTGCTCCTGGGCTTCCCAGACATGCTAACAGAGCAGTTAACACTTGCACAGAGTTCATCAAAATCAGCTCCTAATTCAGTGAAATGTCTATGTTAGTTGGCTGATGTCCTCCTTGGAGAAAAATAGGTGCCTCCACAGGAAGAATCAGTGGATCTTAGATATTCCTCACAGGGTGAAATGAATTGCTGTCTTGCAGCAATTTTAATTTGGAAGTCTCAAATTAATTCAAACCCACAACAGCCCCCTGGTGTGATGCAGAGTGGTGGTTTCTTTGGAAATAGAAACAGAGGAGAAAAAAAAGTTAAGCTGCTAGTCTTGGGCATCTAGTGAGTCATCAGCAGATGACAACTGAATAGACAAGTCCTGGATACACTGCAGTTTCTGATCAGATGATTTGAGATTTCTCTGGATCCTAAATAGAGCCCCTTTGGGGCTCTGGCAGGGAATTAAATGTGTGTCTGTAGACTGACGAAGCTCCCCAGTTGGGCAGCAGAGACCAACTGGTTCCTCTCTGGATGGTCTTTGGGGATACGCGTGGGGAAGAGTGTGCAGAGCCTTTAGCTGTGCACCTGGGATCAGTTTTGGAAGTGCTTGAAGAGAGGCTGATTCTCTATTTGACAAAGTGCTCTTCAGCTGTTCTGGCAGAATAAAAGATCTTTAGCATGGAGTGGAAATGGTCCTGCATCATGTCCCTTGGCAAGGGCTACTGCAGTGTTGGAGGTGTGGCTGCAATACACCCCCCTGCAACTGCTCACCAGTTCCAAATTTAGCCTCTACCTAACACAGTTATTGAGGGTATAGAAAACAGCCCAAGGTGTTGATCACTCTGTACACCTACTGAGAATATGCTCCAGAGAGTGCAGTACTTGTTTTATTGCTCACATTTCAATTGCAGCAGAAAACTGAGCATATGCAGTCCCTGGGAGCTGTGAAACCCAGTTCACAAATGGGGGGAATCCCTGTAAAGAAGTGAACTGAATCCAGAAAGAGATGAGTGCTCTCTGCATAGGGGAGCATAGGGCAAAGAGAGGAAATTCGTACTTTAATAATCATGAAAATATTCTTTTGTATTCTCAATCTAAAGAAGAAAATTTATTCTGAATAATCTAAACTAAAGCCCCCTGTAGACCTCAATTGCTTGAAGAAGCAGCTCTTCTGAAAAACTGTAGTAATGTAACATAATATTCAGCATTTTCCTGAAGTATCACCTCTTGAGTTATATTATTACAAAAGAATCTCCGGTTTTGGCAAAATAAATGGGGGAAAAAAAAACTGTTGATGTGACAGCCATGCAGAAAAGTCTGAGCACATCAGACATAAAAGCTCAAAATTCAAAAAGCTGATGGCTTTCTTTGGTTTTAAATTTTACAATTAAAACACTTTTAGAATTTTGGTGACCACATTAATCTCCTTGTTAATTCCCTGAAGTAGTGGGCAAATTATGGCAGGAATCTACTGAAAGCTGTTCACATGATGAATTGTCTCCTCTTATTATCATTGTTGTTCAGGAGAAACACTAAATATCAGGAATAAAGCACATCTTCATTCTGCATAACAGAAACTGAAGACCAGTCTATAAGCCATAAAATACGCTCTCCTAAACAAACAAACAAAAAAAAAATCCAAAGACATCTATAACTCTGTGATGGAGAGCACTGATGTGTGCCTTCCATCCTGGAGCAGCTTCATGCTTGTCATTCTGCTCATGAGAACAATGAACTCCAAAATCTATGGCTTGTACCATGGCTATGCCATTCACAACCACTGAAATTGGCCCTTGGAGCACGGAGGATGCTTAACAGGTTTCAGAATGGGAAGAAATTATAATAGCTTCCAGTGAACGGAAGAATGCAACTGTGCTCCCTGGGTGTGCAATCAGAATTCCTGCACAATCCCAACACCTCCTCCCTGCTGGATCAACCCACTTCGGCTGCTCCCAGGCAATAGAACGGCACTGCTCTACTTTTCCTCATCTTCCTACCATCCCTCCCAGTATTTAGCTCAACTTACTGAGATTCCAAGAGATTTAATGACTGTAAATTCCCTTTACTACTAAACACTTGCCAGAGAGTTGGCTAACTCAACCGTGGTTAAAATTGTTTACAAGCTTGGTCACTGTGCCCTTCATTTTAAGAACACATGTTTGAGCAAAACCAGAACTAGGAACACTGGTCACTGGGGTGGGTCACAAGGTTAACTGACATGAAACTAAAAGAGAGGAGATTTAGATTAGATGTCGGCGGACATTTTTCACTGAGAGGGTGGTGAGGCACTGGCACAGGCTGCCCAGAGAAGCTGTGGGTGACCCACCCCTGGAGGTGTTCAAGGCCAGGCTGGATGGGGCCCTGGGCAGCCTGATTGCTGTGGTTAGCAATCCTGCCCACAGCAGTGGTTTTGGAATTACATAATCTTTGAGATTTCTTTCAGCCCAAGCCATTCTTTGATTCATTCCATGGTGGTTCTATGAAATGTGATAATTCTATACAAAAGTGGCTCCTTAAATCAATGCCAATCAATGACACCAGATTGTAATGGCAGACAAAATTTTCTTCTTATGTCCACAGCAAGGAGTGTGCCCTTGTTATGCTTGGATTTGGAACTTACATTCCTAAAGTTAACCCACTGCTAAGGGTAAGGACCCAAAAGGCAGTAAACAGTGATTCTGCCATCACTCAGTTCAGACAAAATTTACATTAAAACAATCTGTTTGGTTTTTTGTTTGGTTTTTATAACACAGAAGAGAGTATTGAAGGAACCCATGTATGCAGAGTCTGAGACCTTTTCTCTAGAGATGTTACCAAATAAAAGTGCCTTATACAGATAATTCACTCATTTGTGGCTTGACCCAAGAAGAGCTGGGCAGTTATGGAAACACAAGCATATGAAGGTTCCCCTGAATTACACCTGTGTGCTTTAATTTTGTAATGCTTACGCGTCTGAATTACAGATAATTTTAAACTTTGTGCCTTTATCTATCTGCTGTAACATTGTTCACTCCCAAACACTACACAGTTATACAGTGTTTCTGTGTTTTGTAAATGAATCTCTCACACTTGTAAAACTTAAAGAAATTCAATATAATATATTTCATAGATACTGTTTCTGCTAAGATATCATTGCTGTACCAGATACAGCTGCATGAAGTGCAGCTTCTAGTGTCACCTGTGCCCTATGAAATGCATGTCTATAAATCATTCTGAAATCTTGAGAATGAAACTGTCCTACATAACCAAAGATGTAGTGCTTCAGGTTGCTAATGTGCAAGTTAAGGGAAGGGATGTTATCCAGAGGGACCTGAAAGGTGGGCCATGACAACCCCATGAAGTTCAATAAGGCCAAGAGCAAGGCTCTGCACCTGGGATGGGGCAATCCCAAGCATAGATACAGGCTGGGCAGAGAATGGCCTTAGTGCAGTCCTGAGAAGGATTTAGGGATATCAGTTGATGAAAGATTCAGCATGAGCCAGCAATGTGTGCTTGTGTACAAGCAAGGAAAAATAATATAATTGAAAGGTACAATCAAAAATTAATAGATGTATAATCAAGGTATGGAAATAAACCAACAAGAGAGCTAGGCACAAGGGGAACAAAGAGAAAATAGGTGGAACGCTTACCTGTGTAGAGGGCTCACTGCAAAAGGCTCCAAAGGAGTGGATCTCTCAGAAGAGATTCTTCCACCCTGGCAGTCAGCACTTAAATGGGTCTGGAGAAGTGGAGCCTGGCTCCACCCCTTCCTGCAGCACAGGTGAATTGCTTTCACCTGTGCTTCCAGGGCTGACATACTGCTCACCTTAGATAACTAACCAAAGGTTCATGCTGTGATTCAGTGGTTCCCATACAGCTTGCAACTGAGAAGACCAACTGTATCCTGGGTTGGATCAAGAGAAGTGTGACCAGCAGATTAAGGGAGGTGACTGCCCTTCTGTTCTGCTCTTGTGAGACCCCACCTGGAGAACTGCTTCCAGTTCTGGAGCTCTCAACACAAGAAGGACATGGAGGTGTTGGAACAGGTCCAGAGAAGGGCCATGAAGATCATCAGAGCACTGGAGCACCTCCCCTAGGAGGACAGGCTGAGAGAGACGGGGCTCTTCAGCCCGGATAAGGATCCAGGGGGACCTTTCAGTACCTAAAGGGGTCTACAGGAAAGCTGGAGAGCTTTTTAGAAAGACATGTAGTGACAGGATGCGGGGAAATGCTTTCAAACTGGAAGAGAGTAGACTTAGACTAGACATTAGAATGAAATTCTTTACCGTGAGGGTGGTGAGACGCTGGAACAGGTTGCCCAGCAAGGGCATGGATGCTCCCTCCCTAGAAGCATTCAAGGCCAGGCTGGATGGGGGCTTTGAGCAACCTGTCTAGTGGGAAGAGTCCTTCCCTATAGCAGGGGGGTTGGAACTAGATGACCTTCCAACCGAAACCATTCTATGATTCTATGGTTCTATGAAGTTTATAATGGGCATTGGTCAGTTTTGATCCAGCAAGGAATTTTAACTTTTTTTTTTTTTTTAATAGTTATAGAGTGGCACAAATATCTTAGATGTTTAAAATAACCATCTACAGCTCAGGTGTATTATTCCTTTCATCTGAAGTCATTAACACTGAGAAGCTCACATCTGAAGTTTACCTCCCCATAAATTTGCCTTATGCCAAACAGCCTTAAACACCTCCTGATTTTTGTTTTATAATTCCTTCTTTCTCAGTAGTTTCAAACCTTTTTTCTTTGTGAAGGTCCATTTTATTTCTCAGAGGCATAGCTGTCATACAGAGATTTATTGTGTCAATTTGTTTTCCCTAGTTACTGTTTACAGATCTCTTACTAGCTGACCTGAAGTCCTGCAGACTCCAGGTTAGAAACTACAGCTGTATTCAATATGGGAGAAACTATGAGAGGAAGGGAGAAAGAGAAGGAGAAAAGGAGAGAAGGGAGAAAGGTGTTGAGATTGAAGCAGACCCCTTCTAATACATTTTACTTGCACTGGAAGAATATATTCCTAAATAATGTCATTTTAATTGGACTTTTAATAATGAAGCCTGAAATAACTTTATAGCAATTTCACTTCATGATACTACTAAGGTTCATTTATTTAATTTGAAGTAGATGCTGAAGTCTGCTGGCTTTCACCCTGGATTAAACTGGATAGTGTCTTTTAAACCTCTACTCCACACCTCCGATTTTGAGTCAGCTTTGAATCAGTTAGGAATTGGCTTCACTCAAAAACAACAACAACACAAAACAACAACAACAACACAAAACAACAAATAGGAAAACCAAAGTCAGAGGAGAACAAGGCTGCAGCACAGGTTTCTGAAAGGTGGACATCCTTCAGAAAAATCATTTTCAGAACCAAGAGAAAGGGCAGGAAAAGAGGTGACAGAAGTACAGTGAGATAACTATGTTCATTGTGGGCTCACCTGCAGTTCAAGAAAAGAAATCACTGGTGTAATACACTGTGTTACATGTGTGCACAGATGCAAATGCATAGTGCCCTACTGTATCACCATGAAAACCACATCCCATTGGACAGCCCCTGACCATGAGGACAGAAAAACATGGAAACCAGCAACCCAGGGGAGACATATTGGTAGCATGATACTCTCAAGCTGACATAACCCAAGCCAGGAGCTACTGGCTTGAGCACTGGGGCTTAGAGGCAGTCCTTTCATGTCTGACCATGTCACACTCTGAAAAATTAGACCTTGCACATCTTGCAATTAATAAGGATTGCACAAAATACAGGACAAGAAGTCATCAGGATGAATCTAGCACACTTGTAATCCTCCAAAAAACAGACCTATAAATACATTCCATCCATGCCAGCTAATTAGGATCTATTTCAGATGCTAGAGAGCTCATGCTGCACAGATCTCCGGCACAGTGGTGCAGCAATGTTTATTTTCCTAGCAGATTGTCTCATT
Source organism: Perdix hodgsoniae (assembly GCA_035772895.1). Classification (NCBI taxonomy): domain Eukaryota; kingdom Metazoa; phylum Chordata; class Aves; order Galliformes; family Phasianidae; genus Perdix; species Perdix hodgsoniae. The sequence goes on from JAPSGF010000032.1 coordinate 7,267,543, forward strand.
TCATTAAGCATTATAATAACATGATTTGGGAAACATCTCCAGCTTTAAAACCTTGTTATTAAAAGAACATGTCTTAGATGGCTCAGCTGGGTAGTTAATGCTCTAAGTGACAGCTAGCCTGATAGAATGACTTACCGCAAAGTAAGGCTTAGCCTGTACAATGTTCAAGTTTTACCTGCTCAGTTTTCTGCCCATGTTTAAAAATCTGTACAGAATTCCCTTACACAACACATCACAGAGGACAATGACAGCAATTCTACAGAGTTATATAAAACAGGACACAGAAAAGACATCTCCACTCAGACATGCAGGTGATAGCTAGACTGAAAGAGTCTAAGCATAAACGTTCAGATGGACTCCTGAAAATAACTATATGCCTTGTTGCTTGTAGGGGAATATTTATAGGTATACAAGGAATGCAGGATGGGATGAGACCAGCTGGGCCTCCACTTGGTCCTTGCAAATACAGGTAACTATGGAGACATTTCGTCAAGAAGCACCCACCAAGCCTCAGCTCCATAAGTTCTCTTTGCACACGGTAACAATGCAAAAGTACAAAGGATCAAAAGTCACCAGAACAATACAGCAAAAGAGGACAAAAGAGGCTGAGGACTTAGTTCCTTCAATTTCAATAGCTTTTAGGTGAAAATATCTCATTCTTTATCGATAGTGGATTATGCAAAAAAAAAAAAAATTAAAAAAAATATATATATATATCTGATAGCTAGTTAAATCCAGACTAAATGAATAAAACCTTGCAACATGTCATAGAATCATAGAATCCATGGAGTTGAAAGGCCATCTAGTCCAGCCCCCTGCAACAAACAACTAGATCAGGTTGCCCAAGGCCAGATCCAGCCTTGCCTTGAAAGCCTCCAGGGATGGGGCATCAACCTCATCTCTGGGCAGCCTGTTCCAGTGCCTCACCACCCTCACTTTAAAAGAATTCTTCCTTACATCTAACATAAATCTACCCTCTTTAAGTCTGAAACTATTTCCCCTTGTTCTGTCACCACAGACGCTGCTGAAGAGTCTGTCTCCTTCTGTCCTATAGCTCCCCTTTAGATACTGAAAGGCTGCTATCAGTCACCTTCTCTTTTCTAGGCTGAATGGCCTCAGCTCTCTCAGTTTCTCCTCATTGGGGAAATGTTCCATTCTGCAGATCATTGTTGAAGCCCTTCTCTGTATGCTCTCCAACAGGTCCATGTCTCTCCTGTACTGAGGACTCCACATCTGGATGCTTTATTCCAGGTAAGGCCTCACCAGCGCGGGGTAAAGGGGTGGGATCACCTCCCTTGTCTTGCTGGCTATGCTCCTTTTGATGCAGCCCTGGATATGGCTGGCTTTCTGGACTGTGAGTGCACATTGCTGGCTCATGTCCAACTTCCCATCCACCAGTACCCCCAGGTCTTTTTTGGCAGGGCTGCACTCAATCCTTTCATTCCCCCAGCTTGTTTTGGTAATAGGGATTGCCTTGACCCAGGTGCAAGATCTTGCATTTGGATTTGTTAAACTTCATGAGGTTCACCTGGGCCCGCTGCTTAAGCCTATCTAAATCCCACCGGATGGTATCCTGTCCTCTGGTGTGTCCACTGCACCCCACAGCTTGGTGTCATCAACAAACTTGCTGAGGGTGCATTTGACCCCACTGTCAATGTCAGTGATGAAGCTATTAAAGAGTATCAGCTCCAGCACTGACCCTTGGGAGACACCACTCATCACTGATCTCCATCCAGACACTGAGCCACTGACCACCACTCTTTGGAGTTGATCCTACAGTCAGTTCTTCATCCATTGAACACTCCATGCATCAAATCCATACCTTTCCAACTTGGAGAGAAGGATGTTGTGTGGTACCATGTCAAAGGCCTTACTGAAGTCGAGATAGATGACATCAGTGGCTCTTCCCTTATCCAGTGATGCAGTGACATAATCAGAAAAGGCCACTAGATTGGTCAAGCAGGATTTGCCTTTGGTGAAGCCATGCTGGTTCTCCCATATCATCTCCCTGACTTCCAACTTGCACCTGTAGGAACCAATTCATATCAGCCATCATCCCACCTCCTGTTGCAGCCAATCTCTGCAGTTTCACTAAAAGTCACTGTTTTCTATGTAGCCAAGTAATGTGCAAAGGGTGAAGGATATCCTCTCAAATTAAATATTGTAAATAAAGTAAAAGCTGATTGAGACTCAGATGAGGACAGTTCATAGTACTAAACCGGATCCAGCTATGGTATCTATGTGTATTTTGATAACTGTGAGGGTATGACTTCAGCCATACCAAGATCTAGACTGTGGCCCCTACAGTGGGCACCATGAATGGAAAAAGGAGATTTTCCTGTATGTTGTCAGTAAAGAGCAAAACCAGCAACAGTGCAAGACAACATTTTTTCTTATTCCCATATATTTATATGTATAAAAGCCTTATTTGCACTAACAAATCTGCTTAATGACAATTATTCTGACATGACCTTGTTATGAAGGCTGTTAGTTTCTATAAAACTTGTGCATTCAAGTGTACAAAATACATTTTTAAAAACCTATTCAGCTGAAGTGTTTTGCTGTGCTGAAAGACACGGAGCAAGGATGTTGCCATCCATCAGAACACCAGAAGCTATTGAACAGTTTTCAGTATTAACAATTTGTGTTCTCTCCTGCAGAAACTCAGAGGTGGAAAACACTCAATGACATCAACCCCCTCACACTTGAAAAGTCAACTCTAAAAGCCTGGGAAAAAGAGAGTTAGCCATTCTCAGAGTGAAGTGCAAGGCAGTCAAGTTCAAAAAAGTTCAGTGAAGAGAAACAGATTCTCAAAGATGTTTCAAGCTTCTATATTTCAAAACATCCTTTCTCACGAAACACCCAGTAATATGCAGAAAACAGTGCTCCAGGATAAGAAGAAAAGTCACATCTACATAGTCGAAGAGGAAAGTGGCTGAAGCTTGCTCTGTCAGGAAAGGTAGTTTTGTGATTATGGTATAAAGAAGAAATTCTGCTGCTGTAGGTTCAGTTGTTGGTTTTTTTAGACTACTGTATGCATCTTTTAGCAAGTTACATAGCGTGCTATTGAAACGCATGCTTAACTTACATGCCTTCCACTAGGCATTCTTACTAGTTTAAGTGTGCACCTGGGTTAACTTAAGGATTTGCCTAGTATTGTGGAAGAATTTAAGATCTCTATTTTTTTTATTTTTATTTTTTTCTTTTTCCTTAGTATGAACAAGTCATGTTGCTGGAAAAGAACTTTAACAAAACTTAACAAAACTTTAAGTGTGTGAGGGTTTGGAACACAAACGTAATAGGTCATACAGTTAAGCTGGCCCTATTTTCTTAAATTGCCTCCAAAATTACTAGTTTTCTTAGGGTCTTCTAACAGTGAATGAAGAAAAAGAAGCGTGTTGTGGGTAAACCACTGCCCATTTTTTGAGAAACCTGCTTACTTCCTGCCCATTCCCAAAAACAGCTCGTGTTGCCTGCATCTCTACCACTTAGTATGAGAACCCTAACACAGAAGTGTTCTCATTATACACAACTTGTGTGCTGTAATTTAGACAGAATAAATTGTGGATGCAACAGCAAGGAGGAAAAAAAAGAGATATTTATTAGCTAACGCTTTGTCAGATTTGATTCGCATCTGATTAGCAGACTTTCTATTCTTCTTTGGTTGAACTATTCCAGTGTAACCAACAGTCAGTTTAAATTCCTTATACCTCAGTGGGACTTGATTATTCCCTAATTGTACACCTCTTGTTTCTCTCAGATGCTCAATCATTACATACAGAAGTGTATTTCTATAATTTTCACTGCATTTACCCATAATTTCACATCTGAGTAAGATATGAACTTTGTCACACCAGTTTCTGCAACAAGTCTATGCTTTCCAAAGGAAGCCCAACAAGAGTAATTTACTCAAAAATCCAACCTCCCTTAAGCAACTTGTTAGCAAAGAATCTATCCGTAAACCTAAGCATGAAATCTGGTACAGACACATTATCTGTACAGACACTATCAAGAAACATGACTGAGATGAGGAGACAAAAGTGGGACCAGAAAACTTCCACCTCAAAATCAAATTTTGTACCATCATTATGGAATATTTAAGAAGAGAGTTGGCAGAAGGAAAAAGCTCACTGTCAAAAGAACTTTTTCTTCCGTCCCATCTGGTGATCCACAATCCAACAGAAACAAGTTTCAAGTTCTTCCTTAGGTTTACATGGTATGTTTTCTACCGTACAATGCATCCCAAAGACATGGCTCCTTAGGGTTTTCTTTTTGAGTACTTGATAATAAATTCATCCTATAAAGCAGCTGCTAAAAGAATTTACTGTCTAATGGCCTGTAAGTAAGACTGCAGCTACCCTCACCGGATCTAATCAGTGTTATTGCTAATAGTCACAGCATATAAGGCACTGACATACCCAAACCTGCCTCCTCACTTCTTCTCTGCACATCACTAAAAGAGAAATGATTTTGGTAGAGGCCTGTGGTTTTATGATAAAGAGAATGACAGGAAACAACATCTGCACATCACCAGGGATGTCCTATAGTATGGACATAAATGTTGTTCTTTATTTCAGAGACATGGACCATCTCCACCACTGGAAAATTGCATGGACAATGTCAAAAGTACTCTGCGATGCTAAGCTTTCCTTAGGGCAAAAGACTGCAAAGACAACTGCTCCAGGTCCTTGTCAGACCTGTTTTGGAGATAGGAGGCTGCAAATTGGAGGTCTGTCACACTTCTTTCCACAAGCCTAAGGATGCTCAATAAAGTAACCAAAATGAGTTCAATAGAGGAAACACTTTGAAATTCAAAAAACTAAATATAAAAAAATAAAATAAAAATAAAACAAACAAAAAAATACCACTAAAACAGACAGCACTGACATGCAAATAACCAACATGAGACTGTCAGAAGCCTCCATACTAATTTTGTGACAGTCCATTATGACTTGATCTTATTATCAGTGCACTTGAAATGAATAAACTCCAGAGGTCACAGAGAAAGAAAAAAAAAACTGCAAATTCTCAGCTGGATGTTTAGAGGAAACCTCTGCTTTGTTGCACCTTCTCAGCTGTCACCAAAGATAAAGATAAAGATAATTCACCAGGGAAATGAAAAACATTCTGAGAAGCTGGAATGGGGAGAAGTGATGGAACACCCAGCATTAGATTAACACTATTAAGAGATGAAATAGAGAAAACTCTGTGAAATAAGATTTCCTAGAAAGGGGCTATGAAAGACTGACGTGATAAAGAATGATATAAAGAATGTGATATCTTCCTTCCAGAATAAAATTTTATAACTGAACATCCCCTTCACAAATGTCATCGCACACAATAAGAAAAAAAAGTTGTACGTTCCTCCATGTACCACAGCTCTCCTAACATCTGAACAGTCATTCAGGAATGGTTTTGACTCCTTTGCTAAGGTAGGTAATAAGGTATTGGCCGTATTTCGCAGAAGAGGAACCAAACCATAAAGTGGATTAAGTGAGCTACCAGGGAGTCCACAAACTGCTGGCTGGCTCACCGCAAGCTCAGTTGGGAGATATCCAGCAAAGGATCTGGAAACAGCTGAACTCAGAATTAATCCCAGATCCCCTGAATCCAATTTACCTGATTAAATTTTATCAAAACTGCTACTGGGGCTTCAGGACTAAGAGATGTGTCTGCACATTTAATTTGTTCTTATATAAAGGCAGATGCAAGTTCAGAGTTATGACTTGGCATTAGAAAAAATGGGTCCTGTCTTCAGAGATCTGACACAAGAGATTTGCCCACCTTGGCTCTGCTTTAAAGCCTGTGCAAAAAATACTGTTAATCATCATAGAATATTAACTATTACTTGTTGCATTTTTTTTAACCTCTGTATAAGCGAAAATTTCTTTAGATGTGAATAGTAAAATTAGGTCCCTGGAGACATTCAAGGTCAGTTCGGGCAGAGCTCTGAGAAACCTGCTCCAACTGTAGGTATCCCTGTTCACTGCAGGGGAATTGGACTAGAAGACCTCCAAAGGTCCCTTACAACTCAAAGGTTCTGTGATTCTACGAGAGCAGCAAACTCAGCCATAATCCCAGGAAAACACAGGCAGAGCTTGTCCAGGCTGGGGAGAGTACTCCATCCCTACATCTCCCAGTTTGCAGCAGGAAAGAACTGATCACCTCCTAGCTCTGAGCCAAAGCAGCCTTAGAAACTGCAACACCAAGCAGGGAAGGGCAGGAGCTCCCAGTTAGCTAGACACTAATTGCAACGTGTTCCAGTGCTTCACCACACTGGCTGTAAAAATTTCAGTGGGGAACAGCCATTCCCAAGACTGACTTTTTAATTTACCTTCAGCATATATCATCATGATTTCCATTTTTTTTATCCCGATTATAGAAATGACTCACTGTTCTGGAACTCTAACAGTCCTTTCAAATTCCTCCATGGAACACTGCACATGTGTAACATCCACCCTTGCAGTTTATGCCTTTCACAGCTGCTTTGTTAACACAGCTACTGAAGAGAAATATTACTTGGGTAATATATCGGTGCCCATTAACTGAACATTATACATCATATTTTAATGTCTCTGATACCACAGCCAAAATGGTTACAGGATGAATAAGGCTATTAACTCTGAGGACTGTGAGCAATTTGTACTCAAATGCTGCTCCACCTTGAAAAATATCCTTTATGAATTTAGTGTAATGAAGCCCTTGAAAAGGGTGCCCAGAGAGACAGTGGATGCCCCATCTCTCGAGACATTCAAGGTCAGGCTGGATGGAGCTCTGAGAAACGTGATCTAGCTGTAGGTATCTCAGTTCACTGCAGGGGAGTTGGGCTAGATAGCCTTCAAGTGTCCTTTCCAACTCAAATAATTCTGTGATTCTATGAGAAATGTACATTTTGGATATCCAGGTAGGAGGTCTTTTGGGATAATAGCAATATTCAAATTTTTCAAAAACTGAATATGATTACAAACAAATCTATGAGGAAATAACAAAGAATACATCTTTTACATAATGCCTGTTTTGATTTTGTAGTTTCAGAAACAAACTGGCAGGTGCCATTTCCAATGGTAGTGTTATTTAACTTACAGATACAGCACTATAAGATTTAAAATGAAGTTTACAACCTTCTGAAATATACTTGTGCAAACATATGTTTAAAAAGAAATACCTTTATTTTAAGTTAACCTCACTTATTCACAAATCAGTTCTTCAACCGGTTCACTCCAGAAACACTTGACAACAAGTCAGCATATGTCTTAGAAAGTGCTTTATTTGGGCAGCTGGGATTTTACAGCGTTTCACAGTAAAGAACTCCTGTGCCCACTTCAAGTGCTTTGGCTTCCATTTGGAATGTTGGTGCAGGGGTCAATTTTAACTGTTAAAATGCCATACAACTTCTAATGGAGTCCAGTCTGGAAGAAATGTTGGGGAACTGTGAGGGGGGAAGCCCCCGCCAAATGCTTGATCGCTACCCGGCGCTGGGACGCAGACTCGATTCTAGGATAGTGAAAAACTTTTTTTATTGCGCAGATAGCTCACTTATATAGTACGAGTCGTTTATGTCCCTTTGTCCACTTGTCCTTTTCTCATTGGTAAAGCCTTGCAGTTAGACAATAGTACATCCCGCCCAAGCATACACCTTGTTTTTCTGATTCCATCCGAAAACAGTTCCGCTTAAGTTGTTTGCTACTTAGCTCAAGGTCAGCTCGTCGCTTACCACATCTGGTATTATTCCATTGCTATGTACTCAGAGCTGCCGTGCCCCTGCTTGTACTTTCAGGGAGCCATGGCCCTGCTCCCTGAGCCATTCTGCAACAGGGAACGATAATGTTTATATGGCCTTATGAATGTAAGAAGGGCTGAGGATGAAGTGAAGAGGAAGACAGTGTTTATCTGCAATTCACAAGTGTCAGTGCTTCAGCCTCAGTCTTCCATGAACTGCGAAACCAAGCTGCTATTTCAGAATCACAGTTGCTTTCTTTATTTACCTTTAACATCTAGATCATAGATTACAATAATTCCTTGGGTTATTTAAAGACTTTGCTATGTGCACAGGCTGACTGCTGCCTTTTTCCACCCTTTCTTCTGGAAAGGAGATGTGTTATAGAGGAGCCTAAGACCCACAGATCTTCTTTATGCTTTGTTAGTTCCAGCATAAAATAGGTCTTAAATGAAGGGAACAGCTAAAATAGCTGAAAAGAAAAGAATTACTAACTACAGCATTCATTACAAAGAAGCAGAAAGATGACTAGCACAATCCCATACGTGGGAAATCTGAGATTTCTGGATAAATATAAACTGAAAAGAGAGGATCATGATCAGAGCTCACTGTCAAAGTACTTGCTTGAATTTCTTACTTCAGTATGGAAGACACTTAGTGGGACAAAGCATTAAATCTCTGTAGGTCAGACACCTAGTCTTGGCTTACAGTGGCAAAAAGCATTGTAAATCCAGAGAGGATTTAAGTATAAAGCTGTATTTTGCAAAAAAAATTCTGTATTCCTGTTACTAGTGGAAAGAAACATAATGGAAAATTAGTGAAATGCCAAAGAAAACAAAAATGAGAGAAAAAATTCTGAATAAAAGCTGGGAAAGCATCCTGAAAACAGACTTACATTTAACCACTGCATTCAGAACAGGTCCATTTAGTCTAAACCAGATAAAATACAGTAAGAAATAAATTTGCGAATGGCTTAGTAAAGGATAAATAATACCCCATTTTGGCTTCAGCCACCTTTTGATTTATGTCACTGTGACCTGGCATAGTTTTCAGACAGACTGATTTCAAATCTTGCTACTTCCAGAACTGCAGAGGCAACAGATGTCATCACAGGATTCAACTGTGCATCATGAAGAGAAACTTTCCATTTTGGTACGCTATTTTTGAATATAAGTGCATTTTTTTCAAAGCATGCTAACTATGATGACCTGTAAGTTTTACAGGTGAAACCACAATCTTTCTGTTCTTCAGTCTAACTGTAGAATATACAGCAATAAACTGTGTATGATCAAAACATTAATGCTCTACTTTAAGGCATCTGTATGTCTCACGATATACTCTTTAATTTTAATTAATCCTAATATTCTCGAATTAAAGATTATTTTGCAACACTCAGAGAAATGGTTAAGAATGACAGAAATTTCTGGGAAAAAAATCAGTCCTTAGTAGTAAAACTAGCAAATAAGTATCTGCAGGTAGGCTCAAGACATCAGTTCAGACATTTTGAAGCAGCAGCTGCCTCACAGTATGCAAAGAGCTATATTAAATCAGTGGACCAGACATACCTTCCTGAATTGCCATGTCTTTGGATCTGTCGTGGTGAGACTACAAAGATGAGAACCATTTAAATCATACAGTTTTAACTGCTTATGTTTATACGTACCTAGCTGACAATAGATGTTTCCATAATTACCTAATTCACTTTGAAAGCAGAAGTACCATGATTCTCTCAGAAAAATTGTTTAGTAGATCCTTGTTGGATGCTTGTATACTTTTAACAAATTCCTGTACCAAAATTACAACAAGGGTCAGCAACACCTGAAGAAGTAACTCTTCCGGTCAGCGATGCACACAGAAGCATCTTTGCTTCTTTGAAAAAATGTCCTGTTCTTCAGGTTGTTTTTCACAATGAAACCCCATAAAACTTTCAATGGAAATTTACAAAGGTACCGGTATAAATTAGTTCCTATTGCCTTAATCCAAAACCCATTTTGAGGTAAATAAAGAGTCCCATTTGTTCTGGGCAGGTTTCAATCTACCCTATGTCCATTGAAACATTAGCTTTTCTGCACATTTCCAACATGTTGATGATTTTAGCCAACCTCAGGTCTAGGTGATAGCAGAGCATGCTGCCAACAAAGTGGTTGCCCTGATTTTTTGTCAGGCATCAATAAAGTACAACAAAATATTGCTCCTGCTGTGGATGCCAAAAAGGACTTCCCTGTGCTCTGTTTGCCGTGCTGTGAAGCAAAGTAGCGACGGCTTTATGGCTTTGTTCTGTCAGCTTCAGTTGTGTTACTTTTACTGTTTGTCTCACTGTGAGACTGAGTCAGAAATGAAGTCGTGTTCTGCTTTCTTTCAGGTTCAGGCCATGTATTGTCATGGCTAATGGTCACCTGTTTGGAATTTTGAAGTTGTCCATAGATATAGGCACTAACTCAAGTGTTGTATTTTATTCCCAGATCTTCTGCACTCGGCACCAAATAGCCAGTCAAAACTTAGCATCCTACAGTGATGAAACACAATGCCACTAAGAGAAACAACATACTATCCAGTAGATGAAAGTGGTAAGAAGTCCTCTAACTTCACCCATGACTACAGCAGTGACCTACAAATGATTTATCAAGCTCATGCTGTCACTTTGAATTGACACTCCAAAAGTGGACTCACTTCTGTCAATAGTTACCCATCTGCTTAGTTCTGTCAATGGCAAATACTGCATGTTTGCTTCTGAAACCCAATCCGTCTCCTAGCTCTGCAGTGCAGTGTTCAGAACAGTCAACTTCTGCCATCAGCCTGTGCAGCAGGACAGCTTCCCAGTGTCCTTCTTGGTGAAAGATTCTGACTTCAAATTGATTCCCTCCTCTTTGGTGTAGCATTTAGTTTGGTAGATACTTTAAATCTTCCCTGTCCACTATGGAGATTCCTTAAAAGAATCGAGTAAATTTGGCTTTTCTTGAATGCTTTTTTTTTTGCCTGACCTACTTCTGATATTTTTATTGGCTGCTTCTAACCACTTCATCTTACCCCATTTAGCAACACTAAAAGCTAATAGTAGTTACTATTTCTTGTGCTCCTATTTCCTGGCATTTCAAGTAAAAATCTTACCCTTTCTAGGTTGCAAAGGAATGCCTCCAGATAAAACTGAGCACAAACATACCTACAAGTAGTGATGCTTAGGAAAACAATACTCAAAGGCAAAACTTATATATCTGTGCCCAAGTGTTTGTGTTCCATGTGGGATAACTGATGTTGTTGTAAAGCAGAAAGGGTCACAGTTCTCAGGAAGTCTCAAAAAAAAAAAAAAAAAAAGATTATTTCCTACATGGGCTTGAAATCAACACATAGAATGGGGCATGAATATTTCTGGAGGGAAAATCATGCAGGTAGGGAATGTAATGTTTCCCAACAGAGGAAAGAAAATAAAAAATAACAGAGGTAATGCAAAGCCATCAAAGAGAACAAAACTTTTGTGGAGCCATGACACTGAAGAAACAAGAATTTCCCTATTTATTGCCTACCTAACTTCCTGATCTTGCAATATGTTGAAAACATAAAGGAGGATTTGGTCATACTGAAGAAATAATGTTCAGTTCTCTTTAATGGGATAATCCTGTCCATTTCAATGTCAAGGCTTAATTTATATATATTTTTTAATTCTTTTTTTTTGCTGTGATTTGATCAGGAACATGCAGATAATGTTTCTCTACTGCAGATGGATTTCACTGAAAGAATATGAAAGTTTTAAACAGGCATATTAGTGAGAGGTCAGTCAAAGTATGTTGGCATCTCTCTCCATATATTTCCAAATATTTATTGTCTTGTCCTTGTCTTGTCTGTTCTCTTCATCCAGAATGGGTACAGAAAACTTTCTGGATGAAGGAGGATTATGTATGTGGAAAAATAAATCTCTAGAGTTTGGGAAATCTTTGGGCAGTTAATGTGAGGAGGCCTCAGAGAGGTCAAGTTAGAATGTATTTATAAAGACAAAACAAGCTGAAATCAGCTCTGTTGGCTCCATTTCAAGCTCTTCAGGCAAATTTCTCGTAGCATGGAGGCCCTCAGAGAGCCCTGGAATTTGGTTGTGTAGTTTTTGTAACATCTCTATTTTCAGAATCTAAGTACTGGGTCTCATCTACTTTATTAGGGCTGGTACACTTGGCCATCATTGCAGGGCCCTGCATTGATTTCTGTTGTTTCTAAGGTGCTACTTACTGGAAATCAGTATATAATCTCTTCTCTCCATCTGTTAAGGAGCAGGGTGCTGATGCTTCAGGTAGCTGATTTAAAAGCAGTTGAGGTACATCCAGTGTAATGCTGTAGTCTTTTCTATCACTTAGTGTAGAATTTCTATCAGTGTTCCTGTGTTTAATATAGCCCATACTGGGGACCATAAAATAATAAGCAACCTCGTGTCTCTAGAGACACTGGCACTGTGAAAATTCACTTCTGATGCTAGAATTCCTAGAGAGCTTTCAAAAGCTTGAAGAATGTTTCATTTTCAGGGACTCAACTTCTAAATCATGTCTGCTGCTATAAAAGTAATACACATTTAAGCTCCATACTGTTCATGCGTTTTTTTAATGTTTCTATTCAATTATTTGCTTACTTGCCTGGGCCGATTTCTTTTCTCTTAATAAGAGCAAAATGAAGTTAAAGTGTATGCATTATTAAATTTAATACGAAGTTACAATTGAATTACAAAGTAGTAGTCATTTCTTTTATTTATTATGATGTACTAGTCTCTCATTCACTCACAGTGTCTCTCCTTTTTCTGCTTGGAAGATATGGAAGAAATGGCCTAATAAGTTTTCTTTTACATCTGAGATTTTCAGAGCAACTTCAGATGTCTGTATGTCCTCATCCCATGTAATTTAATGAGGCCCGAGAATCAAATCCCTTAAGCAACCACAGAAACTTCTGAAGGGAGGGGGAGTCCAACCACCAAGACATCTGTGTGTCACAGCTGCCTGGGCCGTCAGGGGCTCCCTCTACAATTTTATGCTTAACTTTAATTTCCTAGCTACAGAAATGGGGACACTTTGTAACCTAGTATGGGACCTGTGGGTTGTGTACAGATGAAGACATCAAAGATGAGTTGAATTTTTAGACTGCACTGAGAAAGGAGTGGGTACATAATACTGAAGTGCATGGCATTTCAGAACCATTTCCTTGCACTGACACTACAGTCTTGGCATTTCCTACACTCTTGTCTTATTGAAGAAAGCTGTATAAATCAATATAACAGAACCTACGTTACTTGACAGAAGAAGCCATCAATCCCCTGAACACGAGAGATGAAAACAATGATTCTGGTAGAAACACCGAGAAGAAAAATCAGCTGTTTATGTTAAGAGACCATCCTGCCAGAGGATTAAAACAGAAACAAACAAACAAACAAAGCAAACAAAAAAAAAGACCCACACCCAAAAAAAAGGCAAATGTTGGTCAGGAAAAAATTTAACTACAAAACTGTTACCTATCAGACTGTAGGTGCAGTAGGAAGGAATTCTAGAGAAGTCAAATGAAGCAAAATGTAGAATGATTTCAATATGAAGTCTACAAAGTGTAGCAGCACCTTATAAAAGCAGAGTTTCTTTCAGTCCCGTTGTACAGAAAACCATGCAAAATATCCTTCTTTCACAGTGAAAGACTTTATTGCTTAACTATACCTGCTTCTCTTTTTTAATTTCTGCATAATTTCAATTGAGAGAAACAAAGAAGAGCAAACGCACATTGATTTCTAAGGCATATTTTAACTGAGGGCCATAAGAAAAGAAAAAGTCGGAAAATGTTCATTTATTAGAAAAAATGGAAAGTAAAATCAAAGACTGGTGAGATGACTAGAAATAACATTCAAGTATCTTAGCGTGAAGAAGAGAGACAGATATCTATGATGGATGGACCGGACTCCCCACTGCAGAAAGATCTGTCTCTTTTCTCTCTCTCTGTCTCTCAGTAATAGGCTTTAGAGGATCCTTTCAGACCTTGAATTTCATGCCTATGAATGTGAGGAAAAATATATTAATGACAGAATTATTCAGTTAATTTTCTGGTCTTCTCCAAGGAATACAAATAGTAAGAGTGATTCCAGATTAATGGATATGGCATTAATTTAATCTCGCTTCATAAATTAAAGAGAAAAAAAAAAGAGAGATCATGAATATAATTGCTGTGAATCTGGTATGAAATTATTGTGGCTCAGGTACCTGATTCATAACAGCAAATGGAACAAGTAGGAGATGTGACTGGAAACCAAAAGTAACTTGTGAATGAGGCCAGATACGACAGATTTCAGCTTTTGCCAAGATACAAATAGCGAAGATCAAACTGTGATACTGCAATGCCTAGCCCTGAAAACCCTGAATTTGGATCATACTAAGTTCTACAGTATTCTGCATTTACCCGAATGCATAAACCATTCTACCTGAAATGACAGAACCTCTTCTTACAGAAAACTCACTGACTTCAGCGAGTACCAGCCTAGTCATAAAACTCCACTTTTCTGGATTTATTTGTGGGATTAAGGACTATAAATCCATCTCAGCGGGAAATGTCTGGCTCAGATGTTCGGCAACTGATAGAGATGCTTTTCCATGTAGGTCACTGGACTGGGTCTCCTACAGGTCAATAGGAGCCAAAGGTAAGTGCTATCTTATTACAACTCCTTCAGTGAATCCCATGAAAAACTTTAAATTGTCAATTGCTATTTTACCTGATTTCTTAGGTTAGGTCTAGAAATGTATTTCAAATGGCATGACACAAAGGTTATTGTTTTAAAAGCCAGTTCTCAGTTATCCGGGATAATGGTGGGCTCAGATAACTGTTATCAGAAATAACTGGTAATACACTTACAAGTTGAAAAGCCATTCATCTTGCTCAGTATGGATTCTGCCTGAGTCCCACAGTGCTCATCAGCTTTCAGCTCCAGTCCTGTAGATTTGGATGAGATCCTCTAGAGCCACTGCCTCCAGACCCTAACTGTCCCAAAGGACTGTGCAAGGAGCACAATACCATTTGGATGGGGTGAATAATAGAGCTGGCAAGCAGGAACTGGTATGGCAATCCCTTTAGTCAACAGCCCAGTGTGCAAACCAAGGAAAGATGAGATGTCTGCATTATGCCAGTTGAATGATTGCATCCAAACATATTTGCAATAGAGAAGCCACTGCTGTACTTAGCAATATTTTTCCACCTGGCTGGCTTACTGAAGATACTGTTATGATGCAGAGCCCTCCAATTTGTGCCAATGGTTGCCGAGCATCATATTTCGAGAAGTTAACAATCCTCCCAGATTAAAAAAAGCAAAAGAGCACCAGACTGGAAGGAAGTATGCATGGTTCAGCACTCTCCTACTTTAATCCGCAGCGCCTGGCTGCTGACAAGATAGACTGTTACAGCTCCTTTAGGACTCTTCTGTGTGCTTGTGCCAGTTCTTAATCTATGGATCACTGACATGATGGAACATAACGGGAGTTTCAGAGCCCATTATACTTTCAGCTGTCAAATATAACACAGGGAGACTTTCATCATCTAACATTCAGTATAACGCTACATATGGACATGTTCATGAAGCCTTTAATCTTTCATACCACAAAGGTACAAAGCACCACTCCACTTTTTTTGTTTGTTTTGTTGGTTGTTGTTTTTTTTTTTTTTTTTGCAAAGTCCAAATCACCAACTATAATGAAGCAAAATGTTTTCATTATTTTTTTCTCTTTTCCAAGCCAAAACATTACAATTATACAAAACATTACAATTATAAGATCACCACAAATTCTGAGTACCATTTTTGCTGCTTAGTTACGTGATTAGAAAACAGTTCTTTAAAAGCTGCTTAAAATTGCTAAGCACTGTTTACAAATTCCCTGATAGATCTCCCTTCCGAAAGGTTAAGAGCCGCAAAGTGGGAATCAGAAAGGCAGCACAACAGCATCCTGTTTAACATGCAGCTCTGAAGTCCAGTGGCCAAAGCAATCCATAAGGTGCCTACTTGCACCTTAAAAATTTCAGCTGTGAGCTTAAGGTCTTCTCTCCACTGCCCTTCCATGTGTAACAGTGGAGTGGGCAAAAACTGGCTCTGTAACAAGATGATTGGTAAGCAGAGCTGATTTAGCACCCCGCAGGTGATAGCAACAATAAATGCTAAATGTGGGTTTATTGTCAAAGCACTGATGATCTTGGCTTCTACCTCACTAAAGGAAAATTAAAATAAAATAAAATAAAAAAGACTTTCCAGCTTTTCATCTGCTTAAAGAAGTTCAAAAGGGGAAGACAGACAGAAGTTGGAATGGAGAACCTCTATGGAGATTAGGATGAATATAAAAACTCAGCGAAATGAACTTCCATTGTTGCCAGATTCACTTTATCTTCTTTCTCTTGTGTCTCAGCTTGTTCCTTAAGATGCCTCATCCCTGAAGGTGTACAAGATCAGGTTGGACGGTATTCTGAGCAGCCTGATCCAGTGCTTCCTCTAGTGGTTGGCAACCCTGCCCTCATCTGGGCACTGGGACGAGAGGATCTTTGAGGTCATTTCCAATCCAAGGAATTCTACAATTCTACAATTATTTGATTCTATGACAACATGGAAGGAAGCACCTTGAGAACCACTCCAAACTAATTTCAGCCAATAATCACCATGAGGGAGAATAGCAGGTGTGTGAGATCTGGCCCATTTGGCAGGATGGTAGCCATTACTCCAGCTCATTTGCAAGCAAATAGTTTATTTACCTACTTAATCACAAAATTAACTGAGCCTCCAAAAGCTCTGAAGCCTGAATGTATATTCTGCCTTGTTCTCCTCTAAGGAATCAGCATTTCTGCAAGGACAAGTAGGCAGCAGTTAGTGCTACTGAGGTAAACGCCAGTGAAAGGCACAGACTGAGAGCTAGCACGGAATGTAGGGAGCAGCAGCAGAGCTTCCTCACCCTAGGCATAATCCCCATAATAGGAGGATCAGCATTAGTGGAGATCTTGCTCAGTCCCTTTCTTATTGATGAGGGGATTGACAAGTTGTGGAGAGCTTTCCTGGACATTTGCCATGTTCCAAGCCAAAATCCACATCCAAGCATTCTCCCTTACTTGCACCTGGAATTATAGCTAAAAATTGTCAACTGCCAACTATGCCACATGCTTAACCTTAGCATTTTTAATTCAGCTCACCACATTTCACATAGGCCATTAGAAAACAGTGAATTTTATCTATTGCTGTCCTCAGTTAAGCTTCAGCTCCCAGTCAGAGCTGAGAGTTCCTCTTTGAAATTTTTCCTTTGTGTGAATGGGACCACACTGGATACCACAGATGTATGTAATACTGACAAACAGCAATAACTTTTGTGACCCCTATAGAATTCATATTGAAAATTATTATTACCAAAATTATTACCTCAAAATCTCATCCCATATACACTTGTCTACTGATAAACCTTCTCCCATTTGTGAACATTGCTCAGATAACTGTTTTAACAAAAAATCAGAATTGATAGGTTAAGAGGTGACTGTATATTCATAAGTGAACAGATGGCTTTTCTGCTGAAGAATGCATATCCAGAGCTGCATAACTTAGGAAGAGAAGGAGCTTTAATGATCAAACAAAATACTAGACCTGGAAAACAAATCGCTGCAAAAGCCTATTGACTTGTTTAACATTTCATAAAGCTCACAACATAAAGCCTTGCTTTCACATCCTGCTTCTGCACTCTAATTAAGCTGATTTTCATGCTTTGCTGATGTTCATCTGTGATGTCTTTGCAATATGAAACTGAACACCTCCATGCCCAGGAAACCATCCATGCTGCGCTTGCTGAATCTGATTCCCTGTCCAGTCAATGGTCAAAACAACAGGAGTCCAAACACTGCCTTTGGCAAACAAAGCCACGCTGTTGGGATTGTCTTATATGTAAAGTAAACAACATAAAGCCTGACAACACAGCAGGTCCCAGCCTATAAGTATTCTTACAAATCTCACTTCTTGTAAAGAACAAGAAAATAAAAAGAGGGTTTTTTTTTTTTGCACCTATCCTATTATTCTGACACAACAAAGTGCTGGCCAGGGCTGGGGTTCAGCCTCTGGGTGCAGTCCAAGCCCAGAGCAGGCTTCCAGCCATGGCACTGCTGTGGCTTTGCGGGCTCTGTCTGAGATGTGCCTACATGGAGAGAGGGAGATCATGGGCATGGAGATCATGCAAAAATGCCTATGCCTACAACAGGGTAAAATAACAGCAAAGTTCCTTGGTTCTCCTGAATGAACTATAATTACTGTGCGGTCTAGAAAAGTAGCTCAATTAACAGAGATATATACATGGGGGATTACTGTGCTACAGAACACCCTCCTTCTAATGACTTCCTACAGGAATTTCTACGCAGAGGAGATTTGAAACATATTAAATGCTGGGCAAAGGGAGTACTGCAGGTACAGCTCAGCTGTGTTATTGAATTTTGAAAGAATGAGCAATTTATATTACTGGAACATTTAAAAAGAATTCAGGCAGAGATACTAAATGATTAATGACAGTCAATAAATGGTTGGTCAGTGGTTATGACAGCTGTGAGTTTACAAGGTCAACAAATCTGCTAAAGTGGTTGGATAGTACTGCATATTAAGTACAGGCTATTACTGTTCCTTATATGCTTTTAACACCTCCTAATTTTTACTTAACCTTTTTATAACTATGTATAACAATGAACAAAATACATTAAAAAAAAAAAAAAAAAAAGAACTGGTTTCCATTGGATCTACTGTAAAAATGTAATGGTTTTGAATTTCTGCTATTCATTTTAGGCCAAAGTCCAGAGGCCAGGATCCAGACCAGTACCTGATATATGCCAGCAAGAAGGGCAGCCGCAGAAGGCACTTGATATTTATGCTATGAGGATCTTTTCAGCCTGCCTCTCCTCACCAGTTTAGTCCAAGAGAGATTTCTGTCATCCTCTGTGTTACAGACTCTTCTACAGTCTCCCTTCAGCCCCATGCATATTGTACCTTTCTTGCTTGTAACACAAATTTGCCCTCACTATTGCAGATTCCAGATCAATCCTACCAGAAAACATCTAGGACTTCACGGATGGGAAGCATCATTCTATGGACACTGTCAGCCTTTATTTGGCTATAAAAGTGATTCACTCTTCCTACTACATCACTGACCTTTTCACAATTGCACCCACAGCTCACTCTGAAGCCAATAAACTCTTGAAGCAAAGACAAATAAGCCCGCCTAAGCCCATTTCAAGATTTTCTAATTATATGTGAAATGCCTTTGCACTTCCAGCAGATCTTGGGGGTCACTGTACAATGGAGTTGACACACACAAATGCTCCTCCGCAGTTCCAGGAGAGCTACAAACCATGTCAAAACAAGCTGACAATGCCTCCGTTTATTTCTGAGTACAGGCAGATGCAGATGCCGTCTCTCAGTGAATTCAAAAGCAGATCAACAGTCAACTGGGACCAAATGTAGAAGGCTTAGGATAAGGCAAGTTGTGCTAGTCTTACTGGTCAAATCTTGTCCTGAATATAATGAGGATATATGCCTAAAATATAGAGTGTGCTGTTCTCTCCCCATCTAGTCATTAGCATAGCTGCATAAGCTTTACAGAGTGACTCCAAATTTACCTTTCTAAATGCACTGACAAACTGGGACAGAAGTGAATTTTATTTTGCTTCTGGCTGTATAATTACCTATGCCAATTTTAAAACAAAACATTCTGTTTCTTTCTATCCTGGAGTACTGTGGAGAAAGTCTAAACAGATATTCAGATAGGACAAGAAGAATGCAGAGCTGTTGTAGTGAGTCCAGAGAGGGGCCATGAAGATTATCAGAGTGCTGGAGCACCTCTCCTTTAAAAAATGTTTGAAGGAGTTGGGCTTGTTCAGTCTGAAGAGGAGAAATCTCTGGGGAGACCTCACTGTGGCCTTCCAGTTCTTGGAGGAAAGTTACAAGCAGGAGGGGGACTGACTTTTTACATGGTCTACAGGAGAAGGGGGAAAGGTTTTAAAGAAAAAGAAGTTTAAGTTAGAATGGTGAGGCACTGGCACAGGCTGCCGAGAGAAGCTGTGGATGCCCCATCCCTGGAGGCATTCAAGACCAGGTTGGATGAGGCTCTGAGCAAACTGAGCTGGTTGGGGGTACCCTGCCCACTGCAGCTTGATGATTTTTAAGGTCCCATCCAACTTAAGCCATTCTGTTATTCTGTGATTCAATGCACCTGACTTCATTTCCTTCCTATGGAGGAAATCTCTGTACCAGGGATTACATTGTGTTCTCAGTTCACTCTCAAGAGCTGGATTTCCCTGAAGATCCCACCTCGGATGACTGGGGATTTCACTTGCTCTGTGCTGAGAGGCAAAAAAAATCTTGAGTGGCATTCCCAACAGTGCTAGACATTCTGGGTAAAGAAAGATTTGTGTCAGTCAGCACATTGTCGAGCAAAAAGAGCTGAACCAAGACTCAGCCCAAGTAGATTCAAGTATTTATCTAAAGACCATAAACTAAGCATATTGTCAGTTTCAACCCACATATTTGCCAGTATCAGCAATTCTGTTTGGTTTTGATACCACAAGCACCCTATGTGCCCTGTGGGGAACAACAAAGGTAACATGGATAGACTCAGATATCTCTGTACTGTACTTCAGTTGGGGTGGTTTATGCTCAGAACACATGGTTCTACCATGTGTTCTGAGCATAAACCACCCCAATTGAAGTACAGACTGAAGTGCAGACAGACCCCAACTGAAGCTCAGAGAAATCTGCCCAATTTCAATTCCCAACCTGTCACTATCTTTTCCTTTCACTACTTTTCAATCACAAAGAACTGAATATGGCCCACGGACAGACACCTGAAACTAAGCAAACAGCTAGAACACCCAGAGCTTTATTATTAAAAACCTCTATCTCTGTTCTGAGATCAAGATTAGATATGCATTGTCCTTGACAGTCAGGGTCTGTCTGCCCAGCACAGTTCTAAATGAGGATATAGGTGATATGGGGAAATAATTCATATGTTACTTCAGATTCAGGTACCTAGAATAAATTATTTGTTTTGACAGCCTTTGTGTCTTACCTCATTAGAAAGTGAATCAAAGGCAGATCCATGTCCACAGCTTCTCATGAAACTGCTGCAGTTTCTAGAGGTCACAAAACAATTAAATTCCACGTCACAGTTGAACTAAAACAGGAAGTTTTTATGCCTCTGAGCTTATTAAACTGGACAGCACTCAAACACAGCAGTCTGTGGGTTTTAACTAAGTTTTAAAGACCTCTTAGCAAATGCAGAACATACTTTTCCATGGCCCTTATTCTATCTTTATTTTCAAAGAATGTACATAATTTTAGGACTACCTACAGTGCATGAAGTCACTTTATAAAATCCTACTGATCTATGAAGTGTTGTACATTGACTTGCTAGGTCTTGTTTTCTGCTTAGTCCTTTGTTTTGTTCTTCCAGTAGGCTGCTGTCTTTTATACTTCATCTGACAAACTGTATATGTTTATACTAACTCAGTACTGAAAAGTAACTACATCTCATAAAATTTCACCATTAACAACATCTGAACACCAGAAAATGTCTATCAAGGAAGAGCTTCAGAAGTTGTTCTAGTCCATAATCAATTTTATACAGAAGTGCTTTCCTGTCCATAGCATCCTTCTCTCCATTTTGCTGTTGTTTTTGTTTTTGTTTTTGTTTCCCGTATCATTCTGCAATACCATTTTGCACTTATTTAACTTTAACCTTAGGAGGAAGTTTTTCACTCAGAAGGTGATGAAGCACTAGAACAGGTTGCCCAAGGAGGTTGTGGATGCCCCATACCTGGAGGCGTTCAAGGCCAGGCTGGATGTGGCTCTGGGCAGCCTGGTCTGCTGGTTGGTGACCCTGCACATAGCAGGGGGGTTGAAACTTGATGATCATTGTGGTCCTTTTCAACCCAGGCTATTCTATGATTCTATAATTCTATGATTCATTTAAATGTTCAGCCCTACACTTGACTGTCCTGGAGTTACACTAGTTAAAAATACAACTGAGTTAAAAATGGCATGGACTGGGGAGAATAAGATGCAAAGTGACAGCTAGAGAAAGTCATTATCCTGTCATTGAAAAAAATTTAAGCAAGTACTTCTCAAAATACAAAGTTCTGTTTGTACTGGCATTCTTTTCCTAATATTTGGCGTAACAGCAGCACTATCATTCATTGTCACACTGGAATGGCTAACATTGCTCCTTAGGAAAGCATACTTTCATCATTGATCATTACAGTTCACACACATACAGGCATAGAGATTTAAGCCAACTAAAAAACAAAGCCACAAAGGAATTTAAAACATATTCTTTTTAACTTTCAAAATTCTAAGCCAAGTAACTTAAGCCTGCGAATTTCAGGATACCTTTAATCAAAATGAAAGTTGCATCAGTGTTTGTTAAAGACTTATTTAGTACCCCAGAATGTCCTTATTCCTTGTTTTCACACTTCCAAATTGTTTGCATTGAAGTCAAGAGAATCTAGCTCAAAATTTGTTGATTGTGGGATTTTTTTGTTCTTTTTAAATTATTTTTTATTACAGGTGGAATGCTACAGTATAAACACTTCTTATGCAGAGAAAGGTAAGTTATTGGCATGGATTTAGTTTGACTTAAGACATATCACTGAAATACTGCCTGTGGTTTGAATACAGCCTGATACCCTCTTCAGAAGCCAATACTGCCTTGGATGAAAATCATTTCAAGAATAAGACATACACAGGTGTATGCTGGTATGCAAGGTATTTAAAGCTTTTATTAGAGCCAAGACATTTAGACAATAGAACCAACAGGGCCTGAAGAGTGATTCAGTCAACCAGACACTAGCTGCCCAATCTAGGGTAAACTGAATTACTCTATAGGTTGCATCAACATTACTGGCTGCATATCCATGAACATCAATGGGATCACGAAACACAATAGGCTCATTCTGATTGCCTATTTACACCTTTAACCAATGTCATTTGAGATGATTCAGGGTATCCTTCATTTACTTCTCCTTGGGGTGTCTCATTCTGCACTAACCAACTGCATCACAGTTCTGCATGCAATCCTATAAAGATAGAACTTTTCTTCTCTCCCTTTGGACAAAAGGCCCTAAGCTGAGTTAATCAAACCAGGAAAATAAAACTGTATTTTTGTAATCTTTCTCTAGGGTATATGTGACATTTATACATTGATTCAGGGATACAACACCAGAATGAGCTGATGTAGTGAAGAATACAACAAACAGGTGTCTCACTTCTTTAAAAAAGGTAGTCTTTAAAAAGTAGCTTCCAGAAGTGAATGTGCTTTTGGGATTTCTGATGAAGTCTCCCCCAGTAATGTTTTTTCATTTGTTACCTTGCCTGTCTTTGCACTTCTGTTCCTAAGGTTTGAACCACATTTATGCCAAAAGCCAAGTTCTATGCATTTAATAGAATAGTTATCATTTTTTTTATCTTTTCACTGATATCAGCCCATTAATCCCATTAATTTATATATTATCTGTGTGAAAGAATGATCAGCTTTGACACACAGATGACTCAGTCTCTAAGGACTGTGTGTGCTAAATAAACTTCCTCAAATTTTCAAGATTTTTGGAATGAAGACCCAGACTGATAATGACATCTTCCTGCCTGGGTCCCAATGAAATTAATGGGAATCTAGAGCAAGAGTGCATTTGTGGATCTTGTCCAATGTGACTGAACTCCAGTCCATTGGCCAAGGATTGCAGTTCCTATAAGAATCAGTGGAAAAGGCTTCAAGAACTGGTTTGTTGTTAAAACCTAATATTCAGGCAGATACCCAACTGAAGTAAAATGTCTCAGTCTTGTAGAAGTCATGAGTCCTTGAACAATCAATATGAGCAGAGAATCATCCCATTTCTTTCACTGTTTGGTCAACTGATTCAGATGTTTTCGAACAGGAGGTTGTGGTCTGTGGTCACAGTGGGGGCCTGTTGGACTACTGGAGAGGTGAGACAGGCAGAACCGATGGAGCAGACCCTGCACACCTGTCTCATCAGAGGGCATTTCCAAAAAAGTGGGAGGACAGAGGGACAGAGGGGTTTGAGATACCCTCAGGTTTGCTCCAGGGTATTGCTGAAATACTGCCACAGACATTAGGTAGAAGTGGATCAGTAAATGAGAAGCTATTAATCCAGCTAAAATAGAGTGCTAAAATGGAGGCATAGCATGCCTCCCCATCAGTTTCCACACAGAACATTAGGTAATCGGCTTTTGAATATTTTATTTTGCTGTGAATTTCAAACACTTTCACAGTGCGTTGAAATGTGCCAAGGACTGTGGCTTTTGATATGCAAGCCAAAACCCAATAATCTGTTGACCTGTCAAATAAGATATTCCTAGTGTTTAATAATAATTTTTAAAATCCTGTAGAAGTAAATTCAGAAATTGTTCCTGCTAAACAGCAGTAGTAGCTAACGTAAATCCCTTACTTAAAGCCTATGTGGAGGAGGGTAAGAGATAAGAACAAAGCCAACATATCCTTTGAGCAATGTGATCAAAGTATATGAGATACTTCAACAGAACTGGTGTTGCTGTCAAACTTCTGATGCTATCCTAATGCATTCATAGAGTACCATTGAAGAGACTACTGAAGCATTTTCTTTCTTTAAAACACCAGTTTCTCATAAAATACACTTGTGAGACTCAAACTTCATAAATATCCATCGAAGTCTTACTGGTTGGTTTTAAGACTTTGGATCAGACTGCTAATGGCATGACTGGCCCATTAGTTTTATATTTTTAGAAGGAGGCTATGTGTGTATTACCAGTCCAGTTGATAAGAACAATTTAATCTTGTGTATTAAGTGCATGCAGACATGTTCAGAGCAGTCAGAACTTGTTGACAACAGTGACAAGCTGTACCAGCACTCCAGAGACTAATGGCATTTTTTCAGACATGAGCTGTAGAATAGATGAACTGGAAAAGTCTCTTAAACTGTCTATCCCATCGCTTAATGTATTTGCATGTAAATACATAAACAATGTGATGCTGACAGTCCTCCTTGTCTCCCCCAAATAAATTCTTATTTTTAATATATTTTTTTAATAAGATTTAAACTTGGTTCTGAGGTCTTTTGAAAGCCAATACTAATAGGTGGAAAAATAATAATATCAGTTCTATGAGTTCTTTGTAAAGGAGTATGAGCCTTAGATAACAATCCCCATCATTGCTGAAATAGAAAACACAAAAATATGGTCCTATTGAATAGGTAATAAGGAAGGGGAATTTATAATATACAATATGAGTTTGATTACTGGAAAGAAAATGGTCATGTTTTAAATTTCAGACTTGGTTAGCAAACAAATTTAAACAACCTTCCTAGACAGAAGAAAATGGCATTATAAATTATGTGAATTTAAATTTAATTAATCAAAGTAGAATTATTAGTTAAACCCTATCCCTGTACGACTAGCAGAGATTTAGACTGAGTTGCATTTGTGCTGGGGAAGTGCTTGTGGTTTGCATTTTCTGAATAAATAGGAAAATAAGAGGTTTCTGAGGCATGCAATGGTGGCTAAGAATTAATGCCCCTGTACAAGAAATACAAATCAAATCCTAAGCCAAGAGTTTGGTCCATTGCAATGCCGCCTCCTGTCAAACGCAATAAAAGCTAGAAAGAAAAAAATATCCTGACATTGCTCAGATTTGAAACAGATTTAATTTTGAGATTTCTAGTGTGTCTGAGAATAGCTTGATTTGAGGAAGGAAGACAACCTAAGCCTAAAGAAAGATATTTGAAGTTTGTTCTTTGTCTTGTTTGGTTTCCTTGTCTTTCAAATACACATATGATATAAAGACAGCACCTTTCCCTAAAGTAAGCTGCTGAAAGCACAACCACATTGTTTCTTTCAGCATATCAGAGCTGTTGCAGAATCACAGAATCATATGGATTGGAAAGGAGTTCTAGACATCATTGAGTCCAACTGCCCTGCTAATGTAGGTTCCACAGAAAAATCTACAGGCAAATTTTGAGTATCTCCAGAGGAGACTCCACATCCCCTGTTGGCAGCCTGTATTAGTGCTCTGTCACCCTTACAGTAAAAATTCTTGCTCATGTTCATATGGAACTTCTTGTGCTTCAGTCTGTCCCCAGTGCTCTTTGTTCTGTCACTGGGCACCACTCATGGCCTGGCCCCATTATCTTGATTCCCAAGCAAACACTGGTAAGATCCAGAGAAACATGGGCAGACTGGGAAAAAGAGACTGCAGAGGCACATCACAGGGAGGAGCAGATGGTTTTATCTGCTTCTAATTATAATTTTTAAAATACATACTTTCTCTTACAACTACAGCTGCAAGCAAAATTAAACAACTGGGGAATATAGACAGTACCAGAAGAGTAACATAGGAAATAGCAATCCAACCCAGTTAAAGATATCTGACCTGGTTAAGTTACAACTTAAAAAGGTGACCTCAGAAGAACCATGGTGTTAGGGAACAACTCTAGTGGGTGGCGACCTGAGGTGATGTCAAAATCAAGTTCCTGCTCAAAGCATTGAAAACAGAGTAGGGACAGAGTTTGGCTGAGTCTTTTGAGTCTTGGAAACCTTCAAGCACAGAGATCACACAAGCTCTTCGTGCAATCTGTTTCAATGCTTAATACTTTTAATAGAACAAAACCAACCAACCAAATAAACAAAACAAAGCAAAAAGCAATAGTGTGAATGGAATTTCAGTTGTTCCAATGTATGGCCACTGTCTGTTTTTCCTCCAATGTGCAGCTCAATAAAGAGTCTTGCCTTGTCTACCTGATAACTTGTTCTTAGGTACTGGAAGTGAGGGCTGCTAATAGTTCTTCTCAAAGCCATCCCTTCTCCAAGCTGAATAAGCTCTGTTCCATCAGCTTCTCCTCGCTGGGCAAAGGCTTGAAAACCCTGTCATCTCAGTGACTTTACACAGCACTTACTTCAGCATCTTTCCTGTACTCGATCCCAGATGTGGATATAGCACACTAGACAGCATCCAGTGATTTCCAGGCAAAGGGGAATAATCATGTCCCTCAGTCTACCTGCTACACCTGTATACTGCAAACTTTCCTTCCTGCCACCTCTGACTCTTGCTCAGCCTACTGCCCAGCAAGACTTCCATGTCCAGATGTTCATTTTTTTAATTGTTGCACACGTTCACTCTTACAGAAGCCATACTTGATCAGAAATGTATCCAGCATCTGATTTCATTACTTCAGTGAGCATGAAATAAGCTTAACAATTGCCACTGGGAACATAATATGCACTTCCAAAGCTTTGGCAAGTGAAGGAGAAAAAAAGATATACAAGATCTATACCACAAATATCTCTCATTACTGTTGCCTACCTGGCCCAGCAGAAGTGATTCTATCTGCAGAGAAATTCCTTGATTCTTTCTTCTCAACAATGGTAACCTCAACTCACAGTTTTTCAGGGCCTGGGAGTCTGAGCACATTTTTTCTGCTACTCAGCACTTTACTACACCTTATTACTCAGCACCTGCCAATGCCCTTAAGTTGCACCAGGTGAGGTTCAGGTCAGATACTAGGAAAAATTTCTTCTCAGAAAGAGTGGTGAGGTTGCCCAGGGAAGTGGTACAGTCATCATCCTTGGAGGTGTTCAAGAAACATGGAGATGTGTCACGGAGGAACATGGTTTAGTGGGCATGGTGAGGATGGGTTGATGGTTGAACTTAATGATCATAGAGTTTATTACCAGTCTTAACAGTTCTATGATTCTACTAAGAGGTATCAGTCTAATGAGCGACAGGACTCAAAGAAAGGGCATGGAGCTGCATCAGGGAATGGTTCATTAGTGAGAGGGTGGCTAGCACTGGAACAGCTTGTCTAGAAACAGCTTCTTCCTGAAAATTCTCCTTCCTGTAAATGCTGCTGATGTACTGAGTGCATCCAAAATAACAGCAATTTTCATGAAGGTCAACAGTCAAGCACACAAATGCAAACAGTTTCTGTGAGGCTGATGTTGCCAAGGATGTTCTTCATTTTATTTGTAATAAGAGACCAGTCGTGCTGGCTCAGAGCATGTGAGTAAATACAGAACAAGAGGTTTATATTGCACTTGTGTTTGGTAAGGACAGAGGGAACATGGCCATAAGCAAGTAATGAGATGAGGGACTGCATTCATGATTTGAAAACAATAGAGAGTGAGAAGAACTGAGTCAATATGTTGGGTTGAAGCCAATTTACTAAAGGCTTATCCATGTCACAAGACGAGGTTCCCATGCCACAGTTGTGAAAAATGCTCACAATAACCAAAATACACAACATGTCATAAAAAGATGAGTTAAAGCAGTAGGAAAGAGGTTCCCTCTTGCTCAACCAGGGGAAATGCTTCAGCTGCAACTCTGGCATTTTAGATCAGCATTTTATTCCTGCTTTGAGTCAGAGAGCAAGCAGACAGGTGCATCTGGCCCACGCTGCTCCCAGAGAACCACCATGATTCACCACTTGGGAACAACTAGCACCTTGTGCCTCTCAGATATATGCAGTAGGTAAATCTAAATGTTAAAAGCCCCATAAAATCCACATATTTTTCAACATCTTTGTACTCATTCCTGGATTTATGTTTTATAGCTGTTCTTCCTGATCCACCCCAGAAGATATCAGCCAGATGGATGCTGTGGATGTGGGTAATGTCAGAAACTATTTACATCTGACCTACAGAAGCCCTGATGCAAAGTGCAGGGAAGTCAATGACAGGCTTTTCCTTCTTTTCTGTAGTGTTAGACTGAGTTTGTGAAATTGAAACTTAGAATGGGAGTGAGTACAGGTGGTTTTCTTAGGATGCAAAATATGTTTCTTTAACCTTTCTATTTCTAGAGGTAGTTGAACCTGCTCTTTCAATCTCAAATAATGTTTTCATGCCACAAATTGAGATACGCAGTCACTCTTGTACACATCCCAAGTAAAACATACAAGCCCTGTGTAGTGAAATATTAGTCACAAACATTAACATCTCCGTTGGCATAATAATTGGCTACAGCAGCAGCAGAGTTTCTCTAGGGCTGAAGAAAGCACTTGGATTAGGAACCACAGGTTCTTTGGATAGAGTAACAACAAGATACACACAGGGAAGAGAGAAAAACAGTAAAGATAGTAACTCTAATTTCTAATTTTGGTGTTACCTCTTGTAAATATGCTCACGGTAGGAGAAAGACACAACACACTTTTAGGCCACCTGGAGACTCAGTAAACTTCTGTCAGTATGGTGCTCTTTACAGCTATTCAGCTGCCTTTTTAGTGCTCATTTTGCATCCAAGTGTTTCATGAGCACGATCCTATTATAAGCACATGTTTAGAAGAAATAGGATAGAGAGAAATAAATGGTAGAAAGGGAAGGAAGATAAAGAAAATACCCCTATTTCTAGATGTGTTCAAGCTTTAAGGAGAAAACCAGACAACGACCAATCTCAGATGATTCCCTCAGATCCATCCATTCCTGCATTTTTAAACATGCTGTTTATTATGTGAATGTCTGAATGAGATGGACAAGGAAATGTATGAGAGAAACAGATATAAGGAGATACGTCAATAAACATGTTCAATTTGCAAGTGAAATTATCCCCACATACAGACATCAAGTGCCAGCCTTGCAGGTGTAATTGGAGATCTGAAAGTCAAATTTTGACCTTTCCGTCTCCTTCCCTTTCACCAAGAATAATGATATCTGTGATCAGAATTTAGCTGATTTGGCTTGGATTTTTTTGTTTGTTCGTTGTGTTTTTTGTTGTTGATGTTGTTGTTTTTTGGTAGTAATCCATGAGACAGAATATCATTACCTCCCTCATCCAAAGATGTGTTCACTTTGTGTAAGTCAGATTCTGTGTGTGGCAGACAAGAAACATGCCTGAATCACACATAAAGCCAGATCAAATGACTCACTACATGCTATTTTTACCTAGATCCCTGGGTTTTTCTTTTCTTTTTAGAGTCAATTTTTGTATGATTTGTGTTCAGCTCCACTACAAGATAGTTCAGAAAGGCAACATAGCTCAAATTAGAGATTTAGCTGAATTTTTGCCCCATGACTGATTCAGGAATATGTCACCTAGCAAAGTGGGAAGATGGACAGCTGTCTGATTAACTTTGCTCTCTTATGTGAATTCACTGCTGAATACACTGACATACACTTGCTACAGAAACACCTTCCTATGTATTACCTAAACAGAAGCTATAGGAAAGACAAAAAATTCTCTAGATGACCTAATACATATTCTTCAAATGCAGGCTCTATGAATCTAAGGTAAAACTACTAGTCAGAGAGAGAAAAAAAATTACTGAAATGAAAGGAGGGCAAAACAGGTCAAAAGAAATAATAGAATTATCTCAGTGCTGCCTATAATGTGTTCTAATAATAAATTAATAAACTGCACGATAAAAATCTACAGGGAAAGTTGTTAACACAAATGAGGCAAAATCTGACTTTGAACATCTTTCACAAAGCAGTTTCCTAGGTTAGTATGTAGGTCAACTGATACACTGAAGCTCACAAGATTCACAAGAACAGCAAAATGAATCATGTGCCAACTCTAGACTGTTTAGTCAATAATCCATGAGTGTAGAGAAGCTATGCTTGATTTATGGCTACAGACACTTGGGGACATTATCTTTCCGTCGTTCAAAGCATAATATATAACACACAAGAAGGAAAAGGAAAAGGAAAACAAAGACCTTTTTCTGAGACAATGTCTACAATGAGAGTGAAAGGCTGTAGAACTTCTTGCGATGCTTAACTGCACAACCAAAAAAGTTGTGTATAGATCTTATACATAGACCATGAAATCCTAAAGTCTGAATTCTGAGAGCTGTCAAATGTCTGGCTTCTCAGTTTGGTTTGATGATTACTTAACACCCAGGAAAACCCATACACTATTCTTCAAAAGCAGTAAACAAGAAGATTTGGTTGGGCAGTAGGTAAGGATAAATAGGTTGGTTGTATAGCTAGTAGGATAAAATAAAATATATAAAGTAATCTTAATTAAAATATTAAAAAGTTTTTTATTTTAAGTAAGAAAACTAATATAAAATCAAGCTAAATAAAGAATCCCAAGTTGAATACTAGTAAATAAAGGCATCCATTATTGATTTCCACTCTTCAGCCAACTGTAGGACATGTGTTTTTCAAATCTGAGAGGTGTAACTAAGCCACATACTTGATAATTTAGGTAGCTGTCTTAGTTTCATCTGTGACTGTTTTTTTTTCAGAGTATTGGGTATGATCCTATGTTTTGGTTCTAGGAGAAAAGCAAAATAGTTAACACTCTTCCAGCTTCTCAGCTCATACTAACAAAAGGCTGGGAGGAGACAGGATCAGGACAACTGACTTAAACCGGCCAAAGGGATATTCCATACCATATGACAACGTGCAGGAAAGCTTTGAAGGGAATGGGAGTTTATCTTGTTTTCTTCTGCTCACTGGGGGAATAGCTAGGCATTGGTTGTTTGTGGTGAGCAATTGCTTGTTCATCACTTGTTATATACATTCATATATATATATATATATGTATATATATATGTGTGTGTGTGTATATATCATAACTGTTCTCCTTTTCCTTTCTCTATCATAGAAAATAGTTTTATGTTAACCCACGAGTTCTATTTTCTTTTATTTGATTCCCTCCCCCAACCCACTGAGAATGTGGGGAGTGAGCAAACAATTGTGTGGTCCTTAGCCACTTGCCAGGTTAAACCACAAGAGCAACTAAACTGGCCTATATACCCATTTGAGTTCATTGCCAGCTTCAAGGGAATCTAGTTCTAGACTCAGTCCAAATTTACGTATCTACAGATACAGTTAGGAAAAACTGCAGAAAGCTGATTTTTATGAGAGTCTTCAGTCAAATTGCTTACATCCCTTCCAATTCATTCTACATGGAGAAGCATAAAAAGCTGAACTTGAAAGGTTTTTGAGGGGTCATCTAGTACACATTCATACACAAAATTCACTCTTATCTAAACCTCTTCCAATTACAGCAATCACCACAAAAATATATTATTTGTATGTGTCAGCTTCTTGGCAAAATGTAAGCAAGTGAAAAAAGAGCAATCTTTCCTCTTAGTTATACTTTGGAACTAAATCCCTTAATATTCTGCTCATATTAGGCTATTTTATTTTTCTAATGTAATCTTCCTAAGGTCCTCACCTTCAGATGAGTTTAAAATATGAAATCAACATATTTACTGAATTTAAAACTCCTTACTGAAATGTCTTCACATGTTCCTTTCTCGTCACTTCATAACACAGGGTGTTGACATGATGCACTTCTAAACAGATTGCAAAGTTTCTAAACAACAGCAAACTTGGTGAAGACCTAATAGAATCAGTATGTGGCATTATTGATGCTGCTGACCATGAGAGATGGGGCAGAATAGAAAACAGTGCATGCAGACTTTGCACATTAATCCTTTCATTTCTATCTTCACTTTCCCACTGGAAGGAAAGAGAGATTTCTGCAGTAGTTCCCAGTATGAACTTACAGTCGAGACAAAAAAGTCCCCAGGCACCAAAGCAATGAGTATTCATTCACTAGGTTTGCAAGTAAATTGTACTTTTAACCTGAAACAAGCACCTATATGGACAAAACAAAGGAATTTTTGAGGATATCTTCTTCAAAAAAATGACAGAAGAAAAAAGAAAAAAGAAAGAAAAAAAACTCTTTTGGAAATGAATATACTTGTTTTCAATCCAAATTATCATAGTCTCCCTTGTCTGCATTGCTATTTCAATCAACATCAATGACTGTGTTCCCTTTCAAACAAAATGGCTGTTGGTAAGACATTAGATTCCCTGCAGTACAAATGCCCTAGTTTTTAACTAGAAAATCTGCTGTTTTCCACTTGTCCTAGGGCAGCCAAAAATCTACTTGCTAATAGTCTTAGCTCCTACTGTGTCTGCCCTACTTTGTGATACCTTGGTATGCAATTATCTATTATGATTTCAAAGGAGTAACATTACTAGCCATCCTGCATGTCTACACAGTATGCTAGTATCATATCCTGTGACTGACTGAGATTCCCTTAAGAGTATTAAATTAATCTATACATTATAGCCAATTCTTGGAAATGTATTTGAGATCATTTCTATTTTGAAGGTTTTCTTTCAGTCACACAGCCTGATCCTATGTGATTAAAAAGGATATTTTTTTCTGCATTTCCAAGCCCCTGCATAAAAGCAAACTTCACAGGCAAATTTAGATAACCTGTAGTTTTAAAATCAAGAGGTAATGAATATTAAAGAAATATTTTTAGAAAAGACTGTGCAAAAAGGATGAGCTATAGTGTGGTTCTACACTGGAAATATGAGAAGTTTCCACAAAAAAATGAGATAGAATCATAGAATAATAGAATCACTCAGGTTGGAAAAGACCTTAAAGATCATCAGGTCCAACCATAACCTAACCACACTACTCTAACTAACAACCCTGCACTAAATCACATCTCTGAGCACCACATCCAAACAGTTTTTAAACACATCCAAGGATGGCGAAAGTTTGGTGGTCACCCTATTTTCA
Source organism: Perdix hodgsoniae (assembly GCA_035772895.1). Classification (NCBI taxonomy): domain Eukaryota; kingdom Metazoa; phylum Chordata; class Aves; order Galliformes; family Phasianidae; genus Perdix; species Perdix hodgsoniae. The sequence goes on from JAPSGF010000032.1 coordinate 7,300,777, forward strand.
AAAGTTAATTGAACTGAACAGCTTCTAGTGTCAACTGTGATGTGATGTCTGCCTGCTTAACAGAATGAGAAGTGCATGACTATCTAGGAAATCTGCAAATAGAATCACTTGACATCTCTTTGCAGAAATACACTTCACACTCCTCACTCCTTGCCCAGTACATACTCAGCACTCTCTTCAGGCTTCCTAATATTGCTGCCTGCTCTGGAAGCCTTGTATGGCCTCTACTCTGAATTTAAAATATGAGGCAACCATGATAAAGCATAACAAGTTCAGTTTTGCCGAAGTCAAAAGAATTTGTATACACCTGAGACTGTGTTACTGTGAGATATGGTGTGACATGTTAAGTTCAAAAAAGACTATACAATGGCATCCTGTTGATTTATATAAAGCAGTATGAGGCTTTGTTTCAGCCTTCATCAGGTTTAATTCTCAAGTCTATACTCCAATATTCCTACTTTTCTTACCTGTAGGTCAAAGGCTAGATGTGGCACTGAGAGACACAGTTTAGTGGGTGTGGTGGTAATGGGTTGATGGTTGGACTAGAAGATCTTAGTTGTAGATCTTAGTTGTTCCAGCCTTAAAATGATTCTGTGATTTTATGATTCAATAAATATATGTATTGCCTCATACAGTATGTACACAGTAATTCTACCTACCTATTTTTTTTTAATTCTTCACAAGAATTGGCCGAGATTCTGGTTATGGAAACAACATGGATGAAATAAACCCTGCTTAGCATGATGCTGGGAGACGCTGGATATGGTTTCTTGACTCCCTAGCCCAAGATCCGATTAGAGCAACCAACTGACTGCACACCCACTGAGAACAGTCAGAGAACACAACAGTTCACTATGGCCCCTGCTCACTTCCACAGCCTGACAACAGTGATACAAGAGCTCTAGCTAGCCTGGCATGACAGCTATTGGGAAGTTTGGCATGCTGCTCTGACGAGCAGACTGTGTAGGAGCATCTGCCCCTGAAAGCAGAAGAGAAAAAACAAGAGTGAGAGTGATGCAGAAGCACTCTTGGACAGCCCAAAGAATCCTACTGATACAAGCACAGGCATTAACAAAGGGTCATTCTGCTCCATCCCCTGTAATCCAATCAGCTAATATCCCTTTTTAATTAACTACAATCAAGTTAGCATAATGAGTGCCTTCGCTGTTTACCAGCTTCATCTGTCCTCTTCCATTCTTGTATTTAATTCTGTGCAGTCACGGCTGGTTTTTAATGATAAATGCAAAGTAGCTTGATTGAGGGTTGTCCCAACCTTCCCATTAACCTTTGGGGCACCAAGATGCACCCACAAACTGTTAGGCACTGAAGGAGAATATCCTGCTACTCCTATTCCTTGTCCACATTTTGCCCTTTAGAAAACAACTTCTACCTCTGTGGAGGAATATTCATGTACTGTCAACAGTGATCTAGCATGAGCTGTGGTCAGCCTATACCTGTGCACAAGTAGAAATATAAAATATGGAGGACGTTGAAGGAGCATGCAGGCAGTAGGAGGGGCTGTCCTTGGAACGTAGCATGTTAACTATGTTTATTTTTACAGGAAAGGCATTAAAATACACAAAATATTTCAAAGACTTAAGGGGCATTCATAGCAATACTCAAAGTCCATTTTTTTAATAATTCACTGTGGATCTTCTCATTAAAGCTACAGAATATTTCTTTCATTTCACAGCTACTGATTATTGCACAGACTGCTTTTTTATTGTTCGGCTGCTGCTAATTGGTGTATATTGTAGGAAAAGAAATATCAGCGCAAGGCTGGCTTAGAAATGCAAAATAACTGGGTTATTATCCTATTTTACAGTGAGACTTCTTTTAATAGCCACTCATTTCTGCTGTTCAAGCAGCCCCTGTGAAAAGAGATTTTGTCCTTCAGCCAGAATAAAAGACATCTTGATGCTAAAAATAAAAGAAACGGGAATCACTCGCTGGAGCTGGAATCCTCCCCTGCAAGAAGGCTGTGACAGCACTGAAGCTGGCACAGGAGTGTCGTGATGAAACAAAGGGAGCAACAGCCCTGAGACATCTCCCTGCAGAGCAGGAGGAAAATATTCATAAGGGTCTCAATTAGAAACCACCCAGTGAAGCTGTCTCTAATGCCAGTCTCACTTATAATAAAGCAAACCTTCCCATCAGCTTGACCACACTTAGCCAAAGATTATCTAATTACCCCAGTAAATCAGGATGGCCAAAATCAGGTTCTGTGAATTAAAACGGAAGTTAATTAAAGCAAAAACAAAAACCCTGCAAGTCTCTTTCCTTTATTCACTTCTATACGCTTTCCTTGTTTTCTCTTTTTTTTTTTCTTTTTTTTTTTTTTTCCCTGAGCCTGCACATATCTCCTGCTGAGATCGATCAGAAGGACCCATGCCTTCATCTGAATAGTACTGGTGTTCAGTCTCTCCTGATCCAGCACATACAAAATTGAATGCGTACATGGTAAAAAATGTTTACCTAAAGTCAGTTTGTATCTGCAGTCAGACAAAAATGATGACTGAAATGGGAGATTTCTCCATGTAAAGCATTAGCTTCCCAAAATTCAGCTAAGCAAACTGTTTTATGTCATACCAGCCCAGCCACCATTAAAATGCACAGCTCCTTAGATAAAGGATGATAGGAACATGTAACATCAGACAGTTTTCTCTCTTCAGCCTTGCTCCTTTGCCCACACTCCCCAGGAGCCAACCTGCAAAGGGACAAAGACTGGAGCTGCCCGCTCTCTCTTCTCATCTTGCACACAGCCCTCCCATTCATCAGTCTTTACCCTAACTGGCCAGCCCAGTGCATTTAAGTGCACATCAGTTTATATTAGGTCACATCTGAGAGACTCTATAAGCACAAGATAATGACACCAGATCCACTGGCATTCTCAGGGGGCAGGGGAAAGGGCACGGGTCAGCTACCCCAGGGCCAGGTACTTTATGTGCTGGCTGGCACTGCAGCATAAATAGCAGATACATCACTTAGAAGACTGCCTTCAGCATGTCAGTAACATGAGACTTTAAAAGGCCTAGATACCTCTAGTCAGGCTGCTCTAGAAGACAAAATGATGGCACATGCAATGAACCTAGCTGCCAGGTCTATCTGCAGCACTGAGAGCAAAGATGTTGCTCAGCTAGCTCTCACTCTCACCATGAGACTGGGGTAGGCAATGCATCACCAATTTCAGAGAGACCTTCCATAAAGACACATCACTTGTGATGTCCTTGACCTTTATCATAGAATGGCCTGAGTTGGAAGGAACCTCAAAACCCATCCAGCTCCAGCCTCCCTGTCACAGGCAGCTGCCAGCCACTGAATGAGGTACTCAATCAGGCTGCCTAGGGCCCTATCCAGCCTGGCCTTGAGCACCTCCACATCCACAGCCTCTCTGGGCAGCACCCTCCCGCCCTATGAAAAAATTTCCCCCAATATTGAACCTAAATCTCCCCTCTTTTAGTTTAAAACCATTCCCCTTCTTCTATCACTACTGTGTGATTAAAAAGAGGTCTCAGCTGCTGTTGTAGAGTTCGTGAAAGACTCTCACTACCATAACTGCATAGTAATGACAATACATCCCTTCCTGTCTTTTAGGATTAATTCTAAAACATGGGGAAGTTGTAACTCAACATTAATCCAGTGACTCCTACAAGTATCTTACTGTTAGTCTTGAACAGTGCAGTGCCATGATGCTCTGGAATGTTTTTTGCCCCTTAAAAGTAACAGTAACCTACAGATTATGGGCCTGATTCTTTCCATCTCCACTTGATTCCAAAATCAGGTTTGACATGAGCACTGCTTTCTGTTTGTGGTGTTTTTTTTCTCAGCTACTACAGAGATAACAGCTCAGATAAAACACTGCCAAAGTAACTCTAAAAGCATGGGGAGGCCTGAATGGAAATACATTAGGGCTGATAAGAGTCACACGGAAGGCAGAAAGGAGCACAGAGAAAGGAACAATCTGGATCCACAAGAAAAAAAATGTCTCCATTTTAGTGAGGTCTGCTTTTCTGGGTTCTTCTCTAAAGAACGCTGAAGTTCCTTAATTCCTTTCTTGGCAATTCATCCATACACTGGTATGCTGCTAGAACACTGCGGGGACACAAATTTCCATGATGCAAGTTGCTTATTTTTCCTTAGTCCTTCTCTTTGTTTGTTTAACTTTGTCAATATGCTTCCCATGGCAATCTCAGCTTTGATGACAGAATTATTAACAGTGGTGAGGGCTGATGGAGAATCTCAAACAGAGTAAACACAAACACATACTGGTGTAGTGCAGTGTTTGTTATTGCATGTGTCATGGTAAAGCTTTATGAAAAGAAATGTTGCACTTCTTATAAAGTTAGTCTCATGGGAAGCAAACCATTCTATCAAAAAGCAATAAGGGGATATTCTAAATGAGCTTTTAAGCTCTAATGAATTGATTTTTATTATCGCTCATGGGCAGAAAGGTATGTGAAACAATTTTTGGATCAAAGCAATCTAAAGTCAAGAAATTACCACAAATGGAATGGCCATTTTATCATCTGCTCCTTTGTATTCTACATCCCTTCTTCAGGGGTACTATGACAATCTTTAACTACATAATCGCACACTACTTTTCCCACTGGGTCCCTACCTCATTCATTGCACATAAGACATGACGTGCACCAACCAGGTAGCTATTTCATACTCCAGATTAATGTCACTTTTTAATGGTAAATCTGTATAATTTTGGTCATGACTCATTCAATCTCTGCGCAGTTTCAATTCATTATTCACTTTTTTCAGAGCGCATCATTATTATCCTTATCTGCTTCAAGAGGGACTTATGAAGATAAGTTTCAAGAGTATTACTGTCCCTGTTTTAAATAGGAGGTGCTGGAACTGAAAGATATGCTGTTAGACACACTATTAGATTTGAGAGCCTAGTTTATTGTGCCAGTGCATTGACCTTTCTGAATATTTGACATTTCTGTAGCATTTTTATTCACAATTTGTTTCATGGACACTCATGGACAAAATATTTGTTGAAAAGAAAATGTGCTCATGTGAGGAATCAGATCTCTCAAACATGGAGTTATTTGTCATTTGGTGATGGACAACCCCATTGTGAACTGTGCCTTGCAAGAACATCTTTGGCTTGGATTGGTAAGGATTTTATGTTCAGTCCCTTTATTTTGTCTGGCCAGTTGTCCTATGACCATTCCAGCACACACATAATTCATCACTATTGCTGCTATCACTATATCTGCATACAAAACATTTATCATATAACACAACCACACTAAATAGACTGTTCCATACAACCAATTCTGCACCTGATAGAATAAGTTCCATGGACTATTTACAAATGCCTTATCTAAGCACAGTTTTATCACTGCTGGGAATCTCCTACCTGACATTCCACCCAGGATGTTAAGAAACACATCTAAACATATAAGTTAAATCTAGTTAGAGCAGAAGTTACCAGGGGAGGTTTATCTAACAACCAGTTTCAATTACATTCATTGTATCATCCATTAATAATCATCCATTACCTTATTTTTACAAATGACTAGCCAAAATTCCTGAACTATTTGGAAAATAAATGACTTACAGTGGGTGTGAACACACAGGCTACACCACAATTACAGTTGAAGAACAAGTCCATTCTCACACATTCAACCTGTCATTAATTTCAGCTCCATAAATCTTGCCAACAGTTCTCACTGACCTCACTTAGAGCTACCAGTCTTCGACCTTTCTTCAGATGAACCTCAAGTCTCATGTGTTGCACATCCCAAGAAAGACCAGTTTGGGAAAGGTGTGATTTATCAGTTTTAAATCAAGGTATGTGTTAAGCTTGAATCAAAATCTGCTACAAGCATGAGCTCACAGACTTCAGGAGGACTGCAGAAAATAAGATCTCAGATCTTTGACAGGTTCAGACAATTTTTCACAAAGATAAAACACCCAAACAAGAGATTAAAACCACAGCTGACATGTGAGTTTTAAGGTAGAAGATCCCTCTTCTCTGATCTACTCCTTTAGAAAGTTCTCAGGGTGCAATATATAAAAGCATCACCTCTTAATCCTCAGATTTGCAGCTGAGAAGGGCAAAACTCCACATAAGCTTACTCAGGAGAAAAGAAAATTTAGTACTTGAATGCCTTCTCACCTTTGCCTATAGATGACTGGATGGAGTGAAAGCTGGGATCGTTACAAATCGTTACAAAAAAAATTTGAGCATGGAGAAATTTCAGCTCAAGTCCCTTCTCACCCACAGCTTTCCCTTTAAGACTGAGAAATCCCATAGGCACAGGGCTTCAAAGTTATTTAAGAATTTGCTTACAGTTTAAATGCCAACTTTCACCTGGATCCCATTTAACTGAGATATCTTTGGAGACCAAGGCATTACCCACACTGGTTCAGTTCCTCATCTGTAAGATAAAGGTGGTATTCCCTGGCCTTATGTCAAGATAAGAAAGATAAATGAATGATGTTTGGTAATACACTTGGCAAATTAACAGTTAGACAAGTGACTGAAGAATTTCTGCATGTTATTTTTATTATTTCTACAAGCACTCTAATTTACTTGTATGTACACTGCCTTGGATGGTTGGGTATAGTAAAACAAAAATAAAGCAAATGCAATATGGTAAATTTAAATGAACAATCATTCATTCTTTGTGAAATAACAGGGTGTTGTGGTTCATGGAAAACTGCTTGCTGCTGCCCACACAGTCTGCTTTTCCCATGCTTATAGCAAGGACGGAAGGAAACGTCACACCTGCACTGTAGTAAAAGAGATGTTAGCACTGTGCGGGAACATGGAGCCCAGAGGACATATAGAAGAGGTAAATATGGTTCACGATGCCCTGTTCCAGCAGTGGAGTGGAGGTTACTTGGCTGTCTGAGATTTCTGAGAATGCAGTAGGAAATTTGGGGTTTGCATTAGCCAAATACGCATACAGCCTCTCTGCTCCTTTCCCCCTTATTCAGTTTGCTGTGCACCTTTGGATGAAAAGATGTTTTGTTTTGAAGAAGCTGACAAAGAAGAAAGAAAATATTTGGGCACCAAATGACAAAAGACTGTGACTGAGAAGTGTATTTTGACAGAGGCTGCCTCTGACAGGGAAAGATGATGTGATGGAAATATCATGAACCCTGACCTGATTTTTGCAAACTGCATGAGCAGGAGGGAAGGATGAGCTACAGTTAGCTTTCTTAGCCCCACACACCATGTAAATTTAAATAAAAGTGTTGAATGTGACATTTGCCATATGACCTCATCTATTTCCAAGTCAAATTCCTTCTCCTGCAGGTCGGGGCTTTCCTTGTTAGATTCAATGATCCTTATGGATCTCTCCCAAATCAGGATATTCTACGATGATTCTGTGATTATTATTTTGTGATAACGGCTGTTCTGAATTGTGGGAATGTCTTGTTCCTGCAGCATGTGGTCCTGCTGTCTAGCATGGAGTCAGGTATTATTTTAATTAACAGCAATGATAGTTGTGACTAACAAAAGGAGTGAAGGCCAGCTAAGGATATCATTTAGCATTAAAATAAATTAGATGTCAAGAAATGGGACCACAAGTACATAATACTTTACAGACAGATGCTGCTATGCAGACAGCTCCCCTGACCTGAAGAGATTAATTTAATGTATATATGACACTCCCCTTTTAAAGTATCACTCATACTAGCAAGTGTTCTTCTCTATTCTTTTGACTTCGTGCCAGAGTGAGAGAGAGGACAGCCAAGTTGCCTAGTTTTAAGAAAAATAGACCTTCTAACACACTATCATCAGATTTCTGCAGTAACACACTTTGTAGCAAGGCTAGTAAACCTGGAACCCACAGGCCAATTTGTGTTTTAATTCATGCAGCAAATGGGCTTGTGACAAACTCAGTATTGACTCATTTATCATCATCTTTTTTTTTTTTTTTTTTGTGCTCCACTCACCAGCAACAGCTGGATTTGCAGCCTAAACACTGAACTATAGATAGCTCGAGTGGCAGAATTTAAAATGAAAAATGTATGCACCTTAAAAATGTAGCACCTTGTGTGGTGATCTTGTCAAGCTTTACAAACTAAGCAGAATTGGGTTAGGTCTCTTCTCAAGGGAGAGCTATTGGGAGGTGAGATGAGCAGTTCTGGGGATTCAGAAGGTGACATTCAGCATTACTTTCACCTGCGCAGCAGAGAAATTCCCTGGAGTAGCACTGAGCAGATTATGAAGATAATCCATAGAGCATGTTAATGCTATTGACATTGGATCTCAAAGCATTAAAGGAGCATTTTGCACTTAGCTTGCTACAGTTGCAGTTTTTTCACCACTCCATTTGCACTGCATCCTCCTTCTGCAGGATTTGCAAGTCAGACTTCTAATTTCTGGCCACTGACATAGCAATACTCATGTCTACAGCAGTGTCCAGTGCTGCTGATCTGAGGCATCATGCATTTGCGTGCCTGTTATCTACTACAGTGACCAATGTAACTGTTGCAAAACTTAATCTGCTTAAAAACAAAATGGAATACAGGCAAGGAACAATATAAAGTAAAACTTTGGACAATTACAAATATAAACAAGACAGAAAAGAAATGAGGGCTTTTTTAACATTCACCTTGTTAGTAATGTCTTATTTAATCATATTTAATCTTTTTAATGGAGAAAATATCCTCTTTGAGATAATTAGCACATTCTCACTTCTTAGCCAGGCTTCATGTGAAACCAAAGATTATGTGATATGCCAGACATCCCTCCACTCTTCATTCCCACTCAATTCTCTACCAGTTTCCAAAGGATTTAAAGATGAAAGAGATGCTCTTGAAGACAGTATTTCCTCCAATCTTCCTGAACATCAATTTCCAGGAAGAAGTAGGAGATGTGAATGAGAACCTTCAGTGAGGAAAAAGCTACACTGACAACTCACCTACTAAAGTCATGTTACATGAGCATGTACCCGCAAGCATGAAGCATGAACTCCAGCTAACTAGTTTGTACAAGCACATTCCTGCCTACAGGATGCTCACTGTCTTTGCTGCCCTATGCCCAGTCAGAATGAGAAAATGTGGGACATGGGTTGAAATATTCTGTCTGGAGTGGATATGCAGGCACTGCTGGCGTCAGAGGGACAGAGGGCTCATGTGGGGGAGGGGGGAGAAAGTACTTTGGAAATTTGAGTTTTTAATTACTCTGAAATGATTTGGTTAGATAATTGTTCATAATCTGCCATCAGCAAAAATCCCCATAACAGTATTGAGATCAAGATGCCAAAATGTTTAAGTCTAATGATGCCCACCCATCCAACTGATTGCAGGTGCCAGGTAAAATCAAGTTCCTTAAAGACAGAAGTGGAACAAGCCCCAGACCTTGACAGCATTGCATTTTGTCGTGACTACTTGGATTCTGTTGTTTAGCCCAGTTTCAGATCACCCTCTTTGTCTGCTGTTCAACTTGTTACTTATAGGAAGTTAAACTACACTTTGAAGGAGGTTCTGCCTCAGTGACAGGATTGACCTTCATGCCTACTCATGTCATGGCATGAAAGTAGGCTTTCTGACCACTTCCTGGTACTCTTCATGATCGACTTCCATTGTTAGCAGTAAAACAACAAAACCCTTTTGAAAGTAGAAGAGTGAAGCTCTCTGAAATTCCTGTCTTTCAGTTGAAAATACAGACCTTCCCAGACCTCCCTCTTTTTCATGTCCATAAAAGCCAAGAGGGATTTAAATCAGCTGCTTCAGATTCTAACAAGCCAATGGCCTTAGCATGCACACTTTTCATGGAATAACCTAACAACAAAAAGCTATTGCTTCATAAAATTAAAGAGGATGAATGGTCTTGGTAATAGATATGAATCCAATTCTTACCAGCTTCCTCAACAAATCAAGTTATGTCACCAATGCAACTTTTCAACATTTACCACTAATAGGAACAGCAAAGTCTTTAGAGAGTTGATCTAGCATTATAGCTGACAAGAAAAACATGAGGCAATTGATAATGATAAAAATGCACATAGGTAAACTGCTTTTTCAGACAATTTGTTCATAACCGTTAGAATTGCACAGAGCTCAACACAACACAAAATACTGAAAGCCAGTGTTTGAATTACTGCCTTTCCCAACTTGGCAAATACAATGGGGCAACAAAGTGAATTCCTCCACTGTTCCAGTGGAGACATCTACAAATGAAGCAAACACACTGGTTAACACTGAAGAATTTGTGCAAGACAAAAGCTAAAAAAAAAAAGGGGGGAGGAAGGGAAGGGAAGGGAAGGGAAGGGAAGGGAAGGGAAG
>JAPSGF010000032.1:7311142-7377579 GCA_035772895.1 Perdix hodgsoniae
AGAGGGAAGGGAAGGGAAGGGAAGGGAAGGGAAGGGAAGGGAAGGGAAGGGAAGGGAAGGGAAGGGAAGGGAAGGGAAGGAAAATACAGTGTTAGTGTTATTTTGTGGATGCAGTAGTTGCAGTAGTTAAGTAGGTCAGACAAAGATCTGAGAGGAAGGTGTCTGGGTATGAAAGGAAGGTAGGAGGATGAGGTCAGGGAACAAAACTTTGCTCTTTTGGCAGCATCGAGCCAAGTCCAGCTGTATGCTTGAGCTCTTTCCCTTGTGTCAGCAAATCCACTCTTTATACTTCACAGCTGCTGCTGAAGCAATGCATGGTTTGGAGAATCTGAGACAGTGCTGCCAAAGTATCATATATTTTATCTAAACAAAAAGTGCCAGCCTATACAAGAGATGCTTACAACATCACGAGAGGTACTGAAGGGTATCTGATGGCATAACAAGCCCAGAGAGACAGAGAGAGAAGAGTTGTCACTTTGTAAGCTTTTAAATACAACTCTGGCAGACTCTAAGGAGGAATATGTGACGTATTTTAAGTCTTTATCTTCCTGACAGGGGGGGGGAGGAAGGGTACAGAATTTTGACCTAACATACATTGCTTGCAATTAATACCATTTCTCATGTGTGTTGTGTCTATAACATTACCTAGCAGACAACTAACATTTTAAGGACTTGGCAAATCCCTCTTGCCTATGCATTTGTATCTTCATAGTGAATTTCTAGAAGTCTGTCTGTACACAAATTCACACTCACAGAGCCCTTCTTGGTAACCCAAAGCACAAGGTGAGTTGCTAAGAGACAGGGTTTGTGATGTAAGGCAAAGATCACAGAATGGGTGACCCTCAGATAGTTCAACAACAATATCCAAATTCACATGCACCAAAATAAATTTCTCAAAAGTGACACTGAAAGCCTCTGCTTGGGGAGATCCCTCTAGTTGCTTGCTGATAGGTACTTTCCCAATGTCTCCTGGCGTACGCTGAGGTGCAGCAGAAGACAGAGGCTGAAATGTCTGATTTCATTCAAAACTCCTGCCACTCACTGGTAATAAACCAAAGCTAAACAAAACAAAAAGCCCAACAGGTTAAGAAGGAGTACAGTTCAAAACAATAGCTGGACCTGGTATGGAAAAAAAAAAACCAAAACACTGTGGAAGTATGGTCTGAGCCAAGCATCCATTTGAATCAAGACATTTCTACTGCTGTTAAAGGCCATGACTGAAAGCAATTGCTAGCAAAAAGACAAGTTTTGCTAAGCAACAGTAATTTCTGCAAATACCAGGCATCTAATACATCTCAGAGAAGGATTGCAAAGCATTTTCCAAAACATGGACAAAGCCTCATCATGATCAGACAGGCAATCAGTGCAATTCACAGAGGAAAAAGCTGTTGAAAGTTGAGGCATGACAGTGGTCATACCATTTCCTCCAACTCCACAGCCAGTAGTCCTCTACTGTATTTTGACTAATCTCCTGAACCCTCTGAAAGCAGAAACTGTGTGCGGATTCCTGCTCTTTACCTTCCACATTTCCCCTCCAATAAAGCTTTTCAGTACCAATTTTGACTTTTAGACAGTCATGGTGGGCGCTTCTAATTATTGTAAATCCATTGTGGGCCAAAGTCTCGTTATGTACAGCAATGTGGATGCCCTCAGAAATTCCTGAAGAGGTCACACAGCCTTCACTGCTCAGCTGGTCCCAGAAGAAAATGCTAATCTAACAGAAAGTATTTAATTTACTTTGTTATGCAATATATCAGGAACATAAAATATAATTTAACTAAAGAGAAATAGTAAATAACCATGTTCTTCCTTGAACTAGAACTTAGGCTCTACTCCTTCAAAGAACAAAATACATGGTTGTCTGCCTCCTCACCTACCAGAACTGAAGTATGTTATGAATCAACTAATAAATCAAGAAAAATTTAAATATATTTCTGTTGGTTTCATTTTCAAACTAATGGATAAACTATTGTGACACTATAATCTATCCTGTCATATTACTCACAGCAGTTGTTTACCACAACATCACAGGTGAGTTTGCAGGGGTGATCATGCACAAAATCTGCTCTTTGCTTCTCCCAAGCACTTCCTTGGTGTTGATGCTGACACACCATACTTGATGGTAGGGATAACCAAAGTGGAAACATGACCATCCACTAGCAGGCCATCACAGCACTCAATAAGCTACAATAATTCATTCCCCACCTCTCCTGTGACCATGCCACAAGCTATGCTATGTGGTCAGCCCAAGGTCACAGAGAAATATTGCAGCAGGAAAATGGATGGGCTGCAGGGTTCTCCTGGCTGTTGAAAGCACTCCTGTTGCTGGATCATCCTTCATCTATAATCGCTTCCAAGGAAACCAGGATAAATGCAACACTGAGAACTCCAGTGAGCAAATAAAATATTACAGAGAGGTTAAAAAGAGCTCAGTGTTTCATACCTCTACTCTGGCACTACTAACTCTTCCCAGTAAACCTTCAGTTTACTGACAGGCTGACTTCAGATGGGGAACAATGCAGGTAAGCTGGAATATGAGTCTCTAAGTATATTTGTCCAAACTAATTCATCCCTTTTCTTTTGTGTCCTCGACATTGAGACAGGATGAAAGAAAATGTGTCATTTGATGACACATTACTTTTTCCAATCTCAATCCATCTTCCCCAAAGCTTATTCAATAGTTACAAGGCTTGAATTCATCACGTCAAGTGTACACTAAAATTGAATTAAAAATTTTGAGTCAGAAAGCATGCAGATGCTCATATGTTTCCTATAGCTGAGAACATCCTGTTACAGCAGCACAGCTGCAAATTTTGAAACATTTAAAAAGAAAATTGCTTTTCATGGGGGAAGGAAAGGAGGTTAAAGATGCCTGAATTTAAGCAAATCATCCTCTGATTTATGCTGGCTGGTGTATTTTTGAAGTTTTAGAAATGGGAATGCTGGGTAGAAAGGAGGAAAATTTCATTAGTGCTTCCATAATTTGCTTTAAAGATGCTCTGTAAAGTGTTTCAGCACAGAAGAGCACTTTCTAGCCAAGTTCTGTACAGGTTAATTAGACACATTCTTCTATTGAGAATTGAAAATAGAATTGAAGAATGAATGTTTACAGCAGCTTTAAGAAAGGGACTCCTAATCAAATGTAGGTGACAAAAGATTGGCAGGCTGAGATTCTCAGCTGGTGCAAAGGACAGAGAGATGTTGCTGCAAATCTGACTGAGAGTCCATGAATTTCTGAAAAATTTCCACTTTGTTTTTCATAGAATCATAGAATCACAAGGTTGGAAGGGACCTACAAGATCATCTAGTCCAACCGTTCTCATATCACCATTACTACCTACTAAGTTACTAAACCATATCTCGTAGCATCTTGTTCAGACACCTCTTGAACACCACCAGGGACAGTGCATATATTTTGCTTGTATTTGCATGACAGCAGGGGGGAGGTTACTTGTTTTTACTGTTTATTAAACAGAGATGTTCTGAGGTAGAGCCCAGAAGAATTTGTTAAACAGAATTATATGAGGGAAAAGGAACTGACAAGAAATAGTATTCACAATCCATCCCCCCCTCCACATTTCTATACTGCAGTACAACAGATAGAGGCATTAGTAATCAAGATTCGGGATTTACCTCCATTATTTTCCTCTGAACTTTCTCTTTCTATGATAAAATTAGGACCACATTTCTTGTATGTTCAAGCTTTTGCCTTTGCATTGCATCTGTGGGTAAAGGTACCGCTTACTTCTATCAGTTCTTGAGTACTGTTATGATAATCTAGGTTGGGCTTATTCATTCATTTTGCACTTGTAGAGATACATGGCATCAGGACACTGTTCTTGCAGAATTTCTTCCTTGCGCTACACAGAATCACCATTGGGAGAATACATTGTGAAAATTTTAGCTTCATCAAAAACAATGGATTTTTATATTTCTTTACAGATGTAGCATAAGAGAAAAGGTGAAAAAATATCAGCACTTCGTAGGAAATCTGCTGTGAGGTTTGGCTGTCGTTTGTCATATTTGTCACCGTGTTTTCTTTTCATAGGCTACAAATGAATGGAGGGATTGAGAAAGGCAAATGTCTGGGAACCTGTGGGAGTGCCAGGGCCCTTTCCCCTCCTTACACTTGCAGGAGTAAATGGATGCTCAACCAGATGAGTCTTGTGTCCAACCTTTGTTCCATCTGGCTGAATAGCAGCTGTGAGAACTGTTCATAAGGTTCACTCATCCATGGCTACAGAAGAACAACAATTTGCAACTCACTGCTGTGAGCATCTGATATTTCCTATAACCACAAAAAAAAAAGGAAAATAGCACTTTCTCTATGAGAAAGGTGTTGCAGGTTTGCTATTTAAAAACACCATTCTTAAAGATTCTTATGTAGGGAATTGGATGTAACTCCCATTAACCTATCTGGAGCTCCTATCTAGATCTGATGGTTGTGTGGCTATTTTGGCTGCAAGCATTCCCATTTTAACCTGGAGGACTTTGTCTTGGAAGCAAAGAATGAGGGCATTCCCTACTGATACCATTATGATTGATTGTAATTCTGTAGGTTACAAGGCCTTTGGAAATGGACTGCTCCATCAGGATTGAAACTTCCTCTTCTGGAAAATGCATCACAGGACTTCAGTGACTGTTTATCTCCTGGACAAGAATGTCCTGCACCTTCTGACAAGAACAAATGAAACACACTGTGGTCTTGTACAGGTTACACATACTAAATTGCCAATGAGACCTGCAAATACACCCAGGATCGGTCCCTAAAGGCATTTTTATCTGAGTTCAAACTTGGCTTGATATCAATTAATTTGGGAGCATAGCAAGATCACAGCAAGAGATGAAATGGCTGTGTCTTCACATGCCCCAATTCTTAACAATTGCATTTTCTAATTAAAAAATGCATAAATAAAGAAGACACCCAAGAGCTTCTAAGTTCCTTTAATGAGTACGTACAAAAAAGCCCACATAAGAATATCCAGAGAAATCAGAGTAATGCTAACAAAATGTGGATTCATTAAGTGGTTGCTTACAGCATAGCTAGAACTCCTTTTATTCATATAGTTTAGGACAGAAACGATCATTTGTTTAAGTGAAAATCATGGTTACAACCTCCTGAAACTGAAGTACCTGAAAGCCACCACCTAATCCCTTATTTGGGTATGTTCACAAAGAAATGCAAATACAAAATCTCTTCACAAAAAGTTCTAAATAGCTAGAATGTCTTTGTTTTTTGGCTTTTATCAAGATCAGTTATTAAACCCTATAGTATGTCTTTCTCATTATTACTTTAAAACATATTAGCTCTTGAACAAAATGGAATTAAACAGTATATTGCAGGTCTTCTTAAATGTTTCAAAATGATGATCTGCAAGTGTAATGTAGTTGCCTTTTATTATATCATGGTACTGCTTTGGCCATTCTTGGTTTCCTGGTTGCTCTCTAGAAATCATAATCTTGAAGCGGACAAGACTGGTAAGAGTACACTAACTTGATGTTAGGTTCAGTTTCATGTTCATCAAGAGTCATAAAGAGCTGAGATCTGCCTCAAAGCTAATTCATGTCAGTCTGTACAATTGTTGAACTCCATATGACAACAGCTAGTTGCTGTCTTTCATGTTCCTTCATAACTTACAGAAGAAAAATCACATGCCTAAATGGAAGCATCTGACATGTTCTCTGGTTTCTACTCTGTTCTTGAGGAACTATACCAGAAAGCTTTGGTTCCCTTTAGATGTCATCGCTTTTCTGCTATCCTATGTAATTATCTCAGATAACCTAGGACTTCTTGTAGAAGTCCTATGTTTAAGCAACTAAATCATTTCCGTCAAACAGCACTGAATCTTCAGGAAGTTATGATAATTCAAGACTTCTGGAAAGCCATTATTGCTTTCTGACCAAAGCAAATCAGATTTTGTGCGTATACTTCAACTACTGTCAGAAGAAATCTGTAACATTCCCAACACAGTTCATTCCAGTATAAATTTATATCTCCCATAGTTATAACCTGAAAAGCACCTTCCATTTGAGGAATCATTTCATTTCTTTGCCTACAATAAAAGAAACTGGTATGGAAAAGATCTCTGATATCGTAAATAGCACAGAAACAGTGAGAAGCTAGGCAAATGCCATCTGTCTTTTTCAACCAAATAGAAAGAATAGCATAAAACCAGAAGTTGTAAGTTGATAAGCAAAGGAAAAATGAGAAAATACTTTACATACCAATTTCATAGGAGACTGCAGTACTAGAATCTATTTTATTTAAAAATCACGCCAACATAGATGCCAACAGAGAAAACAAATGGCTACTACAAGAATCCAGAAGTATCCTTTGCCTTCAGAAATTTCTGAGTTAGAACCCTTGGGAAACTGGGGGAGAACCTGCACTCAGTTCAGATGAACTGAGTACTATGAAATATGATACTCAGTTCAGATGAACTGAGCATTATTAAGAGAATCCTGAGCTGGTCAGTCTTTCTGACAAGGAACAGTCAGAAAAGTGCATATATAATAAATGCTTCAGGTGTACACTGGAAAGGAAGAAATAGTATTGACAAAAACAACCCAAATTCCCAAGTATGTAATGATTTCCTTTCATCTTCATTGCTTTAGGTTATCCACATGATAGTGGGCTGATCAGAAACGTTACAAAAGACATAGGGCATTTTAATGGAAGTAGAATCCAAATCAAAATTTATCTCCTTTATAGACACATGTCAATCTTAGACAAACTTCTTGGTATTTTTCTGACTTCAAAGCTAAGACTTTATGTGTTGGATGCTTTCATGGGAGATAGCAGCAGGATTACAGCACAGGACTGTACCTGAGAATGTGCATTAAACAGTGGGACTCCTCTGATGTCCAGTCAGACTGCTGCAGGGCTGTGAGCAGATGAGGGAGAACATGCCATTATACTCCCAAAGCACTGGACAGAGGTGCAGTGCCAGACGCTGTGGGAAAATTGTACATGTGTCCTGCCCAGTGTCTAGGATTTGTCTGGTCTTGGTAGTGTCCCTGGCTTGTTTTCATTTGAATCTTTATATATATATATATATATATATATATATATATATTTTTTTTTTCCCCAGGAAGCCAAACAAATCCTGCTCCTACAAATCACAAAATCACAGAATGGTTGAGGCTGGAAAAGACATCTGGCAACCATCTAGTTCAACCTCTCTGTTCAGGCAGGGACACTCAGAACACGTTAACCAGGACTGTGTCCAGGCATCTTTTGAATATTTGAAAGAGACTACACAACCTCCCTGGGCAACCAGCACCAGAGCTCAGTAATTCTCGCAGTAAAAAAGTTTTTCTTCATGTTCAGACAGAACCTCACCTCCTGTGTTCCTGTTGCCTCTTGTTCTGCTGCTGAGCATCACTGAGAAGAGAATGACCCCATCCTCCTGACATTCTCCCTTTCAAATACTTAGACACATTAATCACATCCTCCTGAGCCTTCTCTTCTCAAGGCTGAACAGGACCCAGTTCCTTCAGCCTTTCCTCATAAGAGAAGTGCTCCAGTCCCTTCATCATTTCAGTAGTCCTTGATGGGTTTGGTCCAGGAGATCCATGTCTCTATTGTGGGGAGCTCAGTACTGGGGAATTTCACCTCCCTCCACCTGCTTGCCAGGATACTATTGGCTTTCTTACCCACAAGTGTACTCTGCTGGCTCACGATCAACTTGTTGTCCAGCAAGACCCTCAGATCCTTATTTGCAGATCTACTTTCCAGTGTGAGAGGCTAGGGAACCAGTTACAACATGTAGATATTATGCTCAGTATTTCATAGTCTCTGGGATAGAATCTGAGGAAATTTGAATTTGTCAGTTTTCCTTTTTTTTCTTCTAAATAAGAAGTTCTTGCAACAATCCAGCCTCTCCATCCAGAGATTCTGATTACTTCAGTTTATGTGCCTATACTACTATCCTGCTTACCCAGTGCAACTTCCACTTCTGCCCTTTCATGAACACCCTAATGCTACATAGCCCCACTGCAAGTCCTTAATGTATTTAACAGATTAATTTCCAAAGTTCAAGCAAAAACAACAACAACAAAACAAACAAACAAACAAACAAACAAACAAAAAACAACAACAATCCACCTACTTTAACATCATCAGAAATGGACTCTAATCCCCATATGACATGGATAGAAAAAGTGGTGTTTAAACTGTGGGATTCAATCGCCTAATTTGTGGTTTTGCAGCACCTAGCACAATAGGGTTCCCATTTCACTTGATTCCTACATGCAGCACTGTAATAGAAATAAATAATAATATGATTGCAACACTGATCTTGCTGTTCTCACTGCCACTAGTTAATGAACTCTCACTGTATTAATGAAATCCAAGTGTGTGTTCTGTAATTAGTCTTCTATCTGCCACATACCATAACTAGTCCTTATATTCTCCCTAATGACAGAGATCCTAGCATGGGGGCTTATAAATGCATTTCCAAAGACAGATTCTGTATGTTTCACTTCTTTTAATTATCCTCAATTTAAAATATGTGAAACAACAGTTCTTTCACATCTGGTCCTCCTATAATTTTATCTAACAGCTCCCCATAACATCAGAAGGAAAATCCTTCATTTTAATTGCATATTAGGCTTTATTTTTATAGGGGTAGACATCTACTTATTAATTCAGCTAATTTGTCTAGGAAACAAAGCAGTCCAGCATTCACTGAGTTAAGTGCAAGGCATCTGCTGCCACTGTCGATAACATTTTTTAGATTGCTGGGAATATGAATTTTTCAAATTCCCCTGACTAATTCTAGAGATTCTCTACCAGCTTTACTGGAGACATACAGAATGGGATTGCTGATATCATTTTGTCTCATATTTCCACTGTTCTTGCTTCTGCAGCAAAGTTTAACATTGCTGATGGAACAGATGCCTATTTATAAGAAAATTAAAAAAAAGGAGAATCTGGAAATTTTGGAAAATCTTATGTGCCATAAATACCTGGGAATGCAAAGCAGAATTTGATATTTTTTTAAGATCCCTTCCAACTCAAATGATTCTATGACTCTATTAGATACACAAGCGACTCCTAAAAACCATAGCTCTTAAGTAAGTGTTCATTACCTTGATTGATGAAGCAGGTTTTTCCCAAGACAGGCAATATGAACATTAAAGCAAAGAAACCAATTCTGGTTAGTTTTGACTAAAGAGCGGAGAGGGAAGAGCAAAGTGAAGAGCAGGCAGGAACTCAGACACTAGATAAAAGGAATGTAGAAGTTCCTGATGAGAAAATCTCATTAGGTGTCATAGATATATCAGTGACTGTATAATGCCAGTACAGATGGCATCAACCAGCTCTGTCTCTTCTCATGTAGCCAGCCTGTCCGGATGTGTTTCTCACATCTCCTTTCAGAGAAATGGAGTTGTGTGTCAGTCAAAAGCTTCTGAGCTTGGAATAGAAATAGCAGCAGTCCAGAATCACAAAGTCGATGTGCTGTGGTCCAGATGCATCAAAAATGCACAGAACAAGAGAAAGAAAAACTGTACTTCATACTGTCATGAGGTTCTGAATCATTTCCTAGACAAAGACAGCCATTCTTGCAGCCACAAACCAACTTCTTTGAATCTTCATCTTCCTCCTCGGTGTTTTTCCTAATGCTTTTGTACTTGCATCTAGGCAGGCTTTGCCTATACAGTGTATTTCCCTTGAGGAATCAAGACCTGTTCTGTTAACAGAAATGAGCAGTTGCTCTTCCAAAAGGAGGGACTGCCAGTGAACAAAATGATTTTCTAGCGTTCTCACTAAAATGGCTTTTGGCAGGAAAATAAGACTCATCCACAATAAAGCCATTTTTTAGGGTTGCTTGTACCGATTTCAATAGGAACAAAACACCTGATTAAAATAAAAAGAGATGGCACAAAGATTGGTCAACGAGTGATGGGCAAAGAGTGAGCCCATCCATCAGTCAAACTCTCCCTGGTGTCTCCAGCTGCCTGTAGGAACTGTTCCATTTCACAGATATATACTGTATGCTAACACAGAGGGAGAGGTGCTGTCATTTACTACCTGGCCTCTTTTGCTGTCCCTGAACACCAGAGGTGTGTCAGACCACTGCCACACACACCTGCCACACTTGGCATGGTTCCCATGTTTAGTTTAGGGTTATTTCTATCTGGATTTTGTCCTTCTTCATCCTTAACTGAGAAACTGTAGCTCAGAGGTAAGGTTCATTCTACAATCTGAATCCCACAGATCAGGAAGCAGAATCTCATGTCCCATCTCTTATTATTACACCATCACCTAAGAGGAATCTGTCTCTGAAAAGATCTAGGTAATCCTGATGTCAGGCAGTTTTGCTTCCCACAAACTTTCCCAAGTGGGAAGCTACCATAAAAGTTTTAATTTCTTCAAGAGATACGTTAGCAGCTAGATTCAAGTCTAGCCTGATTTCAGCTTCAGAATGTCTATTTTCAATATTTATAACTTTGTACAAAGACAAGCATTTGTTTTAATCTAACAGACCCGCCTGGATGCCTACTTGTGCGACCTGGTGTAGGGAACCTGCTTTGGCAGGAGGGTTGGACTCAATGATCTCTGGAGGTCTCTTCCAACCCCTCAATTCTGTGATTCTGTGAACAGTCACTGAGATTTCTCTCTATTTAAGTCATTTACAGGAAATTTATATGATTTCTTGACTTGTTTTCTCCTTATGACAGAAATATATCTAAGGGAATACAGATGTTATAAAAAAAAGATGCTAGTGTTGACCAATGATACTTCACTTTTTGTTCTGGGAACGATTGCTAAAGAAACTGCATTGGCATGAAAGAACTCTAAGCCATAGCTCCTCCTCTGACAGGTTACCTACATCTATGGTGTATGAACAGCACACTGAAACTGTTTAGTAAATCCAAATTTTGCTAGAAGACCTGAATTTAGAAGAGCTGACATCGAATTAACACTATGTCACTACACAATAGTAGTTCTGTACTGACCTTAACAGCAACAGCCAACAGTCAGGCTTATTCTTCAGAGAATTTGGGAGCAAGGCAGAAAGGCGTAGTTGAAATGCACTGGTCCAGTGGTAGTAACAAACTCCTAACTCCTGGCTACCAGGCACAAACCTATCCCATGGCAGGAACAGGACTAAGAAAGACTGTAAATGTAATTCACCACCTTGTTTCTGCACAACTGTTTCCTACATGACACTAGTCCCAGCAATCCAGGGGATTCCTTGCAGCTTCACCATTCCACTGCTCCCTGTCATTCCCATATAACCTTTCTACGTCTTCATTTCACTGCTTCTAACCTCCTATAGATAATTATACCACCCTGTACCATCTCCTGTGATTCCCCTTCCTCCTTGCTGTTTACACTTTCCAGAGATATATTGCCCACAGCAAGAACTTCACGCTGGCTCATTAACATTTAAAATCTCCAGCAAAATGTTTACAAGGTTACTTTTATTTTAAGTTAACACAACATAAGAGTTTTTCTGTGTAGCTACATATTAAAAAATACAGATATAGGCAGGAAAATGGGAGACATAACAAAAGGAATAGTTTCCAGCATTGCTAAAATGTAGCCTAGATTTTCTGCATTTTCTCTATCCATTGCTATCTTTAAAACCTTGTTTAGGATATTAGGGGACAAGTTAGGATCCTTGTTTAGGATATTAGGACAAGAAAGAGGATTCATGCAGTATTTTCTGTTGCAGATTTTCTGTGGTCAATTTACCCCCTCTGTGGAGAATCAAATCTAAATCATGACATACGCTGAACATCTTACAAAATGAAGTAAGAAATTCCAGCAGCTCATCCTCCTGCTCCACACATTTTCTAATCTGGTGCAGCTACAAAGTCTTGCTGGTTTAGGTATGCAAATATTTCATTAGCCTTTTGTAACTAAAGAAAAACCCCATGGGAAGAAAAAAAAAAAAAAGCTATAGAGGTGACACCCAAATTCTTTGTTTCTACATTTTTCACCAAAAATTAAAGCTAGCTTTAGAGAAGCTTGAAAGCAGAGGCATTTTTTTTTTCTACATAAATATAGTTCTACTTTCCACCCTTGAATGACTTACACCACACAGGTGTTCAGTTGTTACATGCAACTGTAATGAAGACACCTGCTCAGTGAGATCTGTGCCAGCAGCTCTGGCTGGCAGCTGCATGCAGTTCATCAGATGCTGCTTGCTGGGGCAGCAGTAAAATGATGGAGAAAGTTTCTATAGTTTCCCAGGAAATCAAGCTGTGGGAAGCAAATAAGCAGAATCAGCCAAGGAATGAAACAACCATGGGAAGGTCAGCTACGGTCCACAAGATGCTGAAAATTTTGAGATCCTGTACAACCAGAATTCAGGTATAATGTAAACAGCCAAAACTCTTTTTGCTTCTGTGCCACTGGTCTGCAACTGGGTCGCATGAATTGCTGACCCACTTTGCTACTAAGAGAAAAATAAGCCTTTTCTTCTGTAGTTCACACTTAAGAAGGTCAACTTTGACTCTGATTTCCTGTATTTGCAATAAGAAAAAAACTGTAAAAATATTTTATAAAAATAGGTTATTTTTCTCTTAAAATGTTGAGAAGAGGTATTTTCTGCTTCTAATAGAAACCCTGCAAGGAAGGGGGAGCAGTACAGACAAATGGCACTTATCAAGCACTCTATTTCCTTACCCACAGAATCGTAGAGTTACAGACTCATTATGGGTGGGAAAACCCTGTCAGATCATCAAGTGCAGCGGTCAACCTATATCCACCATTGCCACTAAACCATTTTCCTCAGTGCCACATCTCCACATTTCTTGAGCACCTCCAAGGATGGTGATCCCACCTCCTCCCTGGACAGCATCTGCCAATGCCTCACTGCTCTTTCAGAAAAAAAAAAAAAAAATTCCTACTGTCCAACCTGAAACTATATCCATGTAGGGGTGCCAGTGGTACTACCAGACATGTTCAGGGCTCTTACGCACCTGTAGGATTGGCTGACGTGGCACCAGATCAGAGCCTTCCCGGTGGAGCAGCTGGGGTGCCCTAAGGCACCTCACAGGTTCTACATGGCTGAACCCAATGCTAATGAACGAAATCACCCCACCTTCCTATGGACGTCTGTACCTCAGCAGTTTATCTTGCCTTTTTTTTTTTTTTTGAAGGGAGAGAAAAGACTACAGTTTGATCACATATAGGTTCTCTGCCTTATTTTAGCAGGAAAAATCTTTCCCCAAAGATCTTTCTTTCCTCACTGATTAGACAGGAAGCTTTAGGTGTGGGGGTGGTCCAACTCCAAGTGGAATATCTAAAATGGAGGCATGCAACACCTGAGCATTATTTGCCACTAGCTACAAAAGCTGAAAGCTCACGTTTATGTTCCCCTTTTAGCTGAAGAAAGAATTGTCATACTGACAGGAAGTTTATTGCCATAGATCTCAAAGTAAACACTTGCCTTTGCTGAGATGAATCATGCCTTTGCCTTCACTCAGATGAACATTGCCTAAGGCTTGGTCTAAGCCTGGGGCAAGAAAAAAATGTTGAGAAGAGTAAATACTTGCAACTAAGGGAAAATGAAATGTGTTTTGGTGCTGTCTGAAGTCCAGCATTATAAATTAAAGGAGTGAACATTCACCTTCTGCAGCTTGAAGCCCCGCTAAGTGGTCCATAAGCTCTTTAGATTGTGATCTGCTGAGACAGTTTATGCTGAAGAAAAAGGACCTGAACAAAAGAGAAGGAAGCTGATCTCTGCCTGGTGCCTTTCCTGAAAAAAAAACCTCAAACTGAAGTTCTGTTACTCTTGCATCTGCATTCTCACCCTACCAAAACTTTGGGTCAAAGTTCAGAGTAAATCAGCTTTTTTAATGAATCATGTAGTATTTACAAAATAGTAAACCATCCCACATCACTAAGTTCACAGTGATTAATGTTCTGTAATAGATTCCTGCATATATGTATATCTCGTGAAATATTTATCACAGTCCTGTAAGCACTCGGGTCAGCACTTTTACTGTGAACCATAGATACCAGTGAGAACCTCTAACCTCTCACAGGAACAGTGTGGAGGGGAGACACATAATCTTTTCCTCCCCTGTGTTGGAAGGTTACGAAGTTACAGAAACATTAGGTGTGTGATATTTAACAGTTTGATACAGAAAATTAGACTTGAGGTTGCATTTTATTGTTCCTCATTGTGATTTTCATGTGGAATTGAGAAGGTTTCCACCATATTCTGTTTATTCACTAAAGGAAATACATGAGTTTTCTTTATTAGGGCTCCTAATCATTTCTGTATTCTTACTAACGGTTTACTCAGTTTATACAAGATTCAGTAATTATCATCTATGCACATTCTTGTAGTTCCTTTCAGGGTTTGCTAGAGCGGAGTGCCATAGCATACTTCTACATAAGCCTGGCTCTGTATAGATGAGGGTTACAGACGTAGGTGTGAGGCTCCCATACTCTTTTCTTGTCATGTCTGCAGTTGTGATGTGTATTTTCCTACTTGCTGCAAGAAAAAACAGAAACTAGTTGTGAGCTAGAGTCGGAGTACACAAATTCTCAACTTTTTTTCTGCCCTGGATGATCACGTGATTAATTTTTCTCCTTGTAAATATAGGAATAAGTTTTTCTTTCTAGGACAAATTCTTATGAGATACTTAGAGTTCTTCTGTTCATGTTTGCCTAGGTGTCTTACAACCCAGAACTTCTAACTTTGATGCAGTTCAGGGAATCAGGCAAGTATCTACAAGCAGAGTATTGCTCAGCAAATCTTTCCTTCCTTCCATGCAATTCAGAGAGCGATGCAGATTTACCCACTCACCATTCCAAAAAGTAGACTGTGAACAGCTGCCAGTGTTGCTCTGGTCTCCTAATTAGATGCCAGGTTGTACAATCCATTTTTTATAAGATGGATTTCTTGTGACTTCTTCCCCTATAAATCAATGTTATGAACAGTTTGCTGGCCAAGCAGCAGGGTTAAAAGGTGGTCAGAGCTAGTGGCAGTCACCTCAGTATGACTGTCAACAGCCTTTATATTCAAAGGAATAGTGATAGTCCTTCCTGGCAACACAGTGAGACCATCACTGTGCTGTCCTGGCTCTCCTTCTTCATGATTTGAGTTGCCATTTCATGGTTGGGATCTGGTTTGCAGTAGGTGCACTGTGCGTATTTTCCCCATCTAGTCCTGGCTATGAGAACATGGATGCAGCCTGGGGGATTGCTACCTACAGACTGGGACTTCATTTCCATTTCTACAGCAGAGGTGGTAGCAGTGTTTGGAAACCCACACAGACAAATAAGTTCACAGACAATTCTGCAGCCCACAGATATATCTCAAATATGCTTGGGCATTTCAGATAATGTTAAATAACTGTGTGCATAGATTCAAATCTAGACCTCCATTCGTCATTTTCAGTGGGATTGAGAGTACCCTCTGCAAATTTTCTGACAACACAAAGCTGAGTGGTGCAGTTGACACAATAGAAGAGACGGATGCCATCCAGAGGGACCTGGGCATGCTCAGAAAGTGGGCACACGAGACTCTAATGAGGTATAACAAGGCCAAGTGCAAGGCGTTACACTTGGGCCGAAGCAATTCCAGATCAAAATAAAGGTGACCAGCAGGTAAAGGGAGATGATTGTCCCATTCTACCCCACCTTTGTGAGGCCTCATCTGGAGTACCATGACCAGGCCTGGGGTCCCCTGTGCCAGAAAGTCATGGAACTGTTGGAGTGGATCCTGAGGAGAGCCGCAAAAATAATGAAAGGCCTGGAGGACTCTCCTATGAAGAATGGTTGAGGGAGTTGATCATGCTTAGCTTGGAAAAGGCTTGAGGGAGATCTCATTGTGACCTTGAAGTATGCGAAAGGAGATTATAAATTGGTGGGGAGGGTAACTTCTTCCACATTCTGACAGTGGTAGGAGGAGGAGTGTTTTTAAAGTAAAAGAGGGGAAATTTAGATTAGATGATAGGAGATAATTCTTTAGACAAAGAGTGGTGAGACACTGGAACACATTACGCAGAGAAACTGTGGATGCCCCATCACTGGAGGTGTTCAGGATCAGGTTGGATAGGGCCCTAGACAGACTGATCTGTGGTTGGCAAGGAGGCTGGAGCTAGATGATCTTTAAGGTCCCTTCCAACCTAAACCATTCTATGATTCGGTAATTCACTACGAGAATGTACACACCTAGAACACATTGTAGACATTCAAATATCTGCAGCTGAAGCTGAATTATACAGCTCTGGGGCTCAGTTCATGCACCTAAAGACAGGCTGCTAGTGCCATCTAGATGCTCTAGGACCTTTGAGACAGTTGCATCCTCCTGGACAAGCAGCTGGAGGCTGGACTGGATGTGTTACGGCAACGCTGATGTGTCAGAGGGCTGCAGAGTGCCCCTGGCATCTCTGGTCAGTTGGAGTCAGCACCTTGGCAGAGCTATCCACAAGATTTTTGTTTGTGAGGTTTGGAACCCTTCATCTTTTAATCCCATGGACTTCACTGTATTCACTGTAGCATATATTAAGGAGGTACATTAGATTCATTTCATTTATTTTCCATAGAAAAAGTTAAAAGCAGTAGTCTGAAATGAAGTATTTCCCCTGAGTGTCAAAAAAACTTGCATGAAAAAAGAAAAGATTTCCAAAAGAATGTTAAATTAATGACACCTCTTTTTCCTTTGCAAGTTTTTTCTCTGTCTCATCCTTTTTTTTTTTCTTTGTCATTTTTCTTTTTTTTCTTTTTTTTCTTTTTTTTCAGCAATGAAATAGAACCAAAAAGTAGAGAAAACAGAAGCTGGGATCACAGGAGAAAATATAAAGCCATGAACAAAATGAAGGAGAAAACTTCAGAAGGTAAATGCTTTCCTAAACATTTCAGATCAATCACGCCAACAAAGGCTTCTTTATGGAGCTCGCTGAACAGTAGTGATTTAAACTGCTCTGTGAAAATAAAAGAAATTTTAAAGAAGTTTTCAACTAGTTTTTGTCTCAACCAAAACCACATTCAGACAAGCTGATCTGCACTGACCACTCAAATATGATTTCCCATGTCAACAGCAGCTCTTCTTTTTGTTTTAGAAGCCTTTCATTGCTACTACAACTGTTTATGCACATGACAATAAACCAGAAAGATCCTGGCCATTACATTAGCTAGTTCCTAATTAAGAAGCTTCACAATCATGGCAGTGCAGGTGCCATTTCTCAGTGCTCTGCCGCTGGTCCACAAAGCACACTTGACTTTGCAATTCTATGAGCTTTTTCATGTTGCTCACTCCTGCTATAATGATTTTTCTCCCTTTTTTTGGTAACTACAGTGCAAAACATGACCTTGGATATATCACAGATCTAGCAAAAGCTGCACTTTTATCTAAAAGTACACTCTCTACAACACCTAGAAGGAGGTTGTGGCAAAGTGGGGATCAGCCTCTTCTCTTAGGTAACAGCTCCAGAACAAGAGGTAGTGGCCTTGCACCAGAGGAGTTTCAGGCTGGATGCTTTCCTCTCTGAAAGAGAGGTGAGGCATTGGAACAGGCTGCCAGGGAAGTGGTGGAGTCAGTATCTCTGGAGGTGTTCAGGAAATGTGTAAATGTGGCACTGAGGGACATGGTTTAGTAGGCATAGTGGTGATGGGTTCCTGGGTGGACTAAATAATCTTAATGGCCTTTTCAAACATGAATAATTCTATAATTCTATGATTTTGCATTAATAACTGCAGGATATATTTTCAAACTGTTGTTCAGACTTTCTACAATGTCCTCAAATGTTGCCAAGTCTGTGCCAAAGGTATCTTTATCTTTCACATCTTTATTACAAACTCTTTTTTGCCTCATTTGATTTGGGTAGAGTTCCACATTCAGATGTCTTGATATTGCAAACACATATTGCACTGCATATTGCAAAATGTCTGCTCTGTGACCTAAAAGATCATGGATGTGACAGATTACAGACTTCAGTGGCACATCCTGCAGTTTCTCACCAACCTCTGACTTCGAACTTGGAGATTCAAACCCTGATCTCTGTATCAGCCTTTCTATAAATGTGGGAGTTCAGAGACCATTATGCACCTCATTTTTCACATAAATGAGAAAAATAATCTCAATATATACCAGAATGTATGATCCAATATGCACAAGGATCCTAATGTGAAATGAATGTGGGAGACTATCTACTAGAAAACTGAAAAGCAAACTCTAGGGCTATGTCGCATTACCAAATAGAGCAAGCCCAGGAAGATCGGACTTGCAGCCTGATGCCAAGAAACTGATATTGGCACATTTTTAATGTCAGGAGGCTTTACACTAGATTGGTTCTAGTCTGGCTCAAGGAACTAAATGCTGGTTAGTATGTGCAGAGAATACGGTTTTTGAAAGAAATTCAGTTCATGCATGACTGCTTCCCCATGCAAAACAAAAAAAAAAAGGAGATGGTTTGGGTGTTTGCTCTAGTATGGCATTCTTGTTTCAGACTGGAAGGATAATGTTAAAGTATCCTGGTATCCTGAGGGACATGGTTTAGTGGGTATGGTGGGGATGGGTTGATTGTTGGACTAGATGATCTTAGTGGTCTTTTCCAACCTCAATAATACTATGGTAAAACAAAAAAAAATATATTGATGGCCATTTGTTAGTTCAAACAAACATTTAATGCACCATTCTTTTACAAAGATTTTGCCTCAGATATGTTCTTTTCCCTTTTGTAACAGAATAGGTGATTAGGTAGACTGAAAAGCATTGTGTTTTACCTACACACAAGTAGTTGGTATTTAGGTTAGGTGAAAGGGAGACAAAATCAACTTTTTTTGGCTGATCTGAGGGTTACCATTTGGCTAACGGGTGGAAAACAAAGCCAACGGCTTCTTCTTGGTCTCTACTATAGTTTTGGTCTAGAAAAGACACCAAAATCAGATCTGTGATAACCAGAACTGGTTCATTTACACTTAGAAAATCAAGCACTAGATTTGCAAAAGCATTTTTGTACTTAATATGTACTGAAGTTTCCATAAGCTGTGTCCACTTCTTTTAGTGAGCCCTAGAGCCTTGATCCCACCAACTGGAGTACTTCTGCAGGTCTTAGTGCATTTTAGGATGATCCCTAAATGTTTAGTTCTGATGTGGCTTTACAGTTTTTTAACCAAGCCTAAGATGTATTTAATATTCAGTTCTTTTAGGAATGCGTTAATGAACAGGCTTTAGTATCTACTACCTAGACTACAATGCCATCCATAACTTGTCATTTGCCTCAAATATAGGTAATTTCTCAGTATCATATTTAGGTGATCCTGGAGTTAAAACAAATAATAATAAAGATGAAGAACAGCACTGCAGAGAAGTTATGTTCATATTATTCAAAAACACCAATTTCTCAAACAAAGGCAGCATCACAGAGAGGCAATGAATCTGAAGAAAAACACTGTATCTGGAGCTCAGCATATTGAATAATGGATTTGTTCCTTGTTCAAAAATTTTTGGTTCTGAAATGCATTTAATTCTCTGTAAAAGAAGTGAGTTTATACTACACTAAATTTAAAAGCTATAAAACCAGATGTTCCCTGATGTAATTCTGTATTTTATCTCAAATCAGATTATAGTGGCACTGAATAAAGTTATGTGACAAAATCTGTACTATATTATGCCATACTAATATCTCTGTGAGAAAATAAATATTCTGCTCCCATTAAAAGGGATCTTATTCATAGAAATAAAACAACAGTAAAGCATTCTCAGCCATGCACACAACCTAAGAACTCCTTGAATGCATTAATGAAATGCATTAAGGAAGCATAATATCATCATAACACAAATCATGTTTCCGTTTCATCAGCTCTTTTTTTTTCTTTCTTTTTTATTTCTCTTCGGTGTTTTTTTTTTCCCCAAAAACTAAGAGGTAAGACAGTTCAAAGGAATTTGCAGAAGTTTGCTACCTCAGAAGCCATTCATCTTTCTCCTATCAGCATGCATATACATGCCTCAGGATCCTCCTGGAGTAGAGGGGAACGCAGAGTTTGCAGGAATTCCTGGAGGCATCACAGCACATGGAATCCACAGATGATTACACTTTCACTTCTGTCTTCTGCTTCCACAACTATTCACAGGAAACTACCTGTCTCTTTCAATAAGACTGAGGTACAGCTGGCGAAAAGTTCTCCCTCAACATCTCTTTTGATGTCAAACTAGGTTTTCAACCAACTAAAAAGAGACGTTATAAATATCTGAACTATTTCCTCTGAAATCTCAAGCCTCCCAAAGTGCTCTTTCCCCTAATGCTCTAGCACTGTGGGGCTGAATAATTTTCAGGTTTGGAGAAAAATCCTTCTTTTGGTTGGCTGGAGACAGCATCCTACCCATGTCCATACAATGCACAGTGCAGCCCACTTGGGAGGTTTTGATGATGATGACATCTTGTTTGGGCCACCATTCTGCCATGACTCTCTACACATTGACTGGGGCTCAGTGAGTAAGTTCTAGTACTCAATAAATCTATGAAAGGTTCAGTGACAGAAAAGAGATTTCTTATTCCCATTCAGTGCACCCTTTATTGGAGTGAGAATGCACAATTAGTTATGTCCTAATAATCTGCTGGACAATACACTCACCAGTGCTGGGAATGTGTGGACATTTGAAGCTTCTGCTGTTTGAATGGTCATTCATGACTGAAACATGAATGCTTTTAATCAGCTTTTAAAAAATTAGTCTTATCTGAGGCAAGCCCGTTTGCATGATTTGGGAACAACCTTTAATTAGTCCACCCTCCACACAGACTATAAACTTGCTTTTGATATCGTATTTTCTCATAGTCCATAACCCTAATAATTCCAACAAATACGATTTGTGCCCAGATCAGGAATTTGTTTTCTTCCAGTGTTCCTTCTTATTCTGTGCCAGTCTGTTTACTGCATTGTAAACTGATCTCATTTGTTGGAGTTAGTCAGGATCAAAGGCCCAACACAGACAAATAACATGCAAAGCAGTGTTCCTCTCTTATTAGATTTTGGACCTCTGGAACTCCAAAAATAGAATTATGCTGCTAATACATTTCTTGTCTTTCTAATGGTTTATTAAGACAAGTAAAGCAATACTTAGGAACAAACTTAAGTCAGTACTTTGACATGCCCTGTGCCTTAGAAAAGACTTAGCATCTGACTGTAATATAAAGACTTTGCATACTTCCTTAGGCTGGGATAGCAATCAGAAAACTGTGATTAACTTCTTATATTCTCTTCACTTTCCAGTTACCTGTTTTGCTCATTAGTTGTGTTTAACCTGCGAGATCCCTAGCATAGGGACTGCGTTAAATATTTTGCTTTGCTTGCATAGTGCCCATTAGATAAATTCTTTATCCTTGAGAGACATGACTAGGCTCTAAGTCAATGAATTTAAGCAGCACTGTCATGCATATAAATCTTACTTTCTTCTTCACCGTATGCTGCTCTTTCTGTCTCTAATTTGAAAACAGGAACAGAAGGTAATGTAACACGATTGCCTCTACGAAGGATCTTACTGTCTGACTAGAACATGGAAAAGATGATCCCAAATGTCCACATTCCTGTATAGACAACATGTGAACCTGGTGGCCTTAGTGGGAACTGCAAACTGTCAGCATGATGCACCAGAATTTGCCCATATGACTATCCTAGAACAACACAGAACCGTCTGGATTGGAAGGGACCATAAAGTCAATCCAGTTTCAACTTTCCTGCCATGGGCAGAGTTGCCTCTCACTATCCTTTCCTAGTGGAGCTTTCTCCTTCTGCTGTCAGCTGTTCTCAAAGAGAACCCAACAGGTGGCTGCTGGGGACTCAAAGTGGTGTGGCAAGTTGTCCTTGTTGGGTGCAGCATGCTACAGCAGCAAGGAGAATCTCTGTGCAGTTGGTCACCCATGTCAAATTCACCTACACTGACCCAAAGGCTTCAGCACAGTGATTTCTTCTCCAAGCACTGCAAAGATCACTGCAGACTGTGCTCCCATACTAATTATGCTGTCACAACCTTGCCTAGAGCTCTTAAATGGGCCAGAAAAACTGGAGTTTCATGCTTATATTCAGGGTAAAGACTGACATCTACAGCATCCACCGAGGGTAGGAGAATGCAGTAACTGATTTTAGGATGTTCTCTGTCTGGATAGGCATCATATAGAGTCGGAGGGAATTATGTGCCTAGATGCCTTCACTGTGTTCAGATTCACTTTCACATCCTTTATGGAATATCCCAACCTTTTAGAGGTTTCTGTGCATGGAAAGTGGAAGGCAGGTACAGCTTTTGCATTAACAGCAGCAATTTCAGAAGCCAAAGATAAAAACCTACAGGTGAGGCTGAAAATATCTCCACTAACATTCTCAGAAGAATGAATTGTAATAGACAAAGGCATCATGTTTACAGCTAAGTGCTCTTTCCCACACTTTAGGCAAAATTCCAATTTCATTTAGAGCTGTGAAGAAATTCAATTTTCAGGGAGCTAAGACTTCACCTCCTCTTTCTTTCGATACTGTGTCCCATGGAGAAGTAGATATTAAACCCAAATGGTCTATATGTGATGTATAGACATATTTTCTGCTTCTGAGATTTTTCTATCAACTCAGTGTTAAACTGTGTACACACATCCTGAGGAAAGTGATGTTAAAAATTTCCACAGGAAAAGGTAAGTCTATTTTTCCTTTAAATGTGACCAAACTTATCATAATACACTTTAGTACAGTGCTTTTTAAAACACGTGTGTTTATCTGTATGCAAAAACATACAATCACATTAAGATTTGAAGCGTAGAATACTACTTATATTTGACAAGACCAAGAGGCCACGAAGAATGGCTTTTTGGTGTCAAGTCACATAAAAATGCAGAGCAGCAAGTTACCCTGAAGAAAGGACTAGAATTATTTTCACATTTCTTTTCTTGAATCTAGATGAGATTAGATAAAATAAAATGAGAGCTGTAATGAAAGTCATAAAGTCATAAAGTCAATGAAGGCATAAGAATATCCATAATGACATTTTCCCTCACTCACTAAATTAGCCTGATCCTCTAGTTATTTTATATAATTTGGATAGTTATTCATTAAGTGCACACACACAAATCTTCATTTGCCTCCACTTTGTTCATACATTGCAATGAAGCCTTTAATTACAAATGAACATGTGTTACTTTTACAGTGTTCAAACTCGATTCATTGAGACAATGGGGCTGACAAAACTTTACACAGCATTTGCTTCTATATACAACATGCACAACCTTGCTGCACTCTTCAAAATCCTGCTAGGTAAGCAAGATTACTGGTTTCCTCAAGCCCAGCACTGCATACCTCTGCAAGCTTCACAGGCACACACATTTCTCTTCATCAACCTGCTGTCACATAAGAACGGTCCCAGATTTATTTAAGGGGAGAACTGATGCTTCAAGCTCTGGATCAAAAGGACAATTTAATTTTTGATATTTCAGAAAAAGCACAAAGTCTTTCTTTTTTTTTTTTTTTTTTTTTTTTTCCATGAGTTTTTATCAGTCCTCAGCACAACTGTCATTGACTTTGGCTGCAGCAAGAAGTGAAGCACACACACAGTTCTCCTCTCCAGGGCTCTAAGGAGGAAGTCATCCTGCTCTCCTCTCCTTCTTCCTGACAGTCTCTGGGAAGAAATAATCTCCAGGGGAGTCCAACTGGATCCACGCAGCTCCAGCAAAAGCAGAGCTCCCAGAATCTGGGAATAAGTTAGCTGCCCAATTTAAAGGAATTGTATTAGCTCCAAGGTAACCTTCCATCACCTTGGTCCTTCAGTATCTAAAGGGGGGCTATAAGAAAGAAGGGAACACACAACTTAGCAGGGTCTGTGGTGATAGGACGGGGGAAATGATTTCAGACTAAAAGATAGGAGATTTAGATTGGATATAAGGGATTTTTTTTTTTTCTACAATAAGGGAAGTGAGGCACTGGAACAGGCTGCCCAAAGAGGAGGTGGATGCCTTGTCCCTGAAGACACTTAAGGTCAGGCTGGATGGGGCTCTGAGCAACCTGATGTAGCTGTAGGTGTCCCTGTTCAGCGCAGAGGAGTTGGACTAAATGACCTCTAAACATGACCTCCAAGCAAAGTGATTCCACCATGTCCCTGGGGAAAAAAAAAATATATATATGGAACACTTCACAAAACCATGCGCCATTTTGACAATATAAATTAACATCAGTGACCAACATCAGTACCAGTCTTGCGTATATCTGATACAAAATGAGCTCAGAATACCTGAACCTTAATGCTAGAGTATATAGAAATGCAGAAATTTGGGAGAAAAAAAAAACATTGGATTCCTGCTCTAGCTATTGAGTCTTCTGTTTTAGCTAGTACCTACATTTTAAGGGGCATGAAAAAACTGAGACTTTGAAGCTCCAAGGCACAGATGATTAAAGGGATTCTGCATCCTGATGGGAAGGGCTGGGTAAGCTCCACATTCCCACCACCTGCTCCTGACCGCACCTACTGCTCCTGCTGATGCAACCACCCCAAAATACAATGTGTGACTTTTCCTTTGAGCTCAGATTCAGCTCATTAAATTCCAGCTCAGGCTTTGGTCAAAGGCAATTCTCTCCTTGATTTTGCAAGGAAGTGAAGTGTCAGGAAGTGCATGCCTACAGTCACCTTTAAACCAGCAGATAAGAAGACTGCAAAATGCTGACAGTAACAGACATGGAAAATATTATCACGACAATGTATCTGCTTATAGGTCTGACTCATCCTGTACGGAAGTTTTCTGTTCGCAGCATGCATTTGGTGTTTTGCAGGATGCTCTGTCTTCATTATATGCTAGCCAAAGGCAACATGGAGAGGTCTGCAAACTGAAGTGTGTGTGGGTTTGCTAATAGCCTTTTCCAGTCAGGAACAACATTGTTCTCACCCTGAGGCAAGCATCAGCCAGCTAGCAGGAGTCGGCATGGCACCAGGCCTGGGCTAACAAACCTGCTGAGATGGTGCACCATGGGGCTAAGCAAGTGTCTCCTACCTCCCTGCAGTGCAACCAGTATAAGCCCTCATACTGCACTTGTCATCAGCACATCTGAAACATTCAGGAAAGGATGGCTCAGCATCCTACCCATACTGGGGAAGTCATGCCATGCTCTGGGCTAGCCAGCAGGGCAGGGTAAAAGATAAGCACTGCGTGAAGGGTTATTCTTACTTGGTCAAAATCACAGAATTGTTTGAGTTGGAAGGGATCTTTAAGGGCCATCTAGTCCAACTGCAGTGAACAGGGATACCTACAGTGTAAGCAGGTTGCTCAGAACTCCATCCAGCCTGACTTCGAATGTTTCCAGGGATGGGGCATCCACCACCTCCCTAGGCAACCTGTTTCAGTGCCTTACCATCCTCACTGCAAAAACTTCTTCCTTATCTCCAGTTCAAGTAAGAATAAATCAGTGACAATTCTGTGCAGTGCTGTCCAGTATCTTGCCTTCAACGCACATCATTATCATTTCCTATGAATTAAAAGGTATTTCTATGAAGTAGCTTTTAATAATAACTATGCTCCATGCTAGAGTATAGTTGCTGCCATGTTAATACTTTGACGGTTTGCTTCACCATTTGGTGTGTTCACCTTGTACACGAGGAAGCAGGTGGCCAGAGGTAGGTCTTGGGAAGGATGGGATGAATATTCAGACGGATGAAACTGTCTAGATATTCAGCAATAAATAATATGATGAAAAGAGGCTTATTTAGAATGGAGTTGCTTATATTTCTTTGATTTTTCTGTAGTCCCACTGTACACTGGTTGATATCAAGAAGCTTCTATTTACTCTTCTCATCTCTATTTGTGTTGATTTTGGAATTTTCATGGGCAGTGAAAGGACAAGATATCCAAACAGAAAGGGGGAAGAGGTGCCTGTGTAATATCCCAACTTCAGTCCTCCATTTTGTAACCTCTATAACTTTAAGCTGTCAGATCTACGAATAAGTCACTGGGGAGAGGTGGAAAGAAAAGTCTAATCTGCTGAACTGATAAAATATGTTAATGCTTTATACGGTAAACCTTGAACAGGATGTGTGTAGGCAGCTGTCTGCATCTGCACAAAGTCCTATTCATGGCTGCACAGAGCAGGGAGGCAGACACTAGCAGGGAGGCGGGTATTATTTTCACCCAACTGATGTGCAAAAAGCAGCTGAGGCTTGAAAAAAATTCTATGATGTTCTTGTTGTTCTGCCCCTTTTTGTACATTTACACTGTCAGGTAGCATAGCGTCACAATTCATGCCCAGGTGACCTCTACCTGGAACAGCAGTGTAGATGCAGCCCTTAAGGCTGATTCAGCTGGGGTCTCTGGTGTGCATTGCTTCTCCAGGGCAGGACTTCTACATCCTGCTGTGGTTTCCTTCATCACTTTGCTTTCTCAGCTGCAGCTATCTGAGGATGCCAAAATGAGATATTAAATGCTGTATATTATGTTTGTTGACATCAGCAATCAATGTGACAGTGTGCGTGAGTAAAAACCCACAGACATAAATACTGTCATTTCACCCTACACACAGGCTTTCTCCAGCCACATTAAAATAGTATATCAGTCAAATGGTTTACACTGGGAAGGCTTTGCTCCTGTCAACTAATCACAGAAAGTAGCTGAAATACTGATGTATTTTAGCTATTTTCTGTGATATGCTTTTTGAGCCAAAGATTAGATTTTAAAGCTCTGAAATGAATCTCAAAATCCAATAATATTGGTGATGTAATAGGGGACATCTTTAGCTTCAGCTATGGCTCAGTTAACTTTGGGACATCTCAGCTGGGTACTGGTGGGCCTCTGACTGATGTGTTTTGAAAGACTGAAGAGGAAGTTGAAGACACGAGCTCTGCTGTGGTAATACTGACACAAGAAAAACAACATTGATACAGAAGCAATTTATTCTCCAGTGATGAGTCAACAATCCTTTTCAGCTTGGTCAAAGAACTTGATACCTCTTTATTTGATTTTTTTTCTATTGAAAATGTTCCCGGGTACTTTCTAAAATGAAAAAATTGTAATTTTAAGTTCCAGTTAAAGATAAGTACTGAAAATACTGAAACTTGCCATAGTGAAGAAGTTTTGGTTTTCTTTCAGCTCAGCTGCCGGTACCTTTCCTGGGTATCCTGATCTAATGGTTGACAACCCTGCCCATGGCAGGAGGGTTGGAACTAGATGAATTTAAAGTCCCCTCCAACCTAAGCTATTCTATGAGCCTATGATTCTTTGATCTTCTAATGTAAAACCAGTAAGGATCACGTGATTTTCTTGCTCAGGTTAATGAGCTTTATTTATTGATTGAGGAATACTTAAAAAGCTGAGGAAAAAAAACAGAAATTAGGAGGGAAGAAGATGATGGAGAATTTAATAATCTCATCCAAAATCATTTGGAATCCCAATATTGGAATTTTTGTCATCATGTCACCACTGACACTCTCTTGTGATTGAGTTTATCCCCTTACCCAGCATGTGTTACCAAGAAAAGACTTATCTCCCAGTCTTTGATGAGAAGCTTTCAAGCTGAGAAGGGGAAATGGGATCAATGCTAGAGTAAAACTGTCTTATTCCTACATGGAACACTTTTGTGCAAACAAACTGAAGGAGTTGCTGTTTTCACCTTCAGCTGGGAAAAGTTCAAAATAGGTCTGATCCCTAGAATGAATGATGACAGGCTTGAATATTGAGTTCTGGCCTCTTTGATAGGAAATGCTTTGTGAAACATTCCTTCTGCTGCATGAAATTGCTCATTTCAGAAATATCCTCACTAGGTCAATCAGCTTCACAAAACTTTAACAGAGAGTAGTCAAGGTCAACCTATAAATGCAATACATGTCCAAAATGTAAAAACATCTCCAAGATTTAGAATTGCAATTGCAGAGCCTGATCCTGCAGCACAGACATTTTCTTGCCTGTGCTGAAGAGGTGACATTGGGACCTTCCATCACATTTCTGATTGAAAGAAAAACATGTGGGGATAAACTTTATCCTAGGATTTATTTGCTCTATGCTGGTGCCACAGTTTCTAGAAAACAGGAAGGTAATTTAGCCTAACATCTCAAAAAATGGTAGGCTCTGAACTTTTACAAGTATGGTGATGTTTGTGCACAAGTATCTTTTGCACATGTAACTACCATCTTCATATTACTGAGTAGGGAAAAAGTTGCTTCATTAATTCAACAATATTTATCTTCCATATTTAACAAATTAAATTAAATGAGATGATATCACATTAAAAAAATTTCTTTTGCATCTTTCTTTTCTCTGTGCTTTTAGCCCTCCAACACAAAATAGAAATGAGTCTGAAGCAAACTAGCAGGTATTCAGGGCTGCGCTAATTGGGCTCCCTTCTCTCACCGCCTTAGCAAACCATAACACTGTCTACAGCCAGATGCTAAGAATGAATTGTGCCTGTTGGCTGAAGGGAAACCTGCAAGCAGTTTCAAATACAAACAGAACTGAGATACAGAGGTTATCCCTTTCATACGTCACACGAAAATAGCTTGGGAAATCTTCTGCATTTCTTACCAACAAGCTAATTAAAACAGAAGGGAAGAGAGAAGGACGTTTCTCAAAATAATGTAGTGGAATTATGTAAATAATCAGAGAAAACAACCTGCTGCGTTTGCACTTGCAAAATAACAAAAAGCCACATGTGTACTGCCCTAGATGCTCCATGTAAGGATTGCTGCAGGCCCATTTCATCTCACACTTTACATCCAATTTACTGTAGTTTAACATCACTGATCATAATGGTGTCACTCAAAGGAAAATTCTCCATGCCAGATTAAGAACTATTTCCTCAGGTGCCTGATCCACATGCAGGAAATGCTCATCATCAAGTGAGCAGTGTTCTCCGGGGTACTATAGGATGGAGTTGCCCCCTGGTCCTTTACCACCCCCTCCACCATCCTCTGCTTTGGTTATCAGGACTTCTTGTTCCTGTCTGTGATGCAATGACATGGCAACTCTCACAGCCCAGATAGCATTCTGCAGTAAAACAGCTTTTTGTTGAACTCTTCTAAAATTATTGACCGGGAAAATAGAAAAAAGAAGTCAGCTGCCTAAGTGATTGCGTAAAAGAATGATTAATGACAATATTTGAGCTATTTTCTTGCAAATGAGGTTATTTTGAAGGACACACTGAAATCAACTTTCTTCATTTAATCTTTAGGAATTAATTAATCTAGAAAGCAAGACATAATAGCCTCTGAAAACTACAAAAGACTTCAGCAAGAATGGCCACAGGTCCAAGTCACATGATAAAAGCTGTCAAATTGCATGATAGGGTAAAGAAACAAGGTGAAAGAGTAGCTATAGAAATGGCAAAGTGAGAAAGATTGCTGGAGCATTCATTGCTCCTGGGGTAACATCCTAGAGGATAGGGTACTTAATAGAATCATGCAGGCTAATAAGAGCATTTAGGAACTGACACTGGCAGCAAGAGCTTAACCCAGCAAAGGGAGCTGCAATACAATTCTCGACCCAAATCTTCATTTATGAGGCCCAGATGCTCAAACTGAGCATATAACACTGATGTGTTCACCAGCAGGGCTTTGCCATGCTGGAGCAGGTCTCGGTGCATCATCTGCTTTATGCCTCTGGTCTAAGGGCCAAGCAGATAAAGAAATACTGATGTCCCACAGCACCTACAGAGTAATTACAGGTCACACACGGAGCATAGGCTCACATAACTGTTTCTTCCTCTCCTGTCAATGCCCTGTACCTCACGCACTTGCAGATGCACAGTTATAACTCTGTTTTGTCCCCAGATATCACAAAATGAACAAAACAGCTTTGCCAAGTTCATACCATCTGCCCTTAAAGTATAAGAGACAAGATCTCAAGAGAAGTGTTGTTTGTGGTAGGAGAAGAGCACATAGCAAGACCCCATGTTCAGAAGCTCCCTCTTTTGTTCCCTCTTCAGTGGGCCGTTTCCCCCACTTCAACATCACCTCACAGTGACAGCTCAGTGCTGTCGCCATTCCCCACCATCTGGCTACACGTGGGTCCCTTACATGGGACCTTACAGTCCTGTCCCCTGAAGAAGAAAATCCTTCAAAGGTCAAACTCCAAAATGCAGAGGGAGAGGAAAATTTGGAAATACTTCTCAGTGTCTGAAAGGAAACAGAACACCAGCAGGAATGAGATACAGGGGCTCTGGTTATGGTCATCAATGAGCACAGATATTATCAATGCACGGCAGGTCTGAGACTGTTTGTATGAAGGAATGACTCAGCCAGTCCTGCTGTGGAGACTGTGAAACTGATATATCTTTTACCCTAAAGATAAAAACTTAACAAAAAAATCTACAGACCCATTGACAAAGGCAAAATCCCACATAGGCATTGACTGCAAGTGTAGAAATCATCTGGAAGAAATTTTGTGACTTGATGGAAGAAAACAAGCAACAACAAAAAACAATGATTCACCCATTTCAAGCCATTTCAGGAGAGATTTAACAGCTTTGGAAGAGAGGAGTAGACAAAATACAAATGCAGGACTGACAAACTGAAAAGACCAGTAAGCTGGACCGACACTTTGGAAAAGAGTCTGAAAGAAGAGGTTTTTTTGATGTGGACAGCCATGATTCTTGCATGCCTAAGACAGGCTCAGCCCATCTGCATTTGCAGACACTGTAAAGTCAAGCTGAATCAAATCTCAGAATTATGAAACTACATCCTTCTGTAGACAAAGGAGTGGGAGGGACTGTTAGGACAGGATGACAGCAGTAAGGAGATGGACAGTTCTTAGTTTTATTGGCAAGGAAGCATGAAAAATAAGAACCAACAGAAGCACACGCAAGAGTTGTACCTACACAGCAGGTCACTATGTGAAACAGCATCAGAACTTGAAATCTCCCATGGACTTCATTGCAATGCCTGCCCAAATGTCTTTGATCCTATCCCAGCTCAGGCAGGTATATACATATATATACATAAAATAAAGCATTAAAGATCAGATGTCTAAAAGCATCTCTTTAATAAATTCATGTCAGACTGTGTCATTTGAATACCTTGTCCCTTTTAGGCAATTTTAGGGAAGCCAATCAAGGTCAGAAGGTCTTAAAGACATCTTTGTAGGATGGATCTATGCACAACTTGCATGCATTTAAGAGTTTTGTTAATATAAAGCTTTAATCTCCTTGTAAATAACTTCTCATGTCAAGACTGGAGACAACGTTTTCCTTCCTTCTGTCCTTTGTCTACCTTGTTAAATGCAGTTTCTTTGGCTGTAAAGTTTTTGGTTACAAGGACTGAAAATTCCCTTGAGAAGAAACTATCTTATTATCTCTTTTAATAAAGCATAACAAGGAATTGACAATATCCGAATACAAAAAGCAAGATCAAACAAACAAAAATATTATTTAATGAAATTAAAACCTTGACAGATGCACATTCTCTGTTCCTCAAAAGATCAAAATCAAATGTTTTTTGTAGTAATATATTAAATCATTCCAGAAAGTGTTTCATCTTTTGTTCTAAATGGCAAGAGCTGGCAGATGTGTTTTGCTACTGAATGGGGAAAGAAATTCTATCCATAAATGCTATCTTCCCAATAAATAAAAATTCTCAATTTTATTCTTCTTCTTTTCCTCTGGGAACAGTCAGGAAATGTATCTTACCACAGTGTGCTTCTTGAGGAAGAAGCAACAGCTCTTACAAAACTGGAGATTTGCTCCATATGAATTCTGCAACATATATCTGATAGTAATGCTGACTCATAATGTATTTACAGGCCACGTTTGCAGCATTTAATATGCAACATTCAAAGCACCAACATGTGGATTGAGTAAAAGGAAAAATAGTAAGTATATCTGACAGAAAGCTGAATTCAGATGTTCTTTTCAGAATGCACAAGGATCCTTCTTCTCCTATCACTGTTGGGCCATGATGGATGAAAATCATCTCCACAGGTAAGATTAACAGTTTCTCATTTTTCATGCTTAATAGGCAGCATATTGGCAGCTCACAGTTTAGCACTCAAGTCCTTGTGAGATTATATGGTGTAGAGAATTTTTCCATCTCACTTAGAGTTGTAACTTCAAGGTTCCCAGTGACTTTGTGCCAAATCTCTTCTTGGTCCTCAAGGAAGAGGGGGGGGGTCTCCTGTCTCAGTCTGTTGTAAAGGTAATTTATTTCTGAAATAAAACATATTTTCTTGTGATAAGAATTACGCCTGATCCTGTCTCCAATATTTACTTACTCTGTGACTACTCCTGAAATGTATGGACCTATTTTGTCCAGGAGTACCGACCGACAGAGCTGAGCCCTCTGCCTGTTTTTCACTGTTCTTGTACTGGTGGGGCATGATCTTATAGTTAATGCTATTTAAGACTGACTTGACTGAGAATATATCATTTTCCAATGAAAATACATCATTTCCTGACACTCAGCATCAAACTGAATCAGGCACCAGAGTCATTATTGCTCTACTTAATGCCTCCCACCTAGGATGCTAATGAGCCAAGCTATGGAAGTACCCATGCAAGAAAGAACTGTACTGGGAAACAGAAAGACTGAGATGTGCAAAGAGACCTAAAGAAATTCTACTGCTCTGTTCCCAAAAGCTGCATTTTGGATGTCTGTGATCCTTCTCCCCTCTCAACCTGCAGTCTACTCAAACTGCCCAAACCTTCTGTACAAGGTCAGACACCTGATCTCAATTCTGGGAGTTGACCTGCATTAGCTGGTGTCCCAAGAGGTGATGCCTGGCAGGGCACAGACCTTGAAAAATTTGCTTTCACTCCCACCTGCATCGCTCCAGCTTTAAAAGAGACAGGGAAAATCATTTTCTTTTTCTGCTACACATTAACCTCCTTTGGTGAGCACTTTAGGAAGCCTTACAAAAGAGGGTTACATAAGATCCAGAAAATATTGTCA
This sequence comes from Perdix hodgsoniae, assembly GCA_035772895.1. Lineage (NCBI taxonomy): Eukaryota > Metazoa > Chordata > Aves > Galliformes > Phasianidae > Perdix > Perdix hodgsoniae. The sequence continues at coordinate 7,343,944 of JAPSGF010000032.1, forward strand.
TTGCTAGAAATCCTCCAGTCTGTACCACACGGCACTGAGCAGTCAAAAAAGAGGTTTTACACCAATAAATTTCCTTCAAGACAAGTTTAGTGATGAAACAACTAACCATTTCATTTTATTTTACTATTGTATGTAGCACAAATAATTAATTAATTAATTAATTGATCCTCACACCATAACAAGGGTAAGAAGTATCAGTTCAGATCAGCCCTTCGGTCTCACTGGTTTGAACACCTCACCTCCTGAATAGAGGAATTCAGAGGACAGGGTGAGAAGTCACACAGCTACGCAGAGCAGTGCAATCTAACCTCAAGGCAATTATCTTTGTAACCTTATGTTATGCACCTTTCAGTGTGACAGCTGAAGGAAATACTGATGCTAAATGATGTGATTAAGGCATCTGGACCATCTTCGTATTGTAGAAAATCCCTACACTGTTACTGCAGCAGTGGAAATTCCACAATACAGTCATTTGCACTGGTGCGGGGCTTAAATTGCTGCAAGCCCTACTAGACTCTGTTTTCAGATTAAAAGTCACCACCTGTTCATACAAACTGCCCATGGGTGATACAAGCACTAGCACTCAGGACCTTTAGCTCAGACCTGCACCAGAAACAGAATCATTATGGTCAGAAAAGGCCACTAAGATCAAGTCCAAGTGTCAGCCCACTACCACCATGCACACTATATTATGTCCCTAAGTGCCACATCTACACATTTCTTGAAACACGATTCCTCACTGGGTTTTGCGTCTTCCAGCCCCACGAAGCACCTAGTTATGGGCTCTGGGGACACAGCAGCACCTGCTCCATGCCCTGCAAGGCAGGGTGGCAGAGAGCAAGGATCCTGCCATTGGGTTTTACTTCCAGATTGCACTTCTGAAGCAAATCATCCAGTTCTTTCCCATTACCATATTGGTTTCACTCTATGAGCAGAGTGCTTTTGCCCCAGAAGCCAGTGATTTGCACATGGCCATAAGGATATACTAATTTTGTCGTTACTCTCTACCTCCTTCTTCAATCTTTTGCTAAGGAATGGATTCCTACTAAACCTCAGTCTCACACTCGGTATGCCAGACTTTTAGCAAAATCCAGGTCTAGCCGTATGACACACTGATCTAGCTGAAGCTCAGTGTGTGATATATACTGCCTGCAACAGAATGACCAAAAGCAAATCACTTGGAAGGGGAGAGCATTCCTTTTCTCACACTTCCACTGAGTTGCACCACGCAGCATTGCAACAGCCAGCAACAAGCAGGGCTGTGTCACAGGGAAATCCCTCTGCTCTCGTCACAGATTTATGGCTGCCTAAGACAAGCAGATATATCTTTAGCTTTGGCTAGGAGATGCTTGCGAGGCTGTCTAAATAATTCAACCCTAAGAGCTGATGTCAGCCTTTCTGAGGCCACGCTCCAGTGAGAGCTGCTTTCTGCAACAAACAGCCCCGAGCCTCCGCGGTGCACAGAGTGCCTCTGGCTCCTATGGAAAACGTGCACTGAGACTACGGCAGCTCATCATACCGCACTGCAAAAATCAGGCATCATGAATAAATACGCATGCCTGCAACCAACCATCGCCTCGTTTTGCTCATACTGTCTGCAGTGCTGCTGCTGTTTTGCTGTATGCACAACAAACACAGCCCTGATCTGCTCGATACGCAGGAATCGATATGGCTGTTTGACAGGTTGCACAATTACACACAGCAGTGAAAGCTAAAAGAAGATAACTGGGGCTTCCCAGGAAAACAGAAAGCTATTTATCATCAGCAGGACCCCATTGGTAAAGGTTTGTTAACAACATGATAGTAATTTCCTCATCTGCTCCATACATGGAGTAACAGCACATCTTTCAAGAAGACACTGGATTGAATGTAAAGGTTTCAAATGACGGAAAATCTTCCATGCTCTTCCAAAACCCCAGGCACTTCTAGCCAGACCAGCCGCATTGCGCCCATTTCACAAACCAATTCATTCAGAGCCAAAGACAAATGGACTCCTGAAGGTCAGGCAGAGCATGTGATGTCAGAAAGAAGATCTCCAACTCGGCCCTGCTTCTAACCCAGAGCTCTTCAGTGTGCTTTAGTGGTGCAGCTGCAGCTCTTTCTATGGTGTGCCCTGAAGCCATTACCAGCAGATCACAGAAACAAAGACAATTTATTGAATGGAGATAGATATTCAAAGTGAACAAAATAAATGAATGAGTTGAATTAATGCACAAAGGCACTGCCCCTGGCTCACTGAAACCTAGACTAGGTTCATAGCAGAAAAGCCCACACCAACAAACTCAAGGGGTTGATTTTGTTGCTACATCTATATTTTCCTTTGTGAAGGTTTTCCTCCCTCATCCCAGACTGTCCATTTTCATGCATATGGTGCCTGCACAGCTACATGGCAGGGAAACCCCCATCTGCTCCCCCTGGATTTTCACTAAGCCATGACAAATGACTTCAGTTTCAACTTTCTGCTAGGAGATGCATATAGAGAATGAGGTCAAAAAGGCTCACCACTTTGAATTATTCATTGTGAAAAAAAAATTCACTCTGGCTTTTCTAAGACTGCGTAGCCAGAGAGGAACCACCAGCTCCCAGGAGCCAGCAGGACTCATTTGAGCATCTGCTTCATCGCCTATAGCTCTGCTGTATATGAGGGATGGCAAACGCAGCATCACAGCCGGGGTGTGGGAGTCGGAGATCTGGATGACTTGTTCCAAGCACTGCCAACTGTCTCTGTATCAGCCCATGAGAGTCAGAGGCATCGATTTGGTGAGCAGCAGAAGGGACTGGTCTGATGCTAGAAAATCTCTGCAGTGAAATCCCTGATCTGCACCAGATGAGAAATCAGACTGACTGTAATGGAGGGAATACAGGAAAATCTCTGAGGGAGTGAAAAGATCACTTGGCCAGAATGTGCAGACTAATGCAGGACAGGAATTAACACACATTAGTTCTGGAATTGCTATTTTCAGTTAGGCAAAAAAGAAAGAGAGCTATTCTCAGAGAAAAAAGCTTATCATAGAATCACAAGAGTTGGAACGGACCCTCAAAGGTCCTCCAGTCCAACTCCCCTGCAATGAACAGGGATACCTACAGCTAAATCGTATTGCTCAGAGCCCTGCCCAGCCTGACCTTGAATGTCTCCAGGGACTGAGCATCCACCACATCTCAGGGAGACTGTTCCTGTGCCTCACACATTTATCATAAAAAACATTATGTTTTTTTTATATCCAATCTTAATCTTCCCTTTTTTAGTTTGAAGCCATTTCCCCTTGTCCTGTCACCACAGACCCTGCTAAAGAGTCTGTCCCCTTGTTTCTCACAGCCCCCCATTTAGATACATGGAAAGGCCGCAGTGAGGTCTCCATGGAGCCTTCTCTTCTCCAAGCTGAACAGCCCCAGATCTTTCAACCTGTCCTAAAACTGGAGGTGTTCCATCCTTAGTACTGATATCCCCTGCATCCTGTTACCCCAGTTTGTACTGATAGCGGGGGTTGCCATGACCAAGGTGCAAGACCTCACATTCGGATTTGTTGAACCTCATGAACTTGCTAGCAGACAGTGTCTGCAGCTAATCACTCACTCTATCAATACAGAGCTGTTTCTCTATTCATGCATAGACCTTTCTTCCTGAACATTCCAACGGCACTGGCTTGACTTTGCCCACCATTATTTACAAGGACACCCCTCCCTACATTTATTCTATATTTACTCAGCACAGTACTTCACTTGCTTGTGGAGATGACATAGCAGCTATTGAAAGGCAGAAAAATCTTGAAGCAAATAAAATGCAGAGGAAAACAAAAATTTAAGCACTGACAGAAGCCAAAAAGATTGAAGTCAGTCAGTGCAGCATTTTTGGTGCAGTGTGGTAAAAAGCACAAGGAATCCTCATCACGGGATGTGCTGTGTTGGGAAACTGGGGGGCCATAAAATCAAGTGTAGGTAACCTCCAGCAGAGATGCTATTAGTGCTGTCACATATTTGTGTGGTTTGTTGCCTATTTATGTAGGCTTGCTCTCCTTCCAGCTGACTTCCCCTTTCCAGAGGGGCTGACAGATTCTCTCGTGTTTCCTCAGGCTCAACCTACACTTTCAGAAGCACCTTACATGACACAACATCCCAATTCCAGTTTATTTTTCCAAGCAAAACATGGCATGTCTGCAGTTTGGTGACTCTTAATCAAGCAACTGCTTTGATGTAAGCCACTGAGTTACTGATCCCCACTAGGAAACTGTAAAGGATCGTTTCCAAAATGTAAGCAACTTCCAAAGTCCCATCAGCTCCACAAGCTGTCCATGTTTCCGGGTAAGACTCTTTTAATTACTCTCTTTTGTGTCACTTCTAATCTTATTTTAATTAATTTTAGTATGTTTGTATGCTTTCATCTCTTCCTATATCATTTCATTTTTAGCATTAAAATAAACAAAGTCCTAAATAATATAAGCTTTTTTCCTAAAGTGACAGTACATTTTTCGCAGGAGTCACCACTAAATCACTTTTAGCCTGGGACCACTTTCAGAGACCAAAATCTAGAAGACACTGATTACAGAGATGTGCTTAATTTTAAGCCTACCCATACATTTTGATGAGGATCACTCATGTACCTCAAACTTTTAAGACTTTAAAATGTCAACTTTAAGCTGGCCTCCAAACACTTATATTATCAAACATGATGGGTTACAGCAGTGCGTAGCTGCCTTTTTCAAAGACTTCCAAATAAGTGTTTCCTGCAGAAGGCTGTTTTGTAAATGATTTGCATGGAATTAAAAAAGAAAAAGAAAAAAGAAAAAACAGAATCATAAAATTTATTTCAAGCATAAAAGTTGGAAAGAAAAAAATATGAAATCCTGACTTTACTGCACGTACCAAAATGCTCTCCTACATGGCATGTATATTCATTTATTAATCAGATAATGAGTCTCATCAATAAAGTCCACAAAAGGGGCCAAATAGGCAAAGGCAGCATCAGTTCTGCACTGAATACCACCAGCCGTGATGAGAATTAATATTAGAAACAGCCTCACAGTCTCTCTGACTTTTACTCGGGGAACTGGAGCCCAGTCTTGGAGGGCACAGAAGGTCCCCAGCGCCATTTATTTCAGTAGTAGCTGAAGAAATTTAATAGCCTCTGGGAGGCACAGTGCTGTGCATGAGGTTGGGTCTTTGCATCAAATTGAGAGCAAAGGAAGGAGGGAGAGAAAATAATGCTGTAATGACAGACGCCGAACAGGCATTATTTACTCTCCTGGAACTACATAAATACCAGCCTGCAGTCAGCTAAATACAGTGCCTGCTTAAATGTTTTCATAAGCATGAAATTTACTCAGCTGTACCCATAACTTAATAGGCCAGTTAAGAACACGTCATCTACACCAGGATTAAGAACTAAACACAGGATTTCTTAAAAACGCATTAACTTAGAAAGTTATGTAGTTAGTGTTAACAGCAGCAGTATGAAGGCAATGCCTGAAGACATCAGTAGAGATTAAAACAAGAGCACCAGGAACTATATAACAGTGTGTGATGTACACCAAGAATAGCAGAAGAGGCAAAGAAATGCTGGGGAGGGATAGCATACAGCAGCAAGTGTGATGCAAGTGTCATTAATTGTCTAACCCCGGTTTTCTCTATGGGGTGGGTTAAACATGAAGAAATAAGGTGGCAGTGCTGAGCGGGAAAAGGCCATGAGGAAAAAGGTGAGATTTCTGGCAAAGTGACAAACTGATATGTTAGTCAGGCAGCCAGAAGCTGAGATAAGGGTGGCCCACCTTCCCGGAACACACAGGGATCAGGAGAGCATGCTGACACAGACTGGATGTCCTGGGAGCCTGAGGAGGTCTGCACAGAGTCACTTCGGTTCCAATCCCACGGGTGCTTGCAAACTCCCAGCTGCTTTGTTCCCACTGCCTTTTTTAAGCTCTGCAAGTCTCCAAGCCTGGTAACACCCTGCTTACTTAGCAGTTGCTTCTCCTCCCTCAGCTGTCACACTCCTTTTGTGCCTTCCCAAGGGTGCTTTCTTCAGCTTTGCTCATGTCCTTGCTGCTCTGTTTACTGAGCCTTTCATTTCACAGCACAGTTTCTCTTCTCCTCACCAAGAGGTGGGAAGTGCATCACAAGCTGCGCTCACTGCCTTCTGCTCCCAGCAGCAAAAGGATGCATGAACTACATGATGAGTGCATGTCTGCTTATGTTTGTGATGCAAATTCCCCCTACAACAGCAACGGATGGTGAAATGTTTGGGGGAAATTAAGGAACTCACCTGAAATAGCCCGTGTATACAAGTGCCCTAAGCGGAACACCTAGATTTGCTGCCTCTCCACACTTAGCATGCATCCCAGGGTGACCACCTGGTGTTCTGTGGGCATGCAATAGAAGCGTATCCCCTACAGACAATCCACAGGAGCACAGTTCCCTGTTTTGGGGCATAAGCTCAGTGCTCACCTCTTGCTCCAGCAGAACCATCTGTCCCATCTGCCTTCGTAGAAATGCACCTGACTGTTTGGCAGAGACAAGGGCTCCCTAAAATTGCCTTGAGATTGACTGCTACACGACATCAGGAAAATATCCTACACCAGAAAGTGGCTGGGCACTGGAAAAGGCTCCCAGGGGTCACAGCATCAAGCTGCCCAAATTCAAGAAGACATCTCAACACTCTCAGATATTTGGACTTTGAGGTTTGCATTTTGAGCGGTCCTGTGTGGAGCCACTCAGTAATCCTTATGAGTTCCTTTCAACTCAGGATATTCTATGATTCTTTGATTGCTAAGATTTTGACAAAGGCTAACATAAGTATTAGCTCAGACTGCCTATAGAAATAGGAGCACAAGGTGTGAGTGATTGGATCTCAGGTGCAGCACATTGAGCTACTGCATCTCTAGTCAGCCACCAATAGAATAAAGCTGGACTTGTTTACTGATCTCTCCCTTTCTGTTGGTTGGGATGCTGTTTTGTTTGCTGTTTGGCATAAGAGTATATACAACTTTGTGCAGCAATAGCCTCAGTTTGCTCAGGGACATGATTTAGCAGAGAGTTGTTAGAGTTAGGATAGTACAGTTAGGTTGTGGTTTGACTTGATGATCTTTAAGGTCTTTTCCAACCTGAGCAATTCTATGATTCACAGAATCATAGAATTATTTCAGTAGGAAGGGACTCATAAAGCCCATCTAGTCCAAGTGCCCTGCAACGAACAGGGACACCTACAACTAGATCAAGTTGCCCAGTGCCCCATCCAGCCTAACTTAGAATAAATTTGGACAGTTCAAGCCTGCACCTCTACAGCCTTACAGGATTCATCTCAGGACACAATAAACCAGGGACCTTTCCCTAGAGGTTTTGGCTCACATCATCTTTCATCAACTCCCATTCAGGGATAAATACTAATCTCAAAAGACTGTCATGGAACATGGGGAAAAACAATGGGGTCTCATTTTAAGGGTGTCCTAGGATATAAGGCACTGGGCATGTAATTACACATGCTGTTCACCAAGCATTGTAGGATTGCAACTATTTCAATTATTCATATGCATTTATATTAATCCACATTATCTATGAACTAGTGGTACTTGCAGGAACAAATAAGGCATGCAATACAATGGCTAAATTGTTTAAATAACATGAACGTTTATCATCCTGTTCCTTGTGTGCAAGACAGAGCTGTTAATAATTAGTTTCCTACCTCCAAAAGAGCACGTGTGTTAATTAATTAATAGTTGTGAGCACTTTGAAGTTGCAAAGCACCATAAGAAAGCTATCCACTATTAAGTATAGTAAATGCACCTCTAAATGAAATAATTTGCCCATAAAAAAAAAAAAACATTTCCCCTCCCAAAATCCCCTAGAATTCTTTATCCATAATGTTAATCAGCATCTAACAATAACAACAAAAAAAGTGTTTAAATATTCGGAGTTTCAGGAGCAGAAGAGAGCAAGGTTTCCACCCCTAAAGTGCAAAGGATAAGACAGAATGCCATATTCAAGTACCTGAACAAAAACAGCTGTATGAGCCAGGTACAACAATCAGAGCAAAGAAAAAAGCGTATGAGGAAAAAGGGACTCCAGATTTATGTTACTCTGCATTGAGAAATTTGGGCATAAAGAGCAGTACTGTAGTGACTTTCAGTACTAACTTCAAATTTACCTCATGACCTACAGGTTGGGATGCATCAGCCAGCTCATTAAACTGCACTACTTATAAGTGAAGATGTTGCATGAGTCAACCACCCAGAATGCTTAGAATGCTTTGGTTTTTGTAGCATAATCTAACCCAGCATCTTATGCATGTGATGAGTTGTTTCTTCAAGATGCTAACCTCTCTTCTAGATGCTGCTCCTAATACTGAAGCCCATGAAGTTGGACCAGATGACCTCCAGAGGTCCCATCCAAACTTAAACATTGCATGAATCTGTGACACTCTGCCTTGAGCTTCATCTTTCCTGTTTTTCTCAGACACAGCCTCAAGACATATCAGAAAACAGTTCTGGAGCTTTATCATCAATCATGTTTCAGCTTTTATCAAGGATATACTGTCCCTCATTTTTGTATTCCAGGCCTCAAAAACTCTTGGTGTGCAACTTTTGTGGTGTACAATCAAGGAAAAAATAATATAATTGAAAAGTACAGTCAAATAGATGTATAATCAAAAATAAACCAATAAAGAGTTAGGCACAAGGGTAACAAAGACAAAGAGAAAATAGGTGGAACGCTTACCCGTGCAGAGGGCTCGCAGTAAAGGTCTCCAAAGGAGTGGATCTCTCAGCAGAGATCCTTCCTCCCTGGCAGTCAGCACTTAAATGGGGCTGGAGAGGTGGAGCCTGGCTCCACCCCTTCCTGCAGCACAGGTGAACTGCTTTCACCTGTGCTCCCAGGGCTGACATACTGCTTGCCTCAGATAACTAATCAAAGGTTCAGGCTGTGATTCAGCAGCTCCCATACATGTGGAATCATAGAATAACAGATGTTAGAAAAGATCTTTAAAGCCCATCCAGTTCCAACCCCCTGCCATGGGTTGGTTGTCACCCACCAGATCAGGCTCCACAGGGCCCCGTCCAACCTGTCCCTGAATGCCTCCTTCAGTATCCACAGCTTCTCTGGGCAGTCTGTATCAGTGCTTCATCATTCCCTGAGTAAAGAATTTCTTCCTAACCTCAATCTCCCCTTTGTCATTTTAAAAACATTCTCCTTTTCTTATAGTGATAAGAAAGGCCACGCAAAGAGTCAGTCCCCATCCTGCTTATAAGCTCCCTTTTCCTACTGGAAAGCTGCAATGAGGTCTCCCCAGAGCCTTCTCTTCACAAATCAGAACAAGCCCAACTCCCTCAACCTTTCTTCACAGGAGAGATCCTCTACCCTTTCATCATCTTCATGGCCTTTTTCTAGACCCACCCCAACAGCTCCACATCCCTCTGTGGTGGCTTGCTATTGCCTCACAAGGAAGAGTATCTGCTCTTAACACACATCCTAGGCAAATATTTAATGAGCACCTGAAAAACTGCATAAAATGTGAAGAGTAACCCACCCAGGCTAATAAGAATGAAGTACCTCAACAGGCCATCAAGAGCTTGCAGGTGGCTCTAATTTGCTGTGGCAGAAGCACTCTGCAAGTAAAATAAGCACCGCTACAATGCCTCTGTAATGCCTGAAAGAGGTATTTGATAAACTGAAGGATGAAAATACAGCTTCCAGCGTGGAAGTTTGTGCAAATCACAGGATTTTCTGTGCCTTAAAGGTGCAAAGTTCTAAAGGCCTGTGTGTTGCAATGAGATACAGGCCCTTAAAATGTTTAGAAACCTGCCAGCCTGATGAGTCCTCCTCAAGGACTCGTATGAAGCTTACCCCCCTTGAAAAAAAACATATCTGACACTTTCTAGAGCCTCTGACTTCAGTGCTTTGTTATTTCCCAGCTGTAGGATGGTTGAAGGGTGGGAGTAAGCTCTGTTTCTGTGTTTGCCACTGTCAGCACACAAGTCTTCACCTCTTTGGTTCATATGTTACCATGAAGAAGGACAGGGTACTAGAGTCTGTTATCAATTCCTGAATCTCATTGCAGAATTAAGTGACTTAATCCATAGACGTCAGCCTGTAAATTATGAAAAACTCATTACAGGTGACTTCACTTGAAAGCAGTTTTTGATGAGTGCAATCAGTAATAAAACTTCCCCAGATATTCTAAAAATAGTAGGTAATTTCTTGAAAAAGGAAATCTTCCACCCAGCAATGTGTAACTCAATAACATACCTCATTTTCTTGGCAAAGAAAAGTCAACCAAAAACCTAAAAATGAGTGGTTGCTTAGATACTTACTGATGAGGATGAGTATGATGATGATCTGATTACTTTTACTGTGTACAAATAGAACATGTCAGTGACCAGCAGTATAGGAGTTTCTAAAAGGGATAAATTTTGCCAGTGTCATTGTTAGGAGGTTCAAATTTAAGGCTAGAAATTCTAACAGAAGTCTGAATGGAAATTGTCTTCAAATTTCCTACTTAAGGCTCTAAAAGCCAGAATCCTCAGTCATGACACTGCTCTCCTGAAAATAAATAAATAAATAAAAAACTTAAATATTAAAAGAGGCTATAGAAGTGGCTGTTAGCCATTAATTTTTTATATGACTTATATTTGTAGAATCTGCCAGAACACAGAAAGGAAGTGGCAATTAATATAAATTTAAAAACGCATGACTAATAATGGGGAAATGAAGGGAGCAAAGAAATGACCAATACAGCTGGAAATAATTACGGTACATTTTTCATTGTGGGTACTACTAGAGGCACATAGCAAAAGTGCTCTTAGGCAAGTAGAAAGAGCAGGAATTTTCAAAGGATAGATATTTCTGTCTGTATTTTAAACTGAACAGGAATTTTATACTGAGGGTGGAACAGAAAGTTGGCCATCTGTGATGAAAAGGATGTGAGGTATCATTTGCTAAAATTAAACGTTTTTAAAAACAACAGATACATATATTTCACCATGGGACTTTAAGGGATGAAGGAGCCTCAGTAAAGCCAATGCTAATTTCAATAAATCTTGAGAAACAAAGAAAATTCAATATGATGGCAGAATTGCCAATATGGTGTTATGGTAAAATATAATATTGGCTTACTGGTAAATCTCAAAAGACAGATGTTAATGGAAGATATGTTTTAGCAGAAGTTTTCAAGAAGTGGTCTATGGTCTAGCACAGGTTTCCTTTATATCTCGAAGATCATCGATAAAACACTGTTACCAGTAAAGTTTGCAGTCTGCAGTAGTCAGTAAACAACAAGAACAAATCACTATTACAAAACATGTCAACTTCTCCAGATAGAAAACCAACCATGAACCCAAATACGGTGATTCAGATGTAATTTCTTCATAGATTATGGCCACAATATGAACTTGTGCTGCAGTAATAAAATGGAGCAAGGGAATCATAGAATCGTAGAATCATAGAATGGCTTGGGTTTGAAGGGACATCAAGGACCATGAAGCTCCAACCCCCCCCCACCACTAGCAGGGCCACCAACCTTTACATTTAATACTAGACGAGGCTGCTCAGGGCCCTATCCAACCTGGCCTTGAACACCTCCAAGGACTTGGCATCCACAACCTCTCTGGGCAGCCTGTTCCAGCACCTCAGTCTCTTATAGTAAAGATCTTCCTCCTGACATCCAACCTAAATCTTCTCTCCTTCAACTTAAAAAGATTTCCCCCTGTCCTGCTGTTATCTACCCTTTCAAAGAGTTGATTCCCTTCTGTTTGTAGGCTCCCTTTAGGTACTGAAATGCTGCAATGAGGTCACCCCGCAGCCTTCTTTTCTCCAGGCTGAACAAGCCCAGCTCCCTCAGCCTGTCTTCGTAAAGGAGGTTCTCCAGCCCCCTGATTATCTTCGTGGCCTTCCTGTGGACCTTCTCTAACAGCTCCCTGTTTTCATTGTATTGGAGGCCCCAGACCTGGATGTAGTGCTCCAGATAGGGCTTCACAAGGGCAGAATAGAGAGAAAGTCTGATTTATAGCAATATCAAACAGAACTGAGTGTATATAGAGACAAACATAAGAAGAAATGAGTTTAAATGAAAATTCAAATAGATAAGGAGACAATTGTCCACAGGAGAGGTAAAGAAATGGATGTAGATTGTCTAAGGCATTATTTGCCCACCACTGCTTAAGAGTTTTAATAACATGTTTAGCAAACAGCATTCAGAAATGATACAATCATGTTGAACTGTTTTCATTTTTGGTTTGAGGATGGACTAGATGACCAGCCAAGGTCCTACACAATCTTATATTTTGATGTTATACTGATGGTAGGTGAGAATCTGTATTCTCTAGAATAACTTGATTCCTGGTGTTTGGAACAAAATAAAAAGACTTTGGGGAGTTTAAGGAAGCAGTATAAAAAGATAAAAAATTCAGAGTTTTCTCACAGTCTTATTCTCAAAGTTTGTTTCCTTACAAAGTGGAAAATATACCCTCCAAGGTTTAATAAACCAGGACTCCAGAGGCAAGAAAAGGTTACTTCCCATATGTTTTTCTCAGCTCTACATCACTACAGCGATTTTTTAATGTTCTTAAACTCCACATGACGTCTAGTGAGGCTTGTTAATAACGCAGGATAATCATCCACTGGATTCTAATGAAATTTTAGAAGCTATTAAAAAATAGATTAAAATATCCTGTATGTCTATTAGTTACTTGGGATTTCTTCCTCCTCCTTTGCCATCAAATCATTGGCCCCAAACTTAACACAAAGAGACTAGTCAATCACAGTCATTTTTATCTGATCTCTTTGTCATCATTTATCTGCACAACTTTAAAAACAAAAGCTGTACATGGCAGCATCTGATGCATTGATCTCATCACCTGTCCCACTTTTCTTGTTAAATCTCTCTGATGGGAGTCTTCAGCACTCCTGCAAAATAATTTATGCATTTTCCCCACCTCTGCAACTACCTTTTGACAAGAACAAGAAGAAATCAAGGAGGAGACTGTAATTAATGCATTTCCACTGTCTGAAATTAATGCCACAAGATCAGTGCCCAGCCTTATCACAAACATCCAGCAACCTCGTTTCTACTGACAGAGCAGCACAGCTACAAACATGGATTGCTCAGGCTGTGAATCATCAGTGAATCCGAGTCACACCTCAGTCCATGTCTGGGATTAATTCTGCAGTTTCTGGTAAAGGAAGACTGTAAATCTGACATCTGTACAAAGATAGTCTGTTTGACTAATCCCTTCCCAGAGCTGGAGCTTAGCTTCATTGAACAACCCCACTTATTTAATCCTCAAGGTGCAATATTAAATATGAGAACAAATAAGGGGGGGGGAACAAACAAACAAACAAAAAGAAAGTAAATCTGTCCCATTCAAGTTCTTCAGGTTATCACTAAGAGAAGAGAAAATACTGATTTGCTTTCAGTAATATGGAGAAGTGGAAATTAGGAGGTAAGGGGTCCAAAGAAGAGATGAAAGAAGAAAGTGATCAAGTAAAGTGCAAAACATCAATAGAATCATGCCCAGAACATCTTCAACCAGTTTGTAAGATTTCATAAAGGAAATTAAAAGAATTCATAAGGCAACTCTATGGAAACTGCTAATTAGAGAGGCAAACTCTCCTCAGCACCATCTCAAGGGGCTTTTCAATAAAAAAGTTGTATCCAGCTTTTATAAAGCAGGTAAACCAAACTTGTAGGCTGATTCAGAGACATAGGAGAAGTGTCAGTGGCACACAGGCCAGTGGGCATGTAATTGGTGCCACTGTCACAGAACTGGAAGGATACGACAAGAATTTCCAGTGATCAAGATCCAACACATGCCAGAGTCTACTAGCTTTGACATTTCCAATATTTTAAGGTATAAAATAAGAAAGAAGAAAAAAAAAAAGCAATTCGAATATATTTAGGCACTCTTCCTGCCTATATTACTTTTCCTATAATAAATCATAAGGGAACAAAAAAAAGAAGCCAAGTTCAAATTTAACTAGCTATTTTCAAGCAACCTTTAGGATGAAGTACATCCATTAACAAGGTCTCTTATGCCCCGTATTTCTGGAATCTCTTTCATTTGTTATAAGCTAGGCAGGTGGGAGGAGGATTCTTGTACTGTGTGCTTATGCGGTGCCTAGGAAAATTAAAAGCTTGATCTTGACTGAAGACTTAAAAATATTAATGCAGATAAATCACGAGACAGTAAGAGTGTGTCTTAATTAACTCTTGGCTCACGTATTGTAGAAGAAAGCAGCAAAAATGTAAAGAGGTCCTCAGAAAAGTCACAAGGTTGGTTTTTTTTTAGTCTTTTCCTCTTAGATCAACAACTGTTATCTATACATTAAGCTGTTAAGATAGAAGATGACTGCTCCCTTTAACTATGCTGAGAAAGTAAGGAATGGGGAAGCAGAAGAGCTGTTTGAACGAAAACCAGTATTGGCAAAAGACAGAAATGAATATACACAGGCTGTGCATAAATATAGATATGGAATTGAAAGGTTTTGAGCCACTAAAATAGCAAAAGCCTTGAGCAGCCTTCAAATAGCAGCCGTGGGAGCAAACCAGCAGGATTCATGTACCAGGCAGTGATGTGCAGATGAACCCGGGCTCCCTGTGCACTCTTCGCTCTTGGGAACTGCCTGGCTACAGGAGAAAGGACCTCAGTTCAGGCCAATTTGCTGAGTATTGCAGCCTTTTTGACTCCTTCTCAGCCTCCTTCAGAACCCCCATAGAGAACCATTCTGTAGTTGCTACCAATACCTGAGCTAATCATACACAGCTAGTGTCAGTCCAGTACTGCACTGCAATCCTGTTCAGAGTCCAGTACAGACAGCCTGTAATTAGCTTTCACAAAGACTTTATTCATTTAAGGAGAAGATCACATTATATGCTTGACTCAGATGGAAGAGGACAGAACTCAGTCACTGCAAAAATTCCCTTCCTGTCCTGGATTCTTGCATTGTTGGCTGCTTCTTTTCAGAGAAAAAAAAAAGTAAAGTCCCCTTCATCCCAGTATTTCAGTTACGAGCTTGCCAAGGGAGTGTGACAGTTATAAAGTCATCCTGATGTCCAAATGAAAACAGAACTTTTGGGACATGTCAAGGAAGGATAGAGTTTTGCCCTGTGGCTGACATCATGCAGCCCAGTGTGGCTCTTAGTCACCAGGACACTTCCCAGGTGCTCCTGTAATATCACAGAACTAACTGGGATACTGTCTCACACAAGATCTACTGAACAGACGTCGTTTTTCCCAATTAAAGACATCAGTTATTTCTCCACAAAACCTCACCGACACCATTTTCTTTAAACCTTGAACCTGTTATGTTTCAAAAAACAACGGTGTTTTTGCTGCTCTGGAAAGATGCAATAGCAGCAGCCCTTTGCAGGCAAAATCTGAACTGAATTCCCCAGAGAGATGAGAATATGATTATTTTTTTAAATCAAAGTG
Source organism: Perdix hodgsoniae (assembly GCA_035772895.1). NCBI lineage: Eukaryota > Metazoa > Chordata > Aves > Galliformes > Phasianidae > Perdix > Perdix hodgsoniae. The sequence goes on from JAPSGF010000032.1 coordinate 7,359,351, forward strand.
GGTTTTTTTTGGTTTTTTGCTTTTTTTTTTTTTTTAATGCATATTGGAGAGAGCTGGAAATATTCACTTTCCAGTTTTGTATCTTGGAAGGCTTATGCATATGTCTCTGCTTGTAAATGTAAACGTTCCAAAGGCAAAAAGAAGATTAACATATATGTAAAAAGCTGCTATAATTAGCACAAAAGGACTCTTGTGAGAGAGAGCTGCAAGAAACACTGCAAGTATCTCAGGATCTGTACTGAAAGTGGGAGTCAGGACCACTTTTTGAAAGGACAGTCAGGTCACCTGCAATACAAAATTCAGTAAAAGAATGTGTTCAGATTTCTTTTAAATTGTGTTTGCCTAACAGTGATACAATATAGATACTGCAGGTTTAAAAGGATGCTTTTGTTTCTTTTCCCTTTTTTTCTGTTTAGGAGCACACTCAAAAGAGGCATTTATTTGGGAATGTCTTTGCAACTTTTCAGTACCAAATAAATGTTAGCATCAGCCGTTATGAAACTAGTTTTTGTAGAATTATGCCTTTGCTTCTTGCTGACATTAAGGTGCAGACAAAGCCAGCAAATTATTGACTGATCTTAAAAACAGTGCTTTTCTGCCAAAAAGAAAAAAATAATAACAAAACAAAACAAAAAAACATAACCATCATAAAAAAAAAAAAAAAGCCATTTTATAACAAGAGGAAAATGAGAATAATTGGAGTACTCACTTTTCCTGGCTACAAGTAGTGCTCCCTCACCCTTCACATGACCCAGCCACCTATGGGCAGTAAATAGTCTGCAGAGGAGGCACTGATTACTTTTTCAGATCGCAGAATCACAGATTCACAGGGGTTGGAAGGGACCTCTGAAGATCATAAAGTTCAACCCCTCTGCTAACACAGGTTCCTTACAGCAGGTTGCATAGGAAAGTGTCCAGGTGGGTCTTGAATATCTACTTGCTGAGTTGGCTAAATCCCAAGAAAGGCACAGATGTGGGCATGGGCATGGAGCAGGAGAAACCACAGAGGAGATGTGTGCTCCAAAGGGCAGTTATCCCACAGGCACAGAGCTGACCAACCCAGGTGTCCTCTGCTGCAGGATCTGGTCCCAGATGCAGAGTGCATCACACCACTATCACATGCTGTGAAGAGATGTTTCACACAACCATAATGAACATTTTAAATAGCAGCTACAGTTAAGTCCCTCCTTGCAAAAGATGCCCAAACCTGTTTTCAATAAAAGCATTTTAATTGCTTTAAAGGTTTTATTAAAATCCCAGCAGACCAATTACAGCCAATTGTTTCCAGCTTCTACCTACCTAGTAATCACAGTGAGAGAGATGTGCTCCATTACATGCTCTACTCTCCCTCTCTCTAGTAACCACATTTTTTATTGACTACTGTTCCCTGGGTAGATTAGCAAATTTGGATTATCAAACTCTTCTGCAAGCAGTATTCTACGTTATGTTGAATTTAGGCGCTCAGATACTCTGATATCAAAGGATTTAGGATGTCTAAAAACAACGAGGAAAGATCCTCCCAGACGAAAGACAGGAAAAGACGATACCAGATTAAAATAAAGAAAGGGAGGGGGGTGGAGGGGAAGAGGACTTTAGGACTTACGGAAAATATTATATTTGAATCACAGTGACAACTATAAGGAGAAAACAGAAATTCTGAGTAAAACATTCTTTGCAATGGAAGCTTACATCACTTACAGTGAAAAAAGCTAGCAAATCCTCACCATTCACATAATCACCCATTCAGCTCTCCACGCCATGGCAACAATGTCATTAAATTAAGCATCCTATCAGATAGAAGGTGGTAAGGAAGCACTGCCCTGGGTTGCATCAAAATCCCTGTGCCCCTGCTGCAGCTCACCGCCCACACCTGCACAGCCTGAAAGGGGCCCAAGAGGTGAATGTAATACAGACAAATGAACAGACTGAGCTGATTAAAAAGTGTAGAAGAGGAGATGGTAATCTGGAAATACTTCTGCAGTTTGAGGTGGAAGAGGCTGAGGCTGTGCCTTGCAGTTCTGTGAGCTGTTCCTATCAGTGACACACCTTGCATCAGTACACCACACACCAGGAAATGTCTGATAGATCCTATCTAAGGTGAGATATTAGAATTGTGCTATAGGCTTGGGAACTTTTGCTTACATCACATGTAGCAGTGGAGGATAACAACTGTTTTAATGACAGTAATGCACCCAAAATGGAGGGAAAAAAAAATCAGTGCAAGATTAACTTGTGGCTGTTTCTCATTTACAGTACATGTGCTATCCTAGCCACATTGTTCAACACCAACAGAGTAATTTGTGAAATCAACGGTGACATTTAAAATGGTTGCATTTCCAAGCTGAACCATATGCAGAACTAAGCAGGTTCTCCCACTACCTTTTCAGTTTGCCAAGGCAGAAGTGTGGCATAAAAACTTCCAGCATCTGGGAAGTCCTTGGTTTCCTTGGAGGAGGCTTTTATTTATTTATTTTTAATAGATGATTACTACAAGAGCTCATGGAAATTTGAAAGATGTTTTATTCAGCTTACTTTTGATACTTTCTGTCGTTGCCACCAGAATGAACACGTTATTCAGTCCCATACAACCAGTATTTTTCTAGCCAGAGATGTCAACACAGCAGTGTGCAGTGATCTGCCATACTGGCATTTCTGAAATTAGTGGCAAACCAATCATTCTGATGTCCAGCCTCTGCTCATCACAGTGTCAGTCAGAACACAGAGCCCAGGGACAGGGCACTGAGAGACACTGATGGGCAGAAGGTTTCATGGCTTTGACAGAAGCATTTTTTTGGCATTTTTGAATTATGGACTTCTGTGCAGTGAGTTTATTTTTAAATTCACATCATCTTTACCAGAGGATCCAGCTAGCTGCCAGCTCAACTTACGTCATATGGAAATTACACTACTTCCACCAAGAAGAAACCCATTCAATACGCTACTCAGAGGTGATAACTCGTTTTTCCTTCCATTCACGTTGTCAGTGATAACCTCCGATGTGTTAACAGGCTAGACAAGGATCACTCTGGAAAAACCATCTGCTGAATCAAGAGAGGTGCTGGGGCTCATTGCTTTTTCCCTGAGACACAACAAACATCTTGCAGCACTAAGTGCTGATTTGTACGTGACTGAAGGGAGCTCTTCGAGCCCTGCAGGGTTCATCTAGGATTTCCCAATGTTTTCCAGCTGAGAGCGAGGAGCACACACTGAGCAGAGGTGCTCTGATAGGAACACCTCGTTATTTTTTGCCAAGCACAGCATGCTGTTGTTAGGAAAGCTCTGCCACTAAGGGCTGGGCTGCAGAACAGTTCTGAAACCAGAGCACAGACCAAGCCATCCTGATTGAGAAATGTACCTCTGAGTCATGGTTCCTCCTGTGCTTTCTCTTGCTTCTAGCTGGGAACAGCAGCATGTCCCAGATCTGTGTCAGCCCCTATGGATCACATGTCAGACCTTCATAGTGCATTAGATGCACTGGCATATGCTGCAACATGCAAAGATGGATGAAGCTACCTCACTGACTTTCTCTCACTGACATTTTTCTTTCCTCTGCTATGTACAACATTAATAATAGTCTATACTGAGGGCAAACTGGGAGTACTGCCAATGGTGCTTGTGTTTCACTTCTCTTTCTCTGGATCCACTCCATAGTTTATTTCCCTCTTACGCTGAAATTGCAGGTCTTTGGGGCAAAGACCAGTTACTTATTCTGAGCTTCAATAGCTTTTAGCCCAGTGAGATCACAGACTGAAACTGGGTTCTTGCTGCTAATGTAACACAAACTTCTTTACTTGAAGTCTTGCTTCTGATGAACTGGCCTTCCATTTTCCATGCTTGTTCTTCCATTACTTGATTATTGAAAAAAATAGTTCACAAATTGCATCTCCATGTTCCAATTATCAGTGTCACAGAACCACAGAATCATAGATTCATAGAATCACTGAGGTTGGAAAAGACAAGTAAGATCATTAAATTCTACCATCAATTCAGCCTCACCGTGCCCACTGAACTGTGTCCCTCAGTGCCACATCTCCACTTTCCTTGAATATCTCCAGGGACAGCGACTCCATCAACCTCCATGGGCAGGCGAGTTGCAATATTTCACCACTTCTTCTGAAAATAAGTTTTTTCTAATATCCAACCTGAATATCCTCTGGCACAACTTAAGGCCATTACCTCTCATCCTAAAGTGTCATCCCACCATCGCAAGTTTTGGTCATAAAAATGACAAAGTCATCCCACTGCCTTGCCTTACCAGAGGCGGCTTTTTGGGCCACCTCTCCTCACCATAATGTTCTTACCCATTTAAAGTAGATGGTAAAGCCTCTTGTTGAGAGGACGTAGGTCGCTGTTTGTGGGGGCAAGCATGGGGCACCCAGCACCTAACTACCAACACTGCCTCTATGTGGTGGCATTGCATATGGGATGCAGACATATGCAGAACTGCTATTGCTTTCTAGAGTTGCCAGAAGTAAAGCCAACCACATCCCACTTACATCTATCAACAGCATGAACAACATCCATGAGCAGAGCACTTTCCAGCTGAAGGATCAGAACCCACTTGGATTTTGTGCACAGGATTCAGCCCTTACATCTCCCAAATTCTGCAACAGCAGCTATTTTTCACCAGCTCATGGTGGGCCAGGAGGGAAAGAAAATTTCAGTATTGCACAATTCTCTATTCACAACCACCTTCCTAAATCCTTTATATTTCCATCAAAGATGGAGCACTGCTGTTCAGCAGTCCAAGAAGGGCAGAGATGAGACAGATCACAGAGAGGAGAAGCGACTGAGTACATAGGCTGTATTTCTTGCCTTTTTCAGTCTCCATATCAGGCCCAGGGAAAACTGAGGGAACTGCAGAATTTAGGCAAGTGAATTAAGCATATAAAGCTAAGTGAGATGTGGCTGAAAGCATGGTTTGGGAACACAGGTGTATGGGCCCTCCAAACCAACCAGAAGCACAGGGCAACCTGGCCCTAGCATACACTTATATCAGATGCAAATAGTCCAGCCATGCAGGAGTACCAGACAGTTATGACTGCATACGGGAGCCATAAAACAGAATTTGCTCACGGATAAATGTGGCCACTTTTTTTCTTCCACCTCTCTAGCACTATGAGGGGAGCAGCACCCATGCCCCAGAGTCGGTTGCTCCTTGTGTTCCACTGTGAGCTGAATTAGAATAAAAGAAGCTGAAATACCAGCTTTGAGACATGCTGACCTTTACCTGCTATGTCTTCTCTCTCAGAACTAGATAAGCAACAACAGTTTGTCTCCACACATTTTGCCATCAGTAAGTCCCACCTGGACTTGGAATCCACTCTCTAAGGAGGAGCAACAAAGCAGAGGTACCCTATGAAAGTTCTTTAATCTGTGCTCTCTGAAGTCTCTGCCAGCAAGGTTGCCATAGGGACAGCATTTGAGTGTTATTTCAAGGCTGGGCAGAGGGAACAGACTTCCCACTGGTACCTGATTTTATACCCAATATCTTCTCATGTCACACCCTAAATGACTGAAACCTGACTTCTCAGGGAACATTTATTATATTGAACCTACCGCTATCCCTGAGTGACACCACTACCTTTTCCACCAGTGATGCCAGCTTTCCCTCTTTACTGTCCACTTTTTTCACATTCATCTTCTCTACCCAGAGCTGTCCATCCCCTATGCAAAAGAGTAGCAGTCTGTGAGAGTCAGCAAACCCAACACCACATTCCTTCCAGTCTTCCCTTGACTCTATGCCATGCATACAGACCAGTGATCATACCAAGACCACTGCTTATTACTGTAATCACTATTTCCTTGTTAAATTATGCAAGCCCCAGCTGGCACTCCCCCTAAGGAGGTCAAGCATGCTTGAGTCTCACCAGGAGGAAGGTTGGATGTTTTATAGAAGCAACAGAAAAGAACTTACAAGGAGCCTGGAGTACTCTGAGAGGTATACACCTTCTTTTGAAACTAGATGATCTTTGAGGTCCTTCTCAGCTCAGGCCATTCTGTGATTCTGTGTCTCATGGTGGTTTCACTTGGCCCAAAGAGCCTTCATCTCTACTCATCCCTAAAGGTACAGCGTGTATAAACACATTATAAACAATATTTTCCTCATTAATAGCAAGATACTTCATCCAAATAGACGAATTTGCTGCAGTGACTGTGTGATCCTCTGCTACTTTAGATATACATTCACAGGTATGTCAGATCTAACATTTGCCTTCTCATCCATTCCAGCTTATATCATGACTGCACACTGCTAATAATTTCTTTATCTAGACTAAAAATAATTTGGGCTGAAAAAGAATGCCATGACTTGAAGATTAATCTCTAGCTAAAAGGCTGATTTTAAGCTAGGTTTTCTGAATCAGGACAAGGACAGTGACTTTCCTCTACCTAATCTATTAAATAAATAAATAAATAAATAAAATTGAAAACCTAAAAAAATGCAGAAAGTGTCCTGTATGTCATATACAAACCAGCAAGTGAGAATTACAAAAGGTCTTGAGCTTTGATAGCATGTTTCAGGGTAAATTACAACATGAGTCACAGAACTAAAGAAATGTATTGAAGAGAGGTACCATAGGCCATGTGAACAGTGAGAACAGATGTGCTCTCAATAAAACCATTATCCCACTGATGTTCCTTTCCCAGTCCTGTAAGCAAACTGTTGTGTGCCTTAATTCCTCAGCTCATGGATATCTCATAGTAGTCACAACTTTCAATAAAGAAAGAAAAGCACAGAATTCTTGCTTTATTATCACAAAGAAATGCTAGAAAACCTGACTATGCAATACCAGACTGAAGAGCCACAACCCAACTGCTTAAGAAAATTCCCCCTAAAGCAGTTATTTTGAAAATGATGTTTAAAGCAGGTGTGTCTTTAGGTTTGATTCCCCCTGAAAGGGTGCAGGAACTGTGGCAGATGTTTCCCCAGGACTATGCCACCAGTGCCACCAAAGCTCTAGCAGCAGGCAGAAGGACTGTTAAGCTTTTCTGAGCCATCACACTGCTGTACGCAGAGGGCTAAGCTCTACACCACTGTTGTCTTATTTGTGGGTCAAGTGGTGAAAGCTCTAACCTTCTTTTCTCTTTTTAAGTATGCTGGCATGGTTGTTATTTGAAGCAACAGGAAGACTACTCCTGAGGACATTTAAGAGCAAGTGCAATCTTACTTCTGTCTCGTTAGCATCCGTTTTTATAGCTCAAGAACAGATAAAGCTATTCCTCTCCTTTCCCCTGAAGTTACATTCAATATTTCTTGAATATGTTATTCCTTTAGTGTTCTTTTCTAGACTTTACTCAGGATTTCTAACTAAACCAGAATCACATAGGGAAGAGAGGAAGATTCACTGTCACCACAAAGTACATTGCCCACTGACTTCAGTTCAGTGGGCTGTGCATATGAGTTCTGCCATGTAGGCCAGCAGCACTAACAGGTTTTAAACTGAAGACACCTCACATGTACAGGAAGATGGGCAGTTCACCTGAAATGGGCACCAAAACACCTATAGGACACTGATGCAGCACATCCATTAAGCAGCTGCTAACAGGTTCATCACCCAGAGAAACCTTAATTCTTCTCTTCTTTTTATTTCCTCTCTTACAGACTAGTTACTTTTCTTTCTCTTCCTTTTTGCAGCTTTATTTCCACCACTTCCTTGCTTCCTCTTTCCTAGTTGCTGTTTCATTATCAGTGGAGCCACTTCTTCCTGCACTATTTCTGTTCTTACCTTACCCTAACGAAGCATTGGCTTTAATTTTTAGATAGGCTTTATTTTTCTATTTCATTATTTTAATCAGGTGGGCTGAAAACCCTCCTTTTTTTTCCCTCCAGACAAGGCAAAATACAGGCAGGTCCATCTGTTCTTCTTGCAGGATCAGTGACTGCATGTCTATGCAAAAATTACATCCCACTCTTCAGCAGTGCTGACAGGTCTGAAGGACTGACCATATTGTAGTTACAGGTACAGCTTCATATTTGTGCTATGGGTAGGATAACATTGAGTTGAGACCTTTTCCAGACAGAAGAAAAGAAAGTCATATATGTATATTTATTTATTTATTTATTATTTTTTATTATTCTCTGTCAATCAGTAAGACCTCCGGCAACAATTTTTAACCACATTCCTGCAAAGTTATGCTACATGATCTTTGATTTCTGCATGCACAAGGAGCTTGGGAGACATCAGCAGAGTCCCAGTGGAACATGAGGTGAACCTAAGAGACACAACAAGTTGTTATTCCTGCAGGGCCTTCAACAATGTGTTTAGGGTGAGGCTCATCTCACTTAAATTTAATGTTTATGATGTGGCTGTCTACATCTACGTCATGTATTGATGCTCCTATAAATCAAATCTATTTATTTGATATAGTCTCTACTTCTCAGGATGTGATTTAACAATGTCGTATACTTCAGAATTAGTTCAGCAGGCACCAATACAGCTATTTCTGTGGTCTGTATCAATAGCTAAGGACACTGAAATGACTTGACCACATATAGCTACCTCCATGGAAGAAGCACACATTCACTGCCACGAACCCCAGCCCTAATACTGCTATTACTTATACGATGCTACATTGTGGTGATAACAATCCAGTTCGGAAATAAGTGTATCTAATCTTCCTGAGTTACTTCATCACTTCTTTGTTTGTTTATCTGTTGCTAAATTAAAACATACACACATGCCTAGTTATAACTCAAAGTCATGTTTAATTAACAGCCAAGAATTCCCAGAATTCTTGATCTAAGCCTGTCTTTTGCAGCTATGCTACAGCCTACTACAGCCCACAGCTTCTGTTTGGGAAATTCTCCAAGCTTGCTTTAAAAATGATAAGCAAAAAATTGACAGTTTCTTGTACAAATTCTTCCAGTAGCTATCTGTTCTGCTGCTAGACCTTATCTCTGGCCTGAATTTAACTTACATCATCTTCCAACCATTACTAAATCATAATTTACACAATTAAAATGTCTTCTAATAACAAAAGCTGCCAGTCTTCATTGCCTGGAACAAATACTGATGCAGCACTCAGATTAATGCACATAAGCACATTATCTATTTCACGTTGCTTGGAAATTAACTCAAGGTAGAATAGGTGAAAACAAGCACTGACACATTTTCATCAGCCCCCAAACTCTTTTTGTCACTCATTCTAATAATGTTTTCTTTACAGTTACAGTTTCCAGAAAACTGTAAGTCATAACTCTCTAATAGAAGAGTCATCTTAGAATCTTCAGTAAAATCCTGCTTTTCAGGTGATAATGCCCTGCCTTGGTCTCTGGGAGAAGTACTGTATTCTCTTCTCACTTGACTTGGAATGTCATAATTCAGGCAGCAAGACAGAACATTCAGCCCTGACTATATCCTCACTCACTAAAGAAAGTCGTTGCCAGTGTCTTGTTGCGTCAGGAGCTCCCATCCTCCCTCCTACCACTAGGACAAGGAATGTTTATCCATTTCTGGATAAACTGAAGGGACAGACATTAGTTCAGTCACACTGATCCAGAGAGAGCACCTTACCACTGACTTCAGCATCAGGGAGCTGTGCAGCAGAAAAAGAAGCACTAGTGATTACAGGACATGAGGTGACTCAGAGAGAATGCCAGGATCTAAACTAGCTTGCACAATACAAACTAATTCCTACTTAGTTCCAAATTTAATGCTGACAGAAGTCTCCTGGGTATGTTAGCACCACCTATGCAAGAAGTAAAACCAACTGTTTGCTAGCTGAAGTGAATGTAAAGTCAAAGGCCAATCCGTTGGTTTTGTGTGGTTTTTTTTTTAAGACAAAAAGTAAATGTAGATGTTTATGAAAGCCTAGATAGAAGGCAAATTGTCATGTCAACCTGAAGTCAGTATTTAGGAAACCTGAGTTTTAGTCAGACAGTAATGACTGAACTCCACGGTTATGGTGACACAGAGCACAAGACTGAAGTAGCACAGCTGGAGGAGTCCCACAAATACAAGTCAGACTTGATGATCCTTACAGGTCCCTTCCAGTTTGAGATATTCTGTGATTATATGATGATGGCACAGGTTTCCCTTCAGTGATCATCTAGCTGCACTACAGCAATGCACTGACAAATGCCACCAAAGGAAGATGGAAGGAAGTGAAGAGGGAACAGGGAGAAAAAGATGAGAAATTCAGGAAGAGCTGCAGATGGGAGACGTTACTGAAGACTGAATGATTCTTCTTCCTGTATTTGGAGAATCTGAAGAAAAAAAATGTGGAAATGTCGAATTACAACAACATAGTCAAAAAATTCAGAAGTCCTTGGGAAAACTTTTCTATTTGCAGTGAACCCTATTGATGATTACACTAAAGATTACTCCCAGCATTTCTCAGTTTCAGTACTCCAAACAAAGACAACACTGGTACTAGTTAGCCTAGCAGCAAACAACGCTGTTTGTGATTAATATGAGAGATGTCTCCCCATGCTGGGTTGCCCTGCTCAACAGCTCTTTCCAGATGCTACAGTTCATTTTTGCTTATGCATGTTCAGGACTGAATGGAGTGGGGAGCAAAGAAGACTCTCCCCATGACTCAGGCTTGGAAGTCTTCTCATTATGAGAAATGCATAAAGCAGCATATCCTGTGAAATAATAAATAAATTGATGAATATCACTCCTAACAATCTGAAGTGTAAAGATGCACTTAAATTAACATGGCACAGCCCTGCTAAGCAAGCTGATTTGATTGAAATTAGCCCTGTCAGGCAAATTGGGTTGGAGACCTCTCACATTCCCTTCTATACTAAATGGCTTTATGATTTAATTGTCAGTTTCAATGTCAGACAGGATCTACATCAAAAAATGGGAAGAAAGTTGGGGTTCTTCTTGCCCACCTGCACCAAGCTGTCTGCAGTGTATTCATTAACCAAATAGTAACATATATAAGTCAATTGCAGTGATGCACTGGAACAGGTTGCCCAGAGAGGTGGTGGATGCCCCATCCCTGGAGACACTCAAGGTCAGGCTGGACAGGGCTCTGAGCAGCCTGATCTCACTGTAGGTGTCCCTGTACTCTGCAGGAGGGTTGGACCAGATGACTTTCAGTAGAAGTCTTTCCAACTCAAACAATTCTTGATTCTGTAATTCCATGATTCTAGTAAAGACTTAATGTCACTTTAAGCTAGCTCCTGAAGCAAAGGAAACAAGCCACAAACACCACGGTGTAAGTCTGGCTGAATCCCCTGTGACTCTAGGACAAGTTGGTGCTAACTTATTGTCATGCCAAGACATCTCTTATTCTCCCATTCCTCAAGCTCTATTACTTTGCTGTGAATTAGTTTGTTCTGGCAGGGAAGTACCTCTCCAGAGGTGCCAGGCCTTGACCTTGGCTTCTGACACTAACAGAATAGCAGTAAAAAAATAAAAAGCTTTTGCAGTACATTCAGAAAACATGTTGCAGCAGCCAAATCCAATTGTTCTTCTAACTTTAATACATCTACTCTACATTTGTACTGACACGAATAAAGAGGTTGCTGGCTCAGTATTTCTGTGAAAACAAGCAAAATAAAAACAAGCAGCTGCTAAAGGAATACACCAACACCTAAAAACACTTTCTTATGTCAAGGCGTTTTCATGCATTCAAATACTGAACTAATGATTTCAGTGTTAGGTTCAATTATTGGAACTGATTCTGATAATGTACCAAGGTGAGTATGCCCTTTAGAACATACTGCTCACATACCTACAGAGTGTGGTAGAAAGCACAGCTGTCTATTCATTGATCTAGGGGGCTGAGTGTTGAAGAAAAGCAATTTCAACAGACAAAAATTCAGGAACAGGAAGAATGAGGACTGCTGCTGGCAAACTTCCACTCTGCTAACTCCTGTGCCCTGGGGAATCACAGATGGCCACAGAAGGTGAGGGGAAAGCCAAGTTAATCACAGCCCTTGGACTGGAAGATCATCTCAAAATGGAGCTAACTCTGGGTTTTAACATAACCTCAAGATCAACTGCACTTGTGATTATGAAATAAATCCAAGCAGCATCAAGAGTACATATATGGGAAGGCTGATGAAAACAGATCCCACAGCAAAACAGAGAACAAAAAGGTAGAAAGGTAAACTCGAGATTCCCAACAAGGGGAAGATCTTAAAGGCACTGACATCAGCAGTATAATTAGGATTCTGAAAGTGAGAACATAAACTACACTATCACACTTTTCTTTGGCATAAGTCAGGGATGACTGTAGGCCTGTCAGGTCTTGTAATAAATAATAGGTGGCCACATATGTGCAGATCTTGCAGAAGGGCAATTAGTATTTTATGTAGAGCCTAAAATTAAATAAAAGCCCATCTAACAGCAAGACTAAAATTTCTATTGCCTTTAAAGGCAGGACCCATCTATCTCAAACTGTAGAAATTTACCAGAGATCAAGTCACCTTGACATTCACTATAGGCGATGGAGAATTTCTGAATGGAGTTGCAGCTGTGATTTATATCCATGTAAAGCAGATCCCTACAACTGGTTGGATGAATCGCACTGTAAAATCTATCGACAGTATTGACTAGACCTCCACTGACTATAAAGTGAACTGAAATACCTATTGCACAAAAGAACTGTACATACCTAAATTTGCTGAATTTAGTTAGCTTGGCTCTGAGTTTCAACCCTCAGGATAGGTAAAAAGTTTAATGTCTGTCAGATGTTTTTTGGTGTAGACAGCTAAATTCAGGTTAATTACCCAACACTTTCACAAGCCAGTGAATAGTTTCAGGTGCTACAAGAAGAGATTAATCTCACCTATTTAGAACTATCTTCAGGATGAGATTAATTGCACTCCAGAAATTTCAATATCCTATTTTTCTTCCATGACTACAAAAGGAGTCCATACAGCTCCTCGGATAAGGTACTAGATGAATTGATCCAATTGTGAATGTTGAGAAATAGCCTCTCAAATCCTGAGGGAAAGCAAGGAAACTCAGTTATTTCAAGAAATTCAGCACTGAAAGAATAGCATACTTGATAATATACATATTATATAATGATACCATATTCTGAGAACACAAAGTGCCACGAAAATCAGCTGCTGAACCCTATTTCTGCACAGTGTCACTGCACACAGGACCTAACATGATAATGGAGCAACATCTAAAATGAGTAAGGCAAAACTGGAAGAAATGTCCAAATATTAACAATAAAGCAAGTAGTAATATTTTTTTCTGTCTTTAGTTCTGCTTTGGTAATGGAGGGCACTAGAAACACTGAATTGTTAACATGAGTTTTACACAAACGGTAAGTCTGGTGACAAAATATCAGTTGTCTCTTTCTCCCAGACTGATACCACAGAAAATTTGGCTTTGTTGATGTAGGGCTGAGGTATTTAAACTTCTGTGGGAATCCTACCTGCATGAGGAGTGTTGAAAATGAAAAGGCAAAAGCCTTGACAAAATCCCATGAAGAAAAAGAGAAGAGGATATAGAAAATAAGATATGTTATTAGATATATAAGATAGACCAGAGGTAATGGCTTTATGTAGTGGCAGGGGAAGTTTGGGTTGGATATTAGGAAAAATTTCTTCTCAGAAAGAGTGGCTGGACATTGGAACAAGCTTCCCAGGGAGGTGGTGGAGTCACCATCCTTGGAGGTGTTCCAGAAACGTGTAGATGTTGGACATGGTTCGTCTTCAAACATCAAACAAGGGACATGGTTTAGTGAGCATGGCTGTGATGGGTTGATGGTTCAACCAGATGATCTTATTTCCCAAACTTAATAATTCCTTGATCCTATGGTACACACAGGGTAAAATCCAAATGATTTCATTGAGGTATGATTTCCTGAGTCCTATCGCAAAGAAAAGTGCATTTTGCATAGACCCAGAAAGGTTTCTTCAAATTGGTGAGATCTTGCATGTAATGATTTTATCTCTTCTCGTAACACGAAGATACTCAGTGCTGTTCTCTACCCAGGATGGCCAGCCTGTGTCCCAACCACTGATCTCACTTACTTTCCCAGCAATCTGTGCCCCTACTGGAGAGGTCCAAGGTCTGTGGCATCCAGTTGTCTCAAACTAAAAGCACGGTATGGTCATCTAGGAATGTTGCGTTATTGGCCACTGTGTGTGCCACTCCTCGGGAACATCCCCAGCACGGCTTTGCCAGTTAGTATAGACTTAATAGCTGCTCTAGGAACAAAGTGAAATGCTGCTGTATGGCAAGGCTGGTCCTGAGCATTGGTCCAGCACTGGTGTTATAGGGCAGATAATATCTGATGTCAGATCAGGAAGACTTGGCCACCTGTGTGCATTGATATTCTCCTGGCAGCATCTTACAAGCAGCAGTATTAGCAAGGTAGAAGAGCAAATTCCAGTTCTTATAATTGCCTTCCTAAATTAATTCACCTGTAATTTCAATCAGCTGCTCTTGACATTCCCTCCTCAAGGTGTAATCCCTCCTCATAAACACACAGAGCAGTGTGCAGAGAGGCATGAGGGGAAAAAAGATAAGCAAAGCTGGTGTTCCACAGCTGAGAGCCTGGTGAGCAGCTCCCCACCATTCACTTCAGGGATTCTGCTGTCAGTCTCTCAACAGCTGTTCTTGATTCTTCTCCATTCCCACTGAAGCTTTCATATTCTCTGCATTTACAGTCAGTGGAAAATGCTGTGCAAAGAGTCCTCTGTTTTAGGATGAATATCTCTGTCCTTCACCCACAGTTGGGTATAGTCTAAATCTAATGGCTCCTATAAAATACATAAGGACTGGGACTTGGATGGATTGGGGCATTTAAGCTTTCAGCACTGCTTTAGTTCTGCTTTGGTAGCGGACGGCACTAGGAACACTGAATTGTTACATGAGTTACACAATTAATATGTCAAAAGCAAGAAAAATTTGAGATGGAAAGATAACCAAAAACATACCATTGAACTAAGCAGACAACATAGTCCAACAACAAGGTTTGAACAAAAGGAAATTAGGAAATATCAATTTTTTGAACACTGGAGTCATTCTAGTGTTAATTCAGGTGACTGGCAGAAACCAGATGCGATTAAAAACTGGTTTCTGAGCTATAAATAAAGCCATAACAAATGATATTGCATTAACCAGGAGGGGGAGAAGTTGTTTTGAATTTTCGTAATTCTGGTCTTATTAAATGCTTCCTTAATGATCTATAAAATTAATTAAATTGAATGTTAATAAAATTACTAGATACCAATCTGGAAGGTGATCAAAACACCAGTGAGGACAGAAGAAAGTAAATATGAAGAGCATCTGAGATTAGAAAACAATGCAAACTAATACAGCTTGGCAAGGGAATACGTAAAACATCTGCACAGTTCCCAGCAACAACCCTGAAAATGTGATGGACCAATGAAATGCAAGTGTCTGGAAAAAAATTGAGTCTAGAAAGGAAAAAGAAGCAAAAGGCAACAGCTAGCACAGATAGGATTAGGATTTCTCCACTGTCACTGAATACAATAGACTACCATACACCAGCAATATAGAAGAAAGAAATTAGGAAAGACTGTGAGAAGATCAGTGTTTGCAGAAGGGGCATAAAGAGACACACAGTGATACTAATGTCAGCATCTCTCCAAACTGAGATTTAGCAGTGTTGGAGATATGCAACTCAATTTCAGAGTGGTTTATAAAACCTACGCACAAACCAGGAAATGTCAGCACCTCTAAGGAGGTCAAGGTGCTGTCCTGGTGACTGTAACCAAAGGTGGTTCTTAAGGTATGGGATGAATCCTATGGAGAAGTGTTGCTTAAGAGGATCTTACAACACCCAAGCAAGGCAGCAAGTTGGTTATGAAGAAGATGGTAACACCTACTGCTGCCTTCCACCAATTCTCAGTTATACTCCTCAGTGTCACTGTAGGTAGGTTTCTCCTGACTTCTGTGGGACCTTTCATTTGCTCCAAGTTAAACACTCCCTTAAGTAGTTTACTCGCTTAAGGCTGGAAAAGGCAATTTACTCATTACCAGCCTGAAAGTTCTCCCAGAGTGCTTCTTTCCAAAGTAGGTTACCATGAACCTAAATATCCCTGGGCATATCCCTCCCTCCAGAGAAAATGCTAAGTTTCCCAGTTATCACTCTGAGACAGGAGGAGGCATATATGTAACAGATCTTGTGGACCACATTCCTTGCAAAGTTATTAATATTTAAGAAATCAATTTTAATAAAGTATCTGTCAGAAGCAATAGCAGAGGCAATGTCTCCATGGCTCCACTCCTTCTGTAAAGTTCCATGCATAAGAGGGGAATATAGCATTATTAAATACAATAATAAACATAATTATTTTTCTATACTATAGAAGGCTGATGATAGTAGTGTCCAAGCATCCAGCTACCTTGCTATGCCTAAGGTCACTGACCAGTTATACTTCCAAACAACATACAAATTGTCTTAAAACTTATTTGATTGATTTTGCTTGGAAAGTTTCTTTGAGTTGTTAAATTAGGTTCAAACTTAAAAAGACCTTGTCTTTGAATGTGTGTTGTCATCACTTGACCCTGAACACACATCAGTACACAGTTTTGTATCTTGGCTTAATCTATGAATACAGAGTATTTAGTCAAGTGATGTTTGAAGACGAAGAGCTCCAGAGAAAGAACAAGTAGATGCCAGGTGACTAACTAGGCTCTGATGTGTTGTGTGGGAGAAGCAAGTCCTGGGGCCCTGCACAGACTGATCTGGTAGGTAACAACCCTGCCCATGGCAGGAGACTGATCTCACCACCTGCCCAAATAAGGCCACACTGACACTTCACTTCTCCCAAGCTAGCCCCTACAGACAGACACTGAGGTACCCTCATCCTTGGGGATTAAGGGACACAGAGAAGCACATCTGCACTACACTCCCTTGAGCCTTTCCTAGCAGACCTCAGCAGTCCCGAAACTCGGCAAATTCATGGCGTAGCCATGGAAACACCAAGCAAACAGGCTGACTGACCCCTGGCAGTACTGCTTCACAGCAAGACGGTGCTGACATGAAGCCCTGATGAGAATTTACAAGGATGCAGGTGACAGTGAGCTGAAAACACTTATTTCCCCCTCATTAAGCCAAGTCTGCAGTTTTGAGTGATTTTGGGAGCTTAAACCAGCACTGAGCACCCATAGCACCATTCAACATGCCGGACTGAGTGGACTAACAGGCCTTATCAGAGCCACACCAGTAAAGGTGTTCAGAGAGGTCTACAACAGCTGAGACTTCATTATATTTTACAAAGTATACTGCAGAATATTTATCTGTGCATTACGGTGGATTAGCATAAATAATTAAAATGGACTTCGCACTGGTGAATGGATAAGCACAGGGCACTTACTAATGGACCAAGCTTGCTCTCCTGCTCCAGGGATTCACTTAGAAATAAGTCCTTGCCAAAGAGGCCAAGGAAGGGCTCACATTTATCCTTCTCCTTACCCCAACCCTGTACCAAATCACCCAGCCCTCTGGCACAGGCTGGTAGCTCAGCACATCTCCCAGAGGGCAAAGAGGAAAGTCTCCAGACATCAGCATGTCCCTCTGTACTCAGCATTGGTGAGGCCGCACCCCAAGTACTGTGTTCAGTTTTTGGTCCTTCACTAAAGGAAAGACATTGAAGCACTGGAGTGTGTCCAGAGGAGGGTAGAAAGGGTAGAGGAAGAGGGTAGTACCAGAGTAGGAGTACCAGAGGAGGGTAGGAAGCTGTGAAAGGTTTGGAGTACAAGTCTTATGGGAGTAGATAAGGGAACAGGGATTGTTTGGTCTGCAGAAGAGGAGGCTCAGGGAAAACCTTATCAGGAGGATGAGAGGGAAAGGTTTTAAGTTGTACCAGGGGAGGTTCAGGTTAAGTATTTGGAAAAACTTCTTCTCGGAAAGGATGATGAAGTTTTGGCACAGGCTGCCCGGGGAGGTGGTGGAGTCACCATTCCTGGAGGTTTCCAATAAATGTGTAAATGTGGCACTGAGGAACATGGTTTATTGGGCATGGTGGTGATGGTTGCACTAGGTGATCTTAACGGCCTTTCCAATCTTAATGATTCTATGATTCTTAAGTCCCTCAGTGCCCTTTTCCATAAACAACTCACCCAGGCTCAGTCATGCAAAAGGTGCATTTTGGTGCTTCCATGAAATACTGATGAGATCATCTGACAGCCCACATGCCTCTGCCTCGTCTTCTTGTTCCAGATGCTAAGTGCTATTGAAACATAGCTGGATGGCAAATAGACACTCAGGCATTCCCTATGATTTTCTTCTGCCTTCAGCAGGAAGGCTACGGAGATCTACACCAGCATAGTGCAAC
>JAPSGF010000032.1:7377979-7560609 GCA_035772895.1 Perdix hodgsoniae
GAAGGAAATGAAGTCCCAAGCTTTTCCTGGTCTTGTTTTTCTGTGAAAGTGAAGGCTGCAGATGTCTCAGGGGATGGTATGAAAATAAGAATATCTCCTAGCTACCTCTCCTTCAGACATTTCATTAAGGCAGGTTGAAAATTTACCAGAAACTGCCATTGCAAAGCTGAGCTGAGCTGCATTTTGTTTCTTTTCTGGAGTGTCTCTGTTATCCAACACATCCTTTGTTCTTGCAATTAAAAACAATCTGGAAAATCAAAATCTTACTTGCTTTTATTCCTCCATTCAACTCATTTATGCTCCTGTGCATAAAGAAATGGATGTTTTATGAGCAGTGCTTGGGTTGGTCTCCCTGGCCAAACCACTCATCCCATGAGGCCTAGCAGCAGGGGATTCCTGCCACATATTGCACTGCTCAACACACACAGTGCATCAGGGGAGCTGTAGTTACACCTACAGGGAGAGTAGTTCATAAAAGAGCAGGGAGAGACTGCAGCCTGACCTGCAACCCTCAGGAGCCATTTCCAAATAAAACATCTCAAAGATTAAAACAGGGTTGTTTGTGTATTTCGTTTTTTTTTATGTATATTATGCATATTATATTATAATGTATATGTACTTATCTGTTTATTTTTCACTGCAAATATTCAGGAGTTCAGCTCAACAGAGGTAATTTTTTTCATAGGAAAGTTCATATTTTCTCTTACAAGCTACCCCATTGCCATATTACCATATTGCCATGAAGTGCAACAACACTGATGTCCTGGCAGAGAGGATCTTAACACATGTTAGGTAAATTCTGCCTAGGGAATAGATGTTTTCAAAAGGTGAAGGAAGCAGAGTCAGCTTCTTTGGGAGCAAATCACATTTCTCTTTACTATAAGCAGAGCCTGGGACAAACTCAGATGTGAAGAACAAGGAATGAGGAAGAGTCATAAGAAAATCATCTCCTATCATTTCTGTAAATCACTGCCAGTGAATGCTGAACATTGAAATGCCATCAAGAATTACTCCCTCTGTCCCCTGTATCTTTGACCCCAGGGCCTGGATGGCCTAATCGTGTGTTTGTATTTTGATTCAATAGATTTGATTATCTCAGTAGATCCAACCACATCTAGCGCGAAGTGTTTACAGCAGGGGCTGTGCCAGACCTTATTTACGTGCACACTGAAACAATGAAACATGTGAAGGATCATGAGCCCTTTCCAGCCATACTGGCAAACTGTACAACTCAACGGAATCCCATCTGCATTACCCTTTTAAAAGTTCTGGAATCCAAAGCTTTTGCAGAAATGTTTGCAAGGCCCCTTCCTGCTCCCACACCAGTTCCTTGGTGTGTCCTGAAAGATGTGACCCTCTTCCATCCAGCAGCTTCTCATCTCCTAAATCCTCAGATACAGAGCACTGAAGCATTTGCATTAGTTCTTCCCTAAGTACCTTGGGTTTACAAAGAATCCATTGCACCTATAGATGCTGCAATCCTTTTTTGTCTTCAGTTTTACAGATATTAGAGCAATCACTTTATTCTTGATTTCTTTGTATTGCAAAAATGTTGGTATTTATTAAAAAATTACTTTGAATGAGATGGTATGTAATGTTTTATTAAACATTATTTTTTATTTATTTATTAATGTTTTATTAATTTATTGATGTTTTATTTTATTTTTATTTGGAAGTAAAATGGCAGATTTGTAGATTTTGCTGAAAAGTCAGCAATCTCTCACCAACCCAAGAGAGAGTGTAAAATGTTCTCATGTGAGAAGCAGCCGAGACTGCGGGACAGCACCACACAGTGTCACAGCAGCACCTCCAACGTGAGAGGGACTCTATTTCAGAAGGAAAAAAGGTTAAAAGACAACTCATCTGAAAAAAAAAAAAAGAACAAAGATTTCAAATGTCAGCATGGAGTACTGCTTCCCTGATGCTCTGCTCCTGCTCTCAAGCAGGTCCTTGCTCTCCAGTCACAGGAAGGTCTCAACACACTCTTCCATCGCTTTCCGCAGATTTGTTTAGTAGGATTTGATCCTACAGTAAAGTAGGAATCCACACCTTCTACTGAGTTTAAAAGGTGATGAGACTGAGCACATCAGTCTCACATCTTGGTGTTTTGCAGCACTATGTGTCACCAAGGAGTAGCTGGCCATGTAAAACATTGGGTCCATTCCTAAGAAGGAGCAAACCTTTCCAAACCATTGACATTTTGACCGTGCTACAATTCACATTGCGTAAAGATCTTAAGGGTAAATCTCACACTTAGAGAGCTGGTTAAAATGCATGTTGAGATTTTTTTATACCCATATGAAAGCAAATCAGCTCACCTGAGCCTCTCTAGACCCATCCATCATCCTATTGCTTGTACCCAGACAGGAGCCCGGGCATGGATTTGACCCAGCTGCTACAGCTGTCCACAAACAGAGATGCCAAGCACTCATAAGGCTCTGGTGTGTGCTAATGCCTCGTTTATGCAGCCTGCATGGGCTGACCATGCAGGATGAGCTGGGGTGTAAATCCATCCAAATACAGCTCACCCCAAGCAGGAGCAGTGTTATGTAATGCTGAGCACAACCCTACAGTAAGCTCGCTACCAAAGAGCCTCCCCCATCACAGCATCTTTCCCCAGCCTCAAACACTGCCTCATCCTGTCTGGTATTTCAATTTTTCCTAAAGCAAAAAGGGGGTAAAGAACAGGGGGAAAAAGTGACAGCAGTCCACATTTTCATAGAAATCCAGCTGGAAAGCAAGAACCTTTGTCCCAAGACACACTTTATGGGAACACTGAAAAGAAGGGGACAGCAATAGGTGAGTGGTACATAGCAGCACATCAGTAGGGCTGCCTTTTGCTCCTTGCCTGGGGCTAAATCCCTGCAAACATCCACGAGAAATTTGCCTGAAGGTAAAATCCCAGCCCTGTACTCAAGGTGTTTATTTGCAAATGCAAGACAGCACCAATGAGGAGGGCTTCCACAGATTCAGCTCCAGGCTCCCAGCCCATACAGCCTACAGCACTTTGTTTGTCTTGGGCAAACAAGCCAATTTCAGAAATCATGGTTAAATCCTCTATTACATAGAACCCTTGTATGTTACAGCCTTAAAGAACAGCAGTACCACTCTGACCACTGATAGTCCCCTGGGTTTTCACGCACGTTCACAACACTAAAGAACACTTTAATATGAATAGGACTCTGCCAAATTCACCGCGTGCCGTAAGCAGACTTATTTTCCTATATTTTTATGAAAGCTTAAGGGATCCCATTTTTTAGGAAGGCAAAACAGCAGTGCCTGACTCATCCCCTTTGGGCCAGAAGATGAGTTTGCTCCATCCCTGTTTGCTGGCGGCCGGCTTAACTTTCTGGCAGACAGTGCTGCAATGCTCGGGTTTCGTGCACCGTAGGGTGATGCTTACCGGACCAAAACCCCACGGATTTAATCTGACACTTTTTAAGAGTCGATTCACTCCGGGTTTAGAAAACCGACTTCATCCACATGTAATGCTCTACACTGAACTGAAGCCGGCAGTGTCCCCTTAAGCACTCTGCGCCTTAAAACCGCTCACAGCTCGGTCCATATAGCCGGGTGTAAGAAGCACACGTTTGAGCACAGCGACGCGGGGGACATGCCAGAGGGAGCCCGAGCCTTACGAGATGCTCATTTTGGAACACCCGATGATAGAAAAACATTAAAATAATAAAAGAAAAAAATAAATAAACACCAGCACATCCCATAATAAGCTCCTTGCCGTCCTCCCCCCGCTGCTGGGAGCGAGTCGGAGAACGACAGAATCACAAAAGTCCCCCGGTCGGGAATGATAAAGCAAAACGGCGCATCCCCCCGGGCAGCCCCGCTCCGCGTTACTCACACGAAGCCGTGGTAGAGCAGCGCCCAGCCTCGGGGTCGTTCCAGGGCGTCGTAGATCAAAGTTTGGATCCGGCGATACTTGGCGTGGTTCCTCTTCACCGGGCGGCTCAAGGGGGTCTTCGCCAACAGCCCCAACCCCGGAGGGCTCCGCTTGCCGCCCTCCTCCTTCCCACCGCCTTCCAGCAGCAGCGTCCCGTCGCGATCGGCTCCGGAGCCCAGGGCGAGCGAGCCCTGCTCGGGGTCCCCTCCGCCGCCGCTCGCAGCCCGCCGCCCCTCCGCCGCCCCTCCGGCCCCGCTACCGCCCGCCGCGCCGCGCCGCGCCTTCAGCCCCATGGTGGGCGCCGGGCCCCGGAGGCGAGCTGCAGATCGGCGGCGGCAGCCCCGGGAGCCCCAAGGCCATGATCTGAGCTCCCCGCCCCTCCCCCCCCCCCCCCGACAAGGATTTCTTTACGGATTTATATATATATATACATGAAAGTGTGTGTGTATATATATATATATATACTTATAATACGGGGGGGAAAGGGGGTAGCAAATGGGGTGGGGGGAGGCGGTCACATCCCCCTCAGGTCATCCCCACCGGCGGGCAGCAGCACCTGGGCCGGCGCAAGGCAGGGAAATCATCGCGGAGTTTATTTACCAGCCCGATGCCCGAGCCCCTTCCTCCCCCCCTCCACCCCCCCGCCTCCTCTTCCTCCTCCTCCTTCCAGCTCCTGCCTTCTCCCCCCCCACCCCCCCTTACCCCCCCCTTTCCCCGAGCCCTCACGTTAGGGAGTGGCCCATTGTATGCAGGCAGCAAATAGCCCGGCGCCCGCCCCCCGCTCCCCCAGCCCCGGGTGTCTGTAGTCAGCTGCGTGGGGCCGCGGGGCTGTCCCTATCGTCCCCTCCCCCCCTCCCACCCCCGGCTGCCAGCCCCCTGCTGGGGCCGCCGAGCGGGGAGATCCCGGCAGCCGGCGGGAGGGGAGCCCCCTCCGAACACCCGGGGAACCCCCGCAGCATCACAGCCCACCCCGCCTCGCTGCGGCTGGAGGGGAGGGAGGGAAAGGGAAGGGCATCCCCGGCCCCCCGCGGGGGTTTGCTTTCGCCGCCGGAGCAGGAAGGAGGGGAGGATGGGGATGAAGGATGCCGGGAGAGGAGGCTGCGGGCTCTGCCTCGCCGATGCGGCTCGCTCGGAGACGAGCCGAGCTTCCACTCGGGGAAGGGGCTTGGGGGCAGCGCGGCCGTGCATCCTCCAGCCGCGCCGGGCTTCGGGTTTCGGCACGGCTCTCCTGCGGGGGATGCTGGTCCTATACCGTAACGCGGGCTGCGGTCCTCAAAGCAGTCGCCAAAGTGAATGGCTCTGTGTGGGAGCAGAGCCGAGCACAGCTACAGCCCCTGCCCTGAGACATCAGTAGCAGGACCCAAATCCGCAAAGGATGGGATCGTCAGTTCTTTCGGTTTCCTGGCTGCAAGGAAGCCGATATCTGCTTTGTGCTCCCTGCAGCCCTGTTGCCCTGGGATTTCTGCCACAGCACCACAGCAGAATCCCCTTTTGCTCTTAAAGCTGATCTGTGAAAACCTCCCCGCAGAGCTACGTATTCACATGGCTGCACCTTGGTGGGATACAAAGGGTCCAATCTGATCCTTCCTCCTTGACAGCTAATAATAATGAAATAAAAGAGACAAAGCCTTACAGATTGCATGTTGTTTCCATGAGAAGTCCTCCTCCCCCACCTGGGGGAGTTTTCCTGGTATCTCCTGAAGAGATGCCAACAAACCCAAAAGCCCTTCCAGATGCACAGAGAAACAGATTTGCCACCTACTCGAACAGCCCCTGCACTGCTTCCCAAAGGATTTCTGCTCGGAGCCATCCTTCTATTTCCTAGAGCTGGAGGGAAAATACATGGAAATACATCTGGAGATGGAGGGGCCACACTTCTTCACACCTGCTCTAACATCTATTGGCATCATCTGAATATCATTTGCAGCCATGTTACCAGCGAGGGCTGTGGGAGATAAGGAAGTTCTGCTAACTGTGCCATTTATCTCTCTCCAGCTCCTGTTCCATCTCAGTACAATGGTGATGATACTTCCCAAAGCCACAGCAGAGCTATCAGCATTAGTGAGAATGTGTGGGGCATGAAGAAGAATAGAGCACTTACATCACACAACCCGCTATGCCTTAACCCGGCTTTACATGAAGAGAAGTGGGAGGCGAAGGGGGGAGGGAAGGAAATTTATAGCCAACCAGTTAATCACAGTTTTGAACCACAACAGTGAATGTTCAGTGTGAAATGGGGACGGTGAGTTATTTTCATGAGGGTGCAGTAAATTATTTTCATTAGCCAAGGGCTGTACCAATGTCAGATAGCAATGGGTGACTGATGGGCAAGCTCACCAGCCTGTTTGGCTTTTGTAGGCCTTATGCTAGAGACACAATGCTTTTCTGTCCCGACAAAAAGCTGTTTTGCTTTGTTTTGTTTTGTTTTTTTTTCAGTGGCATCCTCCAAAGGGTCTCAGACATCTCCAAGTTCCAAATTACCACAATGTAAACTCGCTATCAGGACCATGTTTGGTTGAGTTTCCATCTCCTTTCGAAATTTAAAACACTATTGCTTTGGGTCAGGAATTTTCCCCTCCCTGCTCCTTCTGGGATAACTGTTGCACAGAAATATCCATACTGACGGGAAGCAGTTTAGCTAAGGGCAGTTAGCTAAAGCCTTCCATCTCAGTGGAAAGACACCCAGAGGTTTTGTGTGGCCCTGCATCAGATCCTGTAGTGGTCCTGCAGGAAATCTCGTTGATGGCACTGCTGCCCTAGTCCCACTGCACACCTGCTGGCACAAGCCGCCATTGACTTCAAAGGGAGCATGGACAGATGGAGCACTCCAGGCTATGATTTGGTTTGATGAGCAATTACACTCCATTACTATTATTTATGATGTGTTGCTGGCAGCACTCAATGAGCACAAGTTTGATATCCACCTCCTTGGCTGACACTGGAGGGCTTTGTAATAATCAAAAGCAAGTGGTTCTGCTGAACTGCAGCATGCAGCCAGAAAGCTGCAACAGGATCTGCTGGGGGAGCGCAGAGGGACAACTGATAAACATCTCCTGTGGGTCATGCTGGCCTTTGTCAGAAAGCTTTGTTCAGTCAGATAGGTGGCAATCTAAAAGTAGAGGAAAACAAGATATCTGCTGGTCAAGATAACACTGCTGTGTCTTGGCTTATTCATAGATCAGCTGAATTATTGTTATGAATGACAAAGCACAGGACCGCTTGCTGAACCACACACACAGACATTATGTTTCAGTAGACTCACATGTACTTTCATCTGGAACATCTGGATCATGTTTACAGGAGGAAAAATGCAAACATAAATTCAGGAAAATTCAGTTACTCTGTAAAAACCTTGCTGGTGTACAGACCAAAAGTGCCCACGAGTAAAGGGGCGAGAAACTAGTACTCAGTAAAATGGGCAAGGGGATATCCAGGTGGAAGGACAGTCAAACTGTCCATAGAATGACTGCAACTGTCATTAAAATGACATGTCCTATTTCAGTAGGACATGCTCTGAGAAAGGTGTTGAAGAGCAGAACCACTGAGACCATTCTCTGAAATGAAGACCTCTTGACCTAGCAATATAGAGCAAGACACAGTACATGGAGGGTGAAGATATCTAACTGCAGAGGTAAGTGGGATCTCAGTTTCAGTGTCAGCACTATGTTGATGGCGTTAAGTATTTTTGTCCTTCTCTTTCTATCCTTCTGACAGATTTGTGGTGTTTCAGGGCATCTCTTTTTTCACAGAGAGTGCAAAGATCTAATCCCATTTTTGGCTGCTTTCTAACACCAACCTCCACTCAACCCTTGATAGACACTGCATCAAGCACTCTCATGTTCTCATCTCCAAAGGCTTCAGTGAAGTTTCCATCTGCACACAAACCCATCACCCTACCTCATGGTCCTTTTTAAGTGTTATAACTCACCATCAATATGTTGTCCCGCTCCAATTTATAGGAGGGAGAGGAGGTTCTTTTAATATCTGTATACCCGGCGTGAGATTAAGAAACAACGGTTCAAATGTTGGTCCGACCAGTTTATTACAGATGTTAATTAGAGAGATGGGGAAGGAGAGGACCGAGGCTATTATGATTTAGGGTAACGGGTAAGGGAAGGAGGGCGATAGAAAAGATAGGAAAGAAGAAGCAAGGAGTCTTTATAGGAAGCAAGAGGGAGATAGTCACCACCATGGATCTAGACTGGTTCATAGTTCAGTCTTTTATCTTCAGAAGTGGTAGGTCTAGGGCGCAGTTGTTCTGTTGAAGAGACGACCATGAACAAGGTGATGATGGCCCCTTTTCAATGCTTTCAAAGTGGTCGAGTCAGCTGTCTTTGGAGTGGCAGCTTCTGTCTCTGCGGTCTCAGTGGAAACTCCTTTGTTCCTATCTTCCTGGCCTTGCCAGCAGATAACAGGGAGCAGGGAGGCGCCAACTTGTACCCTGCCTTCACAGGATACAGATGGCATCGTTCCCCAGTTTCCTGTGGCAAGCTGGAGTTACTGATCACAGACCAGATCTTCCACCAATAAACCATCCTGAGCACTCTCTTCCGGAGGCAAACAGCTAACATTGTCCACACAGTGACTTTGATTGCCACATGGCAACACCCATCACTTATCTCCTAGACAAGTCAGTCATATCACGAGAAATACCTCAGGAAGCAAGCTTTGAGACAAAAAACAAAGAAGGATTCTACGAAATTCCAACGAAGGATTCTACGAAATGAACCAACGTACCTCTCTGCATCTGGAAGCATCTATAGATCAGCCTGGAGAAGAGAAGGCTGTGAGGTGACCTGATAGAGGCCTTTCAGTATCTAAAGGAGAGCTACAAGAAAGACACTCTTTAGCAGGGTCTGTGGTGATGGGACAAGGGGAAATGATTTCAGGATCAAAAAAGCTAGATTTAGGTTGAATATAAAAAAATATTTTACAGTGAGGGTGGTGAGGCACTGAAACAGGTTGCCCAGTGTTTGATGGGTTGACAGGTTGATGCCCCATCCTGGAGACTTTCAAGACAAGACTGGATTGAGCCATGGGCAACCTGATGTAGCTGTAGGTGTTCTTGTTTAGTGCAGAGGATTTGGACTCGATGGCTTTCAGAGGTCCTTTCCAAGTCTAAGGATTCTATGATTCTGTGATCAATGACAAGTCAGACTGTAAGCACAGAAAGCACTGATACACAGCTCATTCATGCAGTAGGAGCAATCCAGCCATAAAAGAGTTCCTGAAGCTCCATAGGGGCTGATTTCTGGGGCTGCTGCCCCAAACAGCACTGTGCTGCTACAGTGTCATTGTTCTAACACTCAGCATAGCTTGTGTATTGCAATTTCAGTGTCTTACAGCAAAGATATGCTCACATGTTTCTTCTCTCATCTCTTTGCATTCATCTTCTCCTCCTTCCTTACAGTTAAATATAACTAAATATTTTTTTTGGGGGGAGGCTTTTATTTTATTTTATTTTATTTTATTTTATTTTATTTTATTTTATTTTATTTTATTTTATTTTATGGCTTTTAATGCTTAGCGTTGAGGAAATATAAGCTGTGGCTATTGCTCCTGCCTGCTAAATGAACACAAAATGAAGCCCAACAGTCCATCAGTGGAATAGACTGCAGTCATGCACAAAACACTCCCAGCCTTGGTCTTAAGTCATAGTTGCAGGTTTGATCTTTATTTTAAAAAGCCATGACCTAGTTTAAGCCAAAGTTACAGTCTGTGATCTGCAGATGGTCCAAGTGATCAAAATGTCACCTTCTGGCTTCCTTCTGTGTGACCTCCAAGAAATCAGGCCAGGCAAAAGAGCACACAAAAGTCTTACTGGGGAGACTGACATCAACATCTGCTCCTTGAAATTGCCCATGGAAGCAAAGAAGAGATGCTCATGAAACCTTACAGCTGTGCAGAAAAATAAAAGGTAGTTATGACAGCCAGCTCTTCCTTCCCCAGACTGCAGATAAGCCTGATGAAATTAGCTGCTGCTGCCGCAAGCTGTTTTTCTTTTCTCTGCAGCAACAAGGTGCAACTGAAAACCAGAGCCTGTATTAGCTTAGCACCTGCTCAGGGACTGTAGAGCTGCCAGGCTGTGCTGGTCTCTAGGCATTAAAGCCCATCCGTTTGTAGGCCTGTCTTTTTTTTTTCCTTCTTTGTACATTTTCTAGGGTGATTTCACTGATTCCCTTGGAAATTGCTCTGGCTCTACAACTAGCAAGTGTCCAGCTTTTGGACTTGACATTTATTCTGTTGAAATAGGAGGAAATAGGAAGAACTTGTAAAAAGATATATGTATATATATGTATGTATCTGTGTGTGTATTAAATAGCTCCATAGAAAAGATTCTTATATGAGAAAGAGACTCCAGGTCTACTGGTCTGAGAGAAAGCAGGTCCGATGTTCCCTGGATTTCAAATGCAGCAGCTTTGAATTGGCAGAAAACCCAGAAGTGGAAACCAGTCCACAGAAATAGGACAAGAGATAATGGCTTTAAGTTGTGTCTGGGGAGATTCGGGTCAGATAGTAGAAAAAAATTTCTTCTCTGATAGAGTGGTGAAACATTGGCACAGGCTGCCCACGGAGATGGTGGAATCACCATCCCTGGAGATCTTCCAGAAATGTGTAGATGTGGCATTGAGGGACATGATTTAGTGAGCATGGTTATGATGGGTTGATGGTTGGATTAGGTGATCTTAGTGGTCTTCCCAGCCTTATGATTCTGTTTAATCACCTGTGTCCCCTTTCCTCCCTCAAAGCTCCACCACTCAATTATCACTAAAGCACTGGATGGCCTCCTGTGCTATTCAAGGCAATGGGAGACAAGCTGCCAGATGCCACTGGCTCCACTACCTACTAGATCCATGGAAAAAAAAAAGAACAGTATTAAAAAGACAATAAATCTTTACCTATATAAATTATCACACAGACGAAAGAAATCAATAAAATGTATCTTCACAGTGTCTCAATACCATTAAAAGAGTATCTGAAACCAATCAAAAGAGCATCCATAATTCACTCATTCTCACTCCCATGGATTCATTGCACAGTACAGAAAGCATGTGTGCATCCATAATGCACATCATTTACACATCCATAATCCCATCATTTGACATATTCCTTGTCTTTGAGATAGGAGGAAGGCTTTCAGCCAGCAAGGTTTATGCATTTTATGGGCCTTATCTATCAGTAGCTCCAAACCTTGGACTCTGGGTCCTTCTGATCTCAGGCTATCTTAGTCTGTGACTTTCTTGAAAAAACACTTGTCTCAAGCTCTTATTTCTCAACCCACCGAGCAGAGTACACTTAACCTTTTCAGGCTATTGGATCTGCCTTATCACAATTCGTTTTCAGGCCTAAGAGACAGGACAGCATTGCAACATTAAAAGTCAAAGGGCCTGAAAAAAATAACACAGCTATTCAGGGAGGAGAAGCAAACAAATAAAGATGGGTCTTATCGGGTCTTTCATATTCCCTCATCCCATCTCATGTTTTGTGACTTTACCTTAGCCATGTGGAATTTCTCACTTTCCCTCCTGACTGTTAGTGAAGGAAAGCAAGGTGAGATCTCACTTCCATGTGCTGGGACATCACAGGGTCAACCTGAAATCCTGACGTTTGAACTCTCATTGCTGCAACTGACAACTCTGAGGAATATGTTGTGGAATTGTTACTAGCTGAAATTATTTTTCTATTTATTTTCAGATAGTTTTTAGGCTTGCAGATTGTGCCTAATAGAATATAGTGTCTAAGTGGATTTATCAATCAGACACTTTCTCCTACCATGGAAATAATGAATTAAAATGAAAGTACTACAAGTCTGATCATGCTGTGGATTCATGGACAAATTGAGATAGTCTAGAGTTACCAGGAGGTGCAGTTTGTGCCTGCTTTTGCAAGGACATCCCATCAAGTTTCATTTTGGTCTTTAGATCCGAAGAGATCATGTTTGCAGTTCTGAGCTCCATGGTACAAAAAACACAGGGATCTCCTGGAGAGAGTCCAGCTGAGGGCCACAAAGATGATAAAGAGCCTGGAGCATCTCTCCTATGAGGAAAGGCTGAGCAACCTAGGTCTGTTCAGCCCTGAGAAAAAAAGACTCAGAGGTGATCTGATTAATGTTTAGAAATACTTTGAGCGTGGGAGACAAAGAGACATGGCCAATTCTTTCCAGTGGTCTGTGGGGACAGGACAAGGGGAAATGGCCATAAACTGGAGCATAGGAAGTTCTGCACAAATGCGCATAAGAGCTTCTTCACGGTGAGGGTGATGGAGCACTGGAACAAGCTGCCCACAGAGGTTGTGGACTCTCCTTCTCTGAAAATATTTATCCAGTGCTTCTAATTTATACGGAAATAAAATGTACACATGGCATGATTGGGCAGCCTGCTCTAGTATTAAATGTGAAGGTTAGTGGCCCTGCCTGTGGTGGGGGGTTGGAGATTCATGATCCTGGAGGTACCTTCCAAGCCGGGCCATTCTGTGATTGTGTCATTCTGTGATTCTGTGACTGGAAGAATAACATAAGGGAAAGGAGTTGCCACATATGAGAGAAACCTTTGAATATTCATCTATATTTGACATAAAATGACCTATTGCAATTTCTACTAGTGAAGATAGGTAAGAGATGCCTTTGCTTTGGGTATCTTGAATGCCAGAATCTTGTTTTGCCATAGTATTCCATTATTATTGGTAAAATAGGAGAATGACTGAATGCTGGAACAAAATCGGCACCAGTTTTGGTCAGGACCATAACATATGAAGCATCACACAAACTGACATGCAGATACTGGTTTTCAGGCTATCACTGTGCATGGTCTGCTAAGCAGTATGCAGGCAGAGTCCTATTAATTTCAGTTGGAGCTCTATCTGGTGGATAGGAAGCAGTCCTCAGGTATTATCTCAGTGCTGTGTCTGACTTCTGAACATCCAGCTGCACAGAAGATCAACTGAAGTGTCTGACATGTTTTAATTTCAAGGAACTTAACCCAGAAGTGCACTCTGATTCACAAATATCAGCCCTTCCCACATACAAATGAACTCTGGTTTGCAAAACCATCCCAACCCAATTTTGTAGTCAGCCCTTCAGAGTAGAACATCTTTTGAAAGAGGATGTGAGCTGGTAATAATCCTGTTGGCAAGGTTTGTTCCCACAACCTC
Source organism: Perdix hodgsoniae (assembly GCA_035772895.1). Classification (NCBI taxonomy): domain Eukaryota; kingdom Metazoa; phylum Chordata; class Aves; order Galliformes; family Phasianidae; genus Perdix; species Perdix hodgsoniae. The sequence continues at coordinate 7,391,025 of JAPSGF010000032.1, forward strand.
TATTACACTCCAGTCCTCCAAATATGCCACTAATGACTTTTCCCAAGCACAGCAAGAAGTTGTGCTGTTTTAGGACAGCTTCTGGCTTCACAGACATGAAAGTCACAATCTATTTCCAATAACCCTCTCCCTGCTCAGCTATCTCTATCATGACCCAACTATGGCCAATTTCCCGTCTCATCAGAATCCATCTCCGACAAGCAGCTCCCTGATGGCTTTCCAAAAACAGCAGGCCCAGCAAAAGCCTTCACTGTGCACATATTCTGGTTCTCAGGTGGTATCTCTGGGGAAAGCACAACCTACAGGCTCTTCATGTTGAAGACAACAGAAATCTGTACAGTGCCAGGAGCCCACTTTTTTAATATTATCTTCTACTTGGCTTGCAGTTGAACAAATGTCCTGAGTGCAGATATTCTCTCTGAATGATGGTCTCAAACGCATGGTTTCTGTTATTCTGAAATGTTGCCTTTTCAGTTGGTAATTTGCACCTTCTGAGTGCTTGTTTTCAGTAGGACAAACAGATTTTCATTAACTGTAGGAAATTGCATTCTATCACACAATTCTGTTTACCAGCCCACACAGCACCAAAGTCAACTGCAGTCAAGAAACCACAGTGTGGATACAGTCTCAGCGCAGCTCCAGCTACATCACAATGCTGCTTATTCAACTGGAAAGAGATGCAAAGGGATTCTGCTCACTGAATGACTACTCCAGATTTCTGCAGAGGAAATGTTGATGCCCTGAATGTAACAAATGTCGGTCTGGGTGAGTTCAGGGTACCCTTCCAGTGACAATATGGGCATATTCCTTTAGTCATATTACTGCTAAGTTTGATTTCAGAAACTTTGATCAGATATGGTGTGTTTAATAGACACAGTAGGAAAGAGTAAGATCTGCTCTCCTAAGTTTAGGAAGAGGGTTGTTTTGATAATTACTGTATGGATGTAGCACTTGAAAGATCCTGGTTTCTCTTTCTTTTATTACTTTTTTTCTCATAGAGTCATAGAGTCATTAACGATGGAAAGGCCAAAATTGTTTAGTCCAACCATCAACCCGTGCCTGTGACCACTTTAACCACGTCCCTCAGTGCCACATCCACTCTTTTCTTGAGCACTTCAGACGAGGGACAATTACTCCACCACCTCTCTGATCAGCCTGTTCCAGTGCGTCACCACTCTTTCTGAGAATAAATTTTTCCTAATATTGAAACTGAACGTCCCCTGGTTCAACTTAGCCATTCCCTCTCAACCTATCACTAGCTACTTGAGAAATGAGGCCAATTCCCGCCTCATCACAACCTCCTTTTAGGGAGTTTAGAGAGCAATAAGGTTTTCCCTGGGCATCCACTTCTCCAGACTGAACAATCCCAGCTCCCTCAGTTGCTCCCCATAAGACTTGTGCTCCAGACCCCTCACAGCTTCATCGCACTTCTCTGGATATGCAATGGCTGGCAATACAACTCCATGTCCCAAAAGGGAGTTGTTGTTTGTCTCAGTTCCTTAGGACTTAATTCCATGCTTCATTTTCTTCCCAGGCTGGTGCACCAGGGTATTAGTGCTTTGAGTCTACAATGTCTGGCTCTACACGAGGTCTAGCGTGAGGTGCTTCAGGAACAGAAATGCCACATTATTAATAAGCAGGTGAACAAGGAGCTATATGGCAGTGAAGTTCTTAAGTATGTGTCTGGAGGCAGTGGCAGTGAAAGCACATCTGTTCATCTCATCTCCACCAGATGGTTCGTTTCAGTGCCTGAAGTTACTGTCATTTATTTCATCAGTAATTTTGTTCAGAGAGTGCTGAGGAATGGACAAACACTGGATACCAGAACATGGTCTGATATCTGAAAACTTTGCTGGAAACATAAATCTGTGGAAATTGTTCCAGCAGAAAGTTAAAGACATGGAGTTTTCTTCCTTTTGTTTGGTATGAACAAATTAAAGATGAGAAATGTACCTTTTTGATCACTATGTAAATTTTTAATTACTCTTTACTGCTTTTTTTTTATTACGCTATCTTGGATATAAGTTCTGGGAGAAGAAAGCAAATCACTTCTTTTCACTAAATAGTTTGAAAGCTGATTGGTCCTTGATTTGAAAATAAACAAGTGAACAAAAAATAGATAAAGTTGGTAGGAGTTTGTTAAGTCTGAGCAAACAGTAACTCAAAGTTTAAGTGTCTAAGCAGCTCCTGAAACTCTGAGTTTCAGAGAGACTTAGAGCAGAGCATGTTTTTTTCCTTGGGGCCTTGGCCAGCCATGGCAGTATCACTGAGAGGCAGAGAACAGGTAGGATGCTCCCAGTCAGTCAGATGTCTGCTTGCTGACCTGTGGACACTGTGAACTGGGAAGATTTGATTTATTTTTAGCTGGGGCTCAGTATTGCAATGCCACATATCTGCATGTATCCTTGAATCTTTAGACAGCCTGAAATCACACTTGATCTTATAAAGTTGCACCTTCTAAAGAGGATGTCATAAACTCCCAGACTTCTAAGTTGAACATCAGTTTTATTCTCTGGCTTTCAGTTCAAAATATTTAAATAAAATCTTCCTTTCTCACAAGTTCATTTTTCTGTCTCACTTTATTTTCACCTGGGTTTTGAATGTGTCTGGAGATTAGCCTGTAAGAAGGAGGCTGAAGGCAAATTAAGGAGCACTTGGATGTAATTGTGACTAATTCTCTGTGATACGGAGAAGATAATTTGTGACAGCCAGGTTCATTACAAACCTTTAGCCTGAAGTCTCTGATAGATGTTTTTAGAAAGTTATAAGAACAAAAGCATCATCAGGTGAATAAATAGATTAAGTCCCTCAAGTTCATGATAGGGCTTGAAGCTAAGCTAAAAAGTACATTTTTCTTTTGGTCAAACTCAAAACTTATTAACAAAAATATAATGGTGTTGATAAAATTGTGTGGAATTTTTGTTTCACGTATTTTCAAGAAGCTGAGAGAAAGTCACATGTTCTCATTTTAGCGTTTGTTTGTTTGATGAGTGTTTTATCATTTCAGAGCTCTCTTTTGGAAGTTCAACCGGAAGTAATCAAATTAGAAAGTTGGCCAAAACCGATGTGCAGCATTTTGAACAGACAGAAACAGTTTTTTCCCACTGTCCTCTCCTATATCCCTTCTATACCCTGACATCACTTGCTGTTGTGTGGAAGTGGCGTGGGGTTCTTTAACGGAGTTGAACTTTTTGAGGCTCTTATGGTGTCACTCTGCATCCAGCAGAGTAAAAACAATGTTTTCTGCTGGTAGCAAAGTATGCAGAACAACGTAAGAGTTCGGGTAATCTGATGGCTCCTCTTTTCTGCCACTGTGTAGAGACATTTCCCTGGTGAAAGGGCTGAGCACCTCTCTGTAGGTTCAGATGAGCACCTCAAAACCACTTCTGTGACTACATGAGGGTAGAGAAAACAAATTAAAAAATGTCAAAGGAATGCAAAGGAATACATTTCTAGGGTTCTTTGGAAAGGCTCACTTTCTTGTAATGTCACAACATGAGGTTTTGGAAATTGCAGTCCCTTGTAGAGTAGAAGCCTTGGACACTGTGAGGGCCAAAGCATCTCCCAAGTCTTTGGGGTTGCTTGCAGAAGAGCACTCTGCATCCTCCAGTTCAGCAGACTTATAGCCTATTATTGAATCCCACCATTTAATGAGATTTAAAGCAGTTAAAATGTCTTCTTGGGCATTCTCTTTTTCCTTTGAGTCCTGCTGGCACTTCTAAAAATAGCGGAGCTGGCATAGATGCCAGTTAGTGGTAGTTCTATGGAATGGGAGCAGTTTTACTACACAAAAAAAGAGATAAGAGTTGCAGGTGAGGAACTGTTTTGCCAGTTCACTACCTACTATTAGGCTGTATTAGAGCTGTTCTGCTTATACCTTGGCCCTATCATTCTGCCTCTAAAGAATTATCTATCAAAGTCTAAATTTATCAACCCTGGATAAAGAGCTCCCAGCAATCTGTCATGGAGGAAAGTGACTGAGTAGTTTAAAGGTATTCTCAGTGCAGATCATTCGCCTGCAGCTGACCTTTCTGCTTGAAAAGAGACTTAACTCTTTTAGACTATCAGAACTTCATTCCTTAGAAGCATTACTCTTCACTAAAAGGGAAAGTGCCCACACAAGATATTTTTGTTCTTAGCAGGAAACTGCAAGAGTATTAATTCAAATGCATTAGTGAGATGTTACATATTTGTGTGCAGCAGAGAGAAGCCTGCATTCCTCCTCGCTACCTTAGGCATATTTTGGTGGTTCTGTCTGCAGCTCTGCTGGAACAGCAGTATGACTTGTTCCTGCTGAAGGCTGAAAGCTGGAACGGAAGGAGACTTGGGAAGTCAGATCTGGAATCTCCAGGTCTCGTCCTTCCAGCTCGGAGCACAGAAAGGAGAAAGCCACTGGGGTCATGGTTTCCAGCATTTTTCCATAAATCACCTAAGTATAAGGTGTATTAACCACCACCAAAGAAGACAAACAGTCCTTTCTAAGTGCAAGAATGACTTCGCTAAACCAAAAGGACTCAGTATGCTGTTTTGAAGACCTCTCTAATTCCCTGACATATTTCCAGCAAGATGGAAAAGATCAGAGCACTGCAATTGGTTGGACATTATCAGTATAGATCTCAGAGTCTAGACTGGGAATTATTGTGTTTGACAGCCCCAAGCTTGCTGATCTATGCCTTAATTTCCCTACCTTCTAATGGGAGGGATAGACTTGTGGCAATAATTACTGTATGTAAAGCACTTCAGAAGCTTGTACGGTGTATTCCCTAGAGTGACCTACCTACAATCAATGGGATATAATGGCCTCATACTATCACAATAATTAAATACTTCCAACTCTTCAGTTAAACAGTGTTTACAGTACAACAATGAGATACAGGAAATCTTAATCTGGTTGACAGAAAACAAATGTAAAGGAAAAATAAGTAAAATATGCAGAACATTTCTATAATGTACAAAAGAAATTTCATGTTCTTCTGAGCAATTACGTTCAAAAGAGTTGTTAGGCAGTTCAGGATGGTTCCCACAGCATTCCCACTAGAAACTCAGAGAAATGCATCCATTCACTGCAGGTCCAGTGCTTGGATCCTGTTAATCAAAACTGTCCAGAATATGACTAAAGAGCCTGTACTTCTATGGAGCTCTTCAAGAGAGAAGGTGAGGCATTGGAACAGGCTGCCCAGAGAGGTGGTGGAGTCACCATCCCTGGAGGTGTTCAAGAAAAGTGTTGATGCAGCACTGAGGGACATGGTTCAGTGATATGGTGGTGATGGATTGATTGTTGGACTTGATGATCTTAGTGGCCTTTCCAGCCTTAACGATTCTATGATTCTAAGACGTTCACTATGTGTTTCTAAATAGAGACCTTCAATAACATTTCTGTGAGAGAAGGAAAAATGTTCTCTGAAGTATCTGTCTTAAAAGTAAAAGCCTTTTGCAAGGTGGAGCATCATATGTCTCTTAACAAATCGTTTTTAATCTATACAATAGTTTTGAGATCATTTTTGCCTTTATGACATTTACATTGCATCAAATGCAGAAGTCTATACCTGTGAGATTAAGGATAGAAAATACAGGAATTTTGTAAGCAAAGTACCTAGGAACGTATGAGAAAAAAAAAAATCCCCAAAGTTCTATAATCTCTATCTGAATATCTGCTATAACTTCTGCCTCCCCTTTTCTTTAACCTGGAAGAGAAAAGATAAGTCTGGAGATGGGACCTTGTAGTGTAGCTATGTACGCTTACATTTCTTTTACTGTGAACAAACAAACACACAATCTAGAATCATAACCACAAAGGCTGTCTCACCAAAACCTGAACTTTTGTTGACCTACCACTGTGTTTTGTGTACTTGAAAGAAAACAGAGGCTAAAAAGATGGATTTGAACAAGACAGTATGTTCTGTGCATAGCATGGTGCAAAGTGCATCCACAATATGATTACCAGGAGCCAAATGGGACTGTGCTATTTCAAAGGGAATCTGAGTCATATAATGTATCCTCTGGAGAATTCACTGCAACACAACAGACAGGCCATCTTGTGTTTGAAAAACATACCCCATTTGATGCATCTTCAGAGTTATGCTGAATAATAGAAGATATTTTGTATCATCTTAATTTTTCATGATGCATACAGCACCACAGCACAGGTCAACTATAAACATTCAGTCTCAAAACACCATGGACAACTTCAGGAAGTCAGTGAGGAACTTTGCTTTGAGGTCTGAGCACAATCCTGGATCATGCTGCTCACATCATCAGTATTCACTCAGAATCCTTCAAACATGCCATTGGTACAGTTCTTAACCTTGGGATGAAGAAAGTAGACTTTTCTGTTTGTTTATGAATGAAAAATGCAAGGAGCTTCTGCTGTCCATTTATCTTCACTTCCTCTTATTGCACCCATATATTACACTGCTCATAAGTAGTCAGAGAAATTGCAGTTCAATTTCAAATAACTAGATAGATCTTTATATTAGGTTTGATCCAAAGTCCACCTAATAATCCACTGTAGTGGACTTTTCTATCAGATGCCTGACATGAGTTTCACTGAAATCCACAGAAAGTTCCATGCAGTTGCAATAGGAGCAACTTTAAAAAGTGGTAAGAACTCCTGCACCTCTGAGAGATGCCCATATCCCAACATTATGCCCCTCACACCTGCAAATCCAACACTCCCACTGCACCTCAAATCCCTACTTTTGTTTCAGGTAGTTAGACAATTTTATATCAGTGCCGTTACGCATTAGAATGATAGAATCATTGAATATCCTAAGTTGCTAGGGATCTATAAGCATCACTGGGTCATCTCCTAGCCAAAATCCGCTTTACAGAACAGACAGTAGCAGAGAAATTCTTATTGGCTTAAAGGGATACCAAGAGCAAAGGGAAAAATGCAAAGAACTCCACTTTAACAACATCTGTGTCTGTGCAATACATGTGATTTGAGAAGTATTAGCATTTTGTTTTGTTTCAGTCTCATAATTAGAAGGATTGTGCTTCATTATCCTAGTGTAGCTCCTGCTGTGACATGGTCCTAGTTATCTTTCTGAAAGAAATATTTCATAAACAGTATCCAGTTCTGTTGGTTGAATACAAAAGCTTTGGAATTTTCATTTCAAGACAGAAAGGAAAAGAAAAAACACATTCATTCTTATGGAATTATTATATTCTTGTTTAATAATAGGGAAGCATTTCAGACAAGACAATTCTTATTCACAGAACTGAATACTTGGAATACTTAGGGAAAATATGTCCTTATTCAGTTTGGTTTCAGCATTTCTTCTTGCAAGGTTCCTCTTATTAAATGGGAAAAAGAAAGTCCATGTTAATCATTCAACATAAATGTGATAGGAGAGGGATCATAGTCTTTTTTTCCCTACACAAGTCCTTGGTTATGCTGTTCTGCATAGAAGGGCTATTCTGAAAGCAGTAACTTACTTAATTGTGTTGGCCCACAACATCACAGGTGAATGTTAGTGACATGAAAGTAGAGGCTGAATCTTCCCCCACCAGTATTTCATTGCGAAATTGCTTCATGGCGGCAGAGGAACAGTTTGACAGAATGGTATCTGACACGGCAGTTCTTATGAAGCAAAGATATGGCACTGAATTCCTTCATGAAGAAAAAAATGGCATCTACTGACATTCATCAATGCTTGCTGAGTACTTATGGAGACCAAACAGTGGATACGAGCTCACTGAGGCAGTGTGTGGTCCATTTCACAAGCAGCAGCAATGACATGAAAGACAAACCATGTTATGGATGGTCATGAAGATATTTACAAATGTAGCTCTTGTTAAGAGCTGATGAAAATGCACAGCTAATGGTGGTGACTGTTGATAGAGCAAATTCTCAGCTACAAAACAATATCTTTCAAATAGTGCTATTGTGCTCTTAGTATCTCTTGTAGTTCCATGGAAATAAATAGGAGGCATTACTTTCAGAGAGACCTACATTTTGCATGAAAACAGGCAGTTCTCAATTCCAGAAGTCTGCCTGATTGCCTGTATGAGCTATATCCAAATATTTCTGTTCTGGTTCTTTCTCCTCACCTTTCTCCTCATACGGCAGTATTCTGCCCCTCCTTTAAAGGAAGTTACAAAGTTGTGCCTCACATAAACCATATGCTAGTAGCTAATAAGATGATGTTGCCAGTGACACACATAATCTTATGTTCCTGTGTGCATATGGTAACTACAGTATTCATTTTGAATATTCTTATATTCAGAAGGGAAAAGGTCTTTCCTATATTTATGCTAATTTGCATAACATACTTTACCCAACATTCATCATATTCTGCTAAGCTCTGCCAAGGAAAATGTATTAATAGCTGAACTGTTGCAACCCTTTATTAATATCGACATTGCAAGCTCTGTACCAGTTTTAAGACATACCAAGAAGACAGGATTTTTGTTCTTATTCCTTAAGTCTTTATGACTAAATAATCAGAGACTATGAAAAAACGCTCCAGGCAAAACAGCTTGGGTGTAAAGTCAAGGCAAGCAATTGGATTGTAGCTGTTGGATCAATGGCATGACTCTATGGGCTCTTTTTTTTTCAGTTTCTGGGGATAAGCTGATACATCCATAATTAGTACATGCCTCTAATTATTATTGTTTCAAAAAAGAATGCTCACCAAGTTAAATAGGGAAAATCTGAAAATACTTGTATAACAATCATAGAATGGCTTTGTTTAGAAGGGACCTCAAAGCCCATCCAGTCCCTACCCCTGCCATGGGCTGGTTGCCCCCCAGCAGCTCAGGCTGCCCAAGGCCCCATCCAACCTGGTCTTGGATGTCTCCAGGGATGGGACATCCACATCTTCTCTGAGCAGCCTGTGCCAGCACCACACCACTAAAGATAAAGTAGAAAGGACCAAAATCAGATGCACGGCTATAAAGAAAGACAAACAGCATGAAAAAACTGCAAAACATCACAAAGCATGAGCTACTTTCCATTCTTCATTTGAGTTATTTGAGTTAGAAAACTTATCAAACAATATAATCATGCTCACAGAACTGTGATGGGAAACCTCAGATGATTGATGTTGGTGTGCATGGAGTGGCCCTTCATGAAGGACAGAAGTAAGTTTTTCTGTCTGTGGGAGCAGCAGAAAGGCACAGAGCTCTGCCTGGGGGTGGATGATTAGCTTACAGATCAGGATCAGTGGTTGAGTTCACTGCCTCTAGTCCTTATAGGAGACTTCAATCACCCTGGTATTGTCTGGAGGAGAAACACAGCAGCTCATAAACAATTCACTGACAGACTCAAAGATTTGCTATAGGTGGCATAAAGTCTGTCCGAAGGCCAGTCACCTCTGGTGTACCTCTGATACTGGACTGATACTGGGACAAATACTGTCTTATATTTGCTTTACTGAACTAGATGGTAAGAGAGTGCAGCCTCAGAAGGTTCAGGTTCTAAAGTGATACTAAACTGAGAGAAATGATGGGTTGTAATGCTATAACATCATGGAAATTATAGCAATAATAGCAGGGTAGCAAAGTCTTTGGCTACAGCAAACAAGGACAAGCCCAAATGCAGCATCCACAGAAACAGGAATGAAGGAAATAAAGCTGCTTGCCTCTAGAAGGCCCCAGGAAGGCTGGGATCTCCAACAATACACCCTTTCTTCCACTGCCAGCTCTTAAATGAGGTCTGGGAAGGGGTGCGTCCTGGCTTCAACCCTTCTGGTCACACAGGTACATTGCACACACCTGAGCTCCCCTGGGTCAGCCCTGCCTTCCCAGGCAGTGCTCAATCACTGTTTCAGGCCATGACTTAGCATTTCCGCTACATGGGTACACCATGCAATTGTGCTACCATTCAAAAAGACATCAGCCCCAGGAAACAGAACAGGTGAAAATGGAAAGTCTTGCATCTAGGAAGAGAAGAACACCAGTTTGCATCATATGTTGGCATATGCTAGATGTCAACCAGCTGGAAAGCAGCTTTGTAGAGAAGGACTTGATGGATACCAAACTAACCATGTGTTATGGTTTTCATTGTTTATCACCAGTATTCCAAATCATAACATCATGCAGTTCACTGGGAATCAACGAGTTAATTCTACAGTTCCATGCATTGTCTGTATTTCTGGACTCTTGGTCTCAGAAGAGAAGAATGAACTACAGCTCCTGGAATAATTTGTTTTTCATTTGAAGGAAAAGATAGAACTGACTGGGAGGCATGTGACTTCCCTCTTTGTTCTCTGGACACTTCCTACAGAATTAGACTAAGGACATCAGTTTTGGAAACTCTCTCATTTTATTTGATTTATTAGCTTTGATTTCAATCATACTGTGTTCTATTGTATTATCTCACATTCTGCTACTGTATTTAGTAAATTTTTTTCCCTTTAATTTGCTGCCGCTGTTCTTTCTCGTCCAGTCTCATCTTCTTACCTTTTCCCTTCTCCTCTCCAGTGCATGGATCCGTGGGTCCCTTCACCCCCTTGTCACAGGAACCAGGCTGAACCAGGCCAAATCTTGACACCAGGATCCAGAAATGGCATAGAAGACTAAACATCCAGGTTAAAGGAGGTGATCCTTTAATTGATGCTGAATCACATCCGCTTGCTGTGTACAGGCTGAGCTTCCTGGTACGAGAGAGACATGGACATGCTGGAGCAAGTCCAATGAAGAATCACAAAGATAATGAAGAAACTGGAGGATTAGCATTATAAAGAGACACAGAGAGTTGGCAGTATTCATCCTGGAGCAGAAAAGGCTCAGAGGAATTTTTTCCATTTGTGTAAATATATCATGGAGGTAGGAAAGACTCACAGGTGAGCAAAGGACAAGAGGAAATAGGCACAAATTGAAATACAGAAAATTCCACTTAAATTTAAAGTAAATAAATAAATAAATAAACTTTTGTACTGTGAACTTGATATTAAATATGTTTCCCAGAGAGGCTGTGGATTCTCCATCCTTGGAGTTATTCAAAACCCTTCTGGACGCTGCCATGGGCAGTTTGCCCCAGGTGATTCTGTTTTGAGCAAGCAGCTGGACTTGGTGAATTCCAGGGGCACCTTCCAAACTCAACTGCTACATGATTCTGTGAAACAAAAACAGCCCAATCCACCCAGGGACCAGATGCAAAAAGATATTCACATATTCTTTGTTTGAAAGCCAGTGACTGTATAACTTACATTTTGGAGATACGTATATAAAAGACAGGGTGTCAGGAGGATCTCATTTGGTGCTTCAATAAAACAAACAGAATATATTCTTTTAAGCCACACTTCAAGGTCACTGCTTCCAACCCAAATAATACCTGAGGATTTGCACTGCAGATCAGACATGCACAAATCTTTAGCGTTCTTAATAGCATTACCTAATTCTTAAACATGAAACTTGTCATTGTTTTACTCAGATAGAGGTCAAGATAAGAGAGACCAGGGCTAGAAATTAAAGTCAGTGTTCAAGTCTGCGTTCAGAACTCCACCTGTGAGATACAACCTCTATATCTGACACCAGGATAAATTTGTGCCGTTTGCCTGGAGCCCATTGACTGAATTGAAAGCCCCATTACTCAGACATCTCCAAGTGCAATTGTTTGGACATGAAGAAAATTTGTCCTCTTGCAGAATAGTAGTCCCAATGGATGTTCAGAGTTTACAGTTTTAATTAGCCAAAGAAAAATTACTGGGGGAAAGCAGACACTATTCATTTGCTGTCTCAACACAGTAACTATATGTGTCAGCACAGAAGACATATAGATCAAAATGAAATGGAAAATATACCCACAGACATTTCCATGCTTCTGTTTCTCGTTCTGTCAGAAGTTCTTGGGGGCAGAGAATCTCTCTGGTATTCATGGCCCTTGTTTTGCATGAATCTCCATATTTTTCTGCATGCTGATGGTACGTTTGAGCAGGAACAGTATCCTCTAGGATTTAATTTTACTCTACTTCAGCCTAATGATTTCCTGATCAGCCCCAGCAGGGATTCAAGCTTCCTAAGGATTTATATATAGTATCAAGAAACCAAGAAGTGAATCTTCAAATTCATTTTGATTAATGCAGTTGTGCTTACCCATATCTTGTGGTACTGTCCAGGACCTCCTAGAGAGCATAAAGGAGAAGGATTAGGAAGCTAAACACAAGGTGCTCAGAGCCTTGGAGCTAAGCAAAGGTAAAGCTCTTTGCAGTCACCATGGCTAATGGTAGATGAAAATGACTTTGAGCATCTTGGAGCAGCTGGAAATGGATTTGTGCATGGCCTTGCCCATATAAGAACCATAACTACAGAGTGTGGGAGAGATGCTGGGAGTTGCCCAGAGTTCCGAGTCACGTTGTTGTAAATTAAACTGGGACAGCATGTCTCCTGGCAAGCCATGAAATATGTAGCAGGTCCCTAAAGTCCTGGCATCCTTCTCTGCACTGGCAGGAAACAGATCTGGAGCCACACAAAAATCCTTCCTTCAGGAGCTGGGAAGGAGACTGAGTCCATTAGGAGAATTATGATCATTAAGAAGGGAGAAGGCTTGGTTCAAATGACGTAGGAGTTGACCCCTAGACAGAAAACCTTGCCCAGTGTTCAATGGAAAACCTACAGATTACTTGTAACAAAAGAGACAAAGGCCAAAACAGGAAAATCATATACAGTAATTAATTAATGAGGAAGGAAGGAGAGAAATTGCTTTATTGTGTGATCCAGCTACTAATTATAAAGAGGAAGATATAAAACATTGCTTTTGTGCCCACAAGCTCAGCCCTATGACTCACCAGGTCAAATCCCTCCTTAGTTTAACACAGCTGATGACAATGTAGGCAACAGCAGAGAGAAACTAAGCCCTTCCCTTCTCTAGAAGCAAAGAGTGATCTCTAGGTTTGGATCAGAGAGGCTGAGTTGTGCATTACTAAAGCAGGTGAGCTAATTAAAGCTCTCTAGTTTACAGCAAGGATTGTGTCTAGCTCCTAACAGTTTTTATATCTGATATCCCTAAATGGAGTGATCTCTAGGTTTGGATCAGAGAGGCTGAGTTGTGCATTACTAAAGCAGGTGAGCTAATTAAAGCTCTCTAGTTTACAGCAAGGATTGTGTCTAGCTCCTAACAGTTTTTATATCTGATATCCCTTAATGGCCAAACATCCTTCTTTGCTTTCTCATATACAAGTACTTTCCAGCTGGGTTTGTGGAGCAAAGATGACACTTAGTGGCTGGTTGGATTACCACAAGTATGTGTTTCCAGCAGTGTTATGAAAGGGCTCCTCTCAGATGCTGTTGGCAGAGGCTGTTCACAGCAGCCTGCTTTGCCACACTGGGTATGAGACATTGCATTCCCAGGAGAAGGACAGCACTCCTGCCCTGCAGTCACATGCACACTAAACAGTGATTTATTTTTCTAGTAAGTTTCTGATACACACACTTTTTAGCAGAGCTGCTCATGATTCTTAGGAGGTGGAAGGAAGAAGAATTGAGCAGTGTCTCCAAAGATTTTTCTTTATATTCTCTGTAGAAAATAGGCTCAGGGCTTATTTTCAAAGCCACTGCTTTTCTTGTGTGGTTAGGAAGACTATAAGAATCCTCCATTTAGTGCTTTTGATAACACAGCAGATTTTGGCTTTCCCTGAATGCAGCTGAGATAGAGACATCAGGATCATAGTGATGGAGAAAGGCAAAAGTAAGGCTTATGTGGTGAAAAATAGGATCCAAGTGAAGATTTATCAAGTACTGGAGGAGAACTGGGATTCAGAGTGTCATAGAATCATAGTATAGAATAATTATGGAATTGTTTGAGTTGGAAGAGGCCTTTTCAGGCCCTCTAGTCCAACTCCATTTCATGAACAGGGATGTCTACAGCTAGATCAGGTTGCTCAGAACCTGATCCAGCCTGACCTTGAGTGTCATCAAGGTTTGAACTGTTGCCCTGTGCCTCCCTGCTACCATGTTTGCTACGGTTGTGGGATTGGAACCCATCTCACCTGGCCACTTTGTTAGTGAAAGACAAGGGGCAATTAGCTGCATGTTATATACACTGAGTATATTCTGGTTACCTGTATAGCACATGCTCCTCAATCTCAACACCTTCTCCTTTTCCACATAGGGGAGTTATGTTCAGGGTCTTGCATTAATTCTTATCATCACAATTCTTCCTCCCTTGCCTTCCAACAAATCACCCAGAGGAAGGCTGCAAGCAACATGAGGTTCAATCATATATGTGAGCTACCCATATATTTGAGCTACCCAGATGAAATGAGCTGTGCTCTCAATCTTGTTTGTCAAAAATAGGTTTCTATGTCCCAGAAGGAATGTGATCACAAGCCTGTTTCATTAGGAATATAAATATAGGGGAGGCAGAAATTCAATTCCTTCTGCACCCTGCAGGTTCCTAGCATTGGGGATAGTGGTATAGTGGTATATACTGGATAGGTATAGTGGTAGAAGAGCAGAGACTGTCTGCACACAGCCGCCCATGGTCTTTCTGAGTTAAAAGAGAAGAGCTGAAGCCTTCAAGGGTGACCTGGAAACATTTTCTGTCATTAGATTGGTGTATCAATAAGGGGGAAAAAGTGGATGGACAGAAGAATTACACTTTCTAAATAGAGTAGTGCTGCTTTGGGTAGTGACTGACAATGGGAGGTGATTGGTGAAGTCCTCTTTGGTGATGGTCCTCACCCTGAAAAAGGGATCTCTCGGTAATGTTAAACAAAAATTTGCACAGAGATCATAGACATTATGCACCATTTTTGGAGTGAGCAAACATGGGAAATATCTGTATAATTTCTAGCACACTTCTTTTGCTACAGTAAAGAATATCTTCCACAACACATCAATCTCCTTTTTCCTCCCCTGCAATCTGACTTAGATTCACCTACCTCTCTGTTCTCTTACCTCACTTCTCAGCCAGCCTCCCTGCCTGCTTCAGCTGGCAATGCAGTAGGAAGCACAACACTCATTATCTTCTAGTTTTAAACTTAGGCTTTACAATTATTGGTCAGCTCCAGGCCTCAAATAGGAAACACATGCTTATAATTCCCCAAATACCCTTCTGATGCTTTCTAGGATAGTTATCGCCTTTTTGCTTTCTGTCTGCAGGGCACATTGGAGGGTAGTAGGTCAGCATAACTGCTGTAATGGAAAAATACTGCTGAAACTGTTAACAAGAAAAATTGTAACTTATGAGTAGAGTTATCTTTCAGCGTAGGTGTTTTGTGCTGCCTGCAGAAAAGTAAGATAATGCTGCAATAGTATTTGGATTTGGGAAGCTATGTTGGCAGATACGTTGGTATTTGCTTATATAAAGATATACTTGGTAGCTGATACAGTGCAGAGTAATTGTCAAACATAAAGGCAGTATGAACACCTCAATTGGGACAAATCCTGTTTCCAGGCTTAATTTTTTATGTATCATTATTATTATTATCACTATTATTATTATTTACCACCCAGCTTTGGATCAAAATACTGTGACACATCCTTCCTATCCCTCTATAACAGAACACAATAATTAGGCAATGCTTCAGGGTTGTAGCCTCTTCTATCATT
Source organism: Perdix hodgsoniae (assembly GCA_035772895.1). NCBI lineage: Eukaryota > Metazoa > Chordata > Aves > Galliformes > Phasianidae > Perdix > Perdix hodgsoniae. Next base: position 7,406,520 of record JAPSGF010000032.1, read on the forward strand.
CTGGGACAGCACTCCTCAAGCTAAAGCCTTGTAGCAAAGAATCATCTCCTGATGTAGAGCCAAATGCTGTCATGTTTTCCTAAAACTATTTTTCTTTCAAAAGCAGTTTAGGTGTCTGATGAAATTTAAGTGACCTAGGTCCCTAAATGTTTCTAAGTGTCTGCTGTTAAATCAGCTGCCTGGGAGATCACTGGTAAACTCCAATTTAAGGACTACTAGATTCAGTATTCCTTTTTTTCTTTTTTTCTTTTTTTTTTTTTTTTACTATCATCAGCTTCAATCTCTTCCCACTGTGATTGCTTTCTCCTCCAAAACTCATTTCTCTCTGCCAAAATTTTTCTAGCATTATGTTATTACTTTTTTTCCAACTCGCCTAAAAGTTTACCTGGATGAATTTGTAACGTAAAGCAATGAAAGTGTTTAACAAGCCAAGATAAATCAATGTTATCATCTGTGTGTTGCCTGCTGCAGAGGTCAAACTAAATCGAGCTCAGTCCACCATTACACATAGTCCTGCTGTAAACCAATGTGAACTCCATTTGGCTAGCACCAAAGACAATAAACTTTCTGAACTTATTTGGAAAGGAATTCATTAAGATCGAAGTCCTTCAAATTTCAGCTGAAGTTTCTAAACATGAACTGTGTGGGCTTATTGTAGAATCATAAAATCATCTGAGTTGGAAGGAACCAACTGCCTTTCAATGAACAGGGGCACCTACAGCCCCACCAGGCTGCTCAGAGGCTCATTCAGCCTGACCTTGAATGTCTCCAGGGACAGGACATCCACCACTTGAGAATTAGGTTTGCATGTGAATAGAATATTCAAAAAAGTATTTATACGTGAACAATTTGAATAAAAGTGCCTAAAGAAACCTGAAGCTAAAGTGAAATCAGTGCATCACTAGGATTGAATAGAGGGGTGCAAACTAAAATTTGATGGTGTAAATAGGGTAATGAACCCAGAAGTAGGTAAATGGCAGAAACACCACTGAGGATGAAGTATGCAAACACTAAATGTCAGTAGCTGCTGTCAAGTGCCTACAGTCTGGAGTGACACAAACCTGGTATCCAGTGCAAAATGATACTGGCTTCTTTTTAAAAAATGTACTTTCTATACAGCTTTGCAAGCTCAAATCTAGTTCACTGCTTGCAATTCCCTTATGTCTCTTTCATCATTACTTTTTTCTCATTGTCTTTCTCCTATCGAGTGTTTCAGCTGATTACTCTCTCCCCAGATGTAGACACATTATACTCGAGTCTTATTTTGTTATTTTCTGCCCTTACATTTAAACTCTAAGAGGACTTAAACCAATGGAGGTTCTGTCTTTAGTGCCTACTGAACACCCATCAGCAGTCATTACTGGGATCAAAAAGGCTCAAAACAACTCTAAGCTCTCCAGCTTTCTTTGTAATATGTAATCGGTACTTGCAATTGTGATCAGTGCATTTCCTGAACTGGGTTTAATGAAAGTAGAGCATCCCAATTGAAACTTTCTCTCTTGTATTCCTTCCATGCACTAGGAAATAATTTCCAAAGTAGAACAGCTCTTTTCAGTCTGGACCTGTATCCTAGGTGAAATTGGCTTTTATAATAGCACTGCCTTCACTTGCTGCCCTTTTCTCTGCACTGTTTGTAAAGCCATCAGGATGCCTACAAGGTCCTCCTTACTCCTGTTGTTTTTTTTTCCCACATGGTTACTGATACTAGCAATAATAATGAATGATCTTACTTATTCAAATTCTTTAGTAGAACAAACCCTTCTCATCTTCCTGGTACCATTTCAAATGAAGACCTAATTCTAGGCAGAAGAAAATCACAGGTGTGTGCACATTTGACTGCTGAATTGAAGTTATCTCCCACAAACATTTGCATAGCCCTTACAAAAAATAATGTTTTGAATTCAATGATCATTTAATTCCAATACTGGCTTTTGGAAAGAGAAAGAGTCAAGATGTCCAAGATCAAGATGTCCAAAGAGAAGAATGTTTTGGACACAGCACCAGCTGGGAAGCAGTGGGAGAGGATGGCTGGGCCTCCAAGAAATTGTAGAATACAGGTGAGGTTGCTGTGGAAGGATAAAGCAGCATTATCTGGTCACTGAGGGCAATTCAAATAGTGATGCCTTAACCTACAGTGGAGAAAACATGACGGCAATAAATACTTGCTTGGACAATTATCTGAGAAACATTTGGTCCATGCCCTGACCTTGGGGAACCAAAATTACCTCCACAGTACTCTCAATGCTCTCATTCCCAAGGGCTGTGGGGAGGAGGCTAGGAGCTTATCTGGCTGCACAGTGAGTGGGAGAGCATGGAAAGTACATGACAGCAGGGCCACGCTGAGATGCACAATGCAAGACACATCAGCAATTAAGGCAGAGGATCAAGGGCTGTGTGAGTAATTATAACCATAGACTTGGTGGCTACTCACATCTCATCCTCTGTGGAGTAGCTGCTCCACAATGGGCAAGGTAATGGACCCTTAGAGCCACCTGCAGCCTTACCAATGTTTTTTGTTTTTTTTGCTGACATAGTCTCTTAGAGTCATCAATGTGCCAGTTTATTTGCACTTACTTATTTTGCCACTTCCAAATGCCATGCACAACAACAATTTTGCTCTTGAGATGAGATGGCTTTGAACTTTACTGAGAGAATAAGTTTTAACTTACAAGTGACATGTACTGGTGCTGTTACTTTTTTACACCAAATCTCTCCTGTGGTCCTCAGATTAAATAATCCTCTGGTCAAAGAATGTGGATCTCAGAGAATCACAATGTGCATTATCTGACTTCCACTCACACTCTGAATTCTCCCTGTTTTAAAAAGAAGTGATTTCTTCCCCAGCTCTGCTCCAGGTAGGGACTCCCACAGCAGACTGCAGAAGAGCAGTGAGGTTTGTCAGAACCATCACAATTGAAGTTCGTGATGGACTTCTAGAGGAACCATTAGTAAGGTAAAGTAAATAGGATAGCAGAAGGAAGGGTGGAATTCAAATCATAGAGAATCTTAAATCATCCCCCTGGGAGGAGTCAATAATAGTGTAGTTAATATTGTATTGAGACATAACAGAGAGTTGGCCTGTAATTTTTAGAGCAGAAGGCATTCAGGCATGATAAGATGGAGAAATTTTCTGATTTGTCATGAAGATAGGATGGTTCCGTACCCTGTTGGTTAAACATCAGCACCATTTTTCCATTCCTGGCAGTGTAGTTTCAGTTTATAATCTTGAGGTTTCAAAATGTTTATACCCTCTGGGTTAGAAGGCCAGAGGTTATTTGTCAGCTCTTCGAGGAGGTGTTTGCAAACTGCCAGCCAAGTGCTTCAGCAATGCCTGTGGGTCCCCACATGGAGGTTGGGGCTCTCACTGCAGTGTGATTTTCAGAAATCAAGCCACTGTGCTCACTCTCACTGCAGTATTGCTGGAGGCCCCTCTCTTCCCTGAATAGCCATATGCTGCTCTCATTAAAAAACAATTCATTCACTCATTTGTGAATCCATCTCAAGTATTTCTTTCTCTGACTTTGATGGCTGCTTTAATATCTACTACTTGCAAACCGGGGAGAAACCACTAGGTATGAAATGTTCGCAGAGCTCATCATTTTCACTCATTGTGTTAGAGCAAATATATACAGTTTTATTAAGTTCTACCCTTTATTCCCTTTGATTACTGTTTAGTTCTGGAATAATAAAAATATTTAACAGCCGATTGCTTTCTAGTTCTATCAATAGTCCAAAATGTTCCTTTTGTTAAGGCAGATTAGTACAACCTTGTTTGCTGAATGAAAAGCAAAAGAGAAAGAAAACATCTGCAGAAATTAGACTGTTTAGGTTATTTGTTAAAAGTGTTCTTGGTACTACTACAAGGCGAAGTTGTAGAAATGCTATGTTCTTGATAAAATTACAGTAAATCTGATTATTATCTTTTTTTCCAGTCAATACAAAAGTCCAGTTTCATAGTATTTTCTTTAGGACAGTGTTCCAAGATATCGTGCTATCCTCATTATTGCAGGAGTTGTTAAGCCAAATGAGGTACACACTTCTTTAATTTTAAGCATGTCAGGTATGACTATCTCTCCATTTCAGGCTAAACAAATCCACTGCAATAGATCAAAACCAACACTAGCAAAGTTAGAAAGTATTAACAGAGTCTCATCTACTCTCCAAGCACAGTGTCAGTACTAGTTTATTTAATGTATATTTTGTTTAGATTCAGAATTAGTAAATAATATTCATTATTTATCATCATTATTTATCAGGTTGCCCAGAGAGGTGGTGGATACCACATCCCTAGAAATACTCAAGGTCAAGCAGGATGGGGCTCTGAGGAACCCGATCAAGCTGTAGGTGTCCCTGTTCATCGCAAGAGAGTTGGGCTTGATGTCCTTTAAGAGTCCCTTCCAGCTCAAATGTTTTCTCGACTATCATCTTGAAAATCATTTAAAGGTGCCAGAATATCTTTCCCAGATGACTCCTGGTGACAAATGACATAGGTAGAAAATCTTAATGTGTAAACTGATTAAAACTCTTAAACATCCCTCGTGACTTGAATTTATTTATTTATTTTTTTAAATTTCAATGGCACCAAGACAATAATTTATCTGATTCTGAAAATACCTTCCATAAATTTGCTGTTTAGATGGTCAAAGGATTCTTTATGCTTTAAATTGAGCATCTACTCAGATTCTGGAAAACCACACTCTTGTAAGTTGATTTGTGGCTGGAATGACTGAAGCTGACTTTCACCCTTGCCTGACGTATACGAACGTGTCACTACTCAACCTCAAGTGAACTTCACAAATCACGTCACAGTGATTTCTTCTATATGGATCTTGGAATAAAAACATTTAAAACTAATAGGTACAAAGTGTATGAAGTTTGAGAAATGTTCAGGGATGTGATGTCACCACATCCATGACAGCATGAGAGTATCCATTTAGCTTAAGTTCTGGTTTCTTCTATATGAATGTCTGAATACTAATTATACTGCTGTTGTGTAACAGCCAGAGGTAGTAAAATAAACACTGTGAGTTTTCAGACAACCATGCACTAACCATACCATCAAATGCTTATTTGTTCCAAGTCACGCAGACCGGAGCTGCACGGAAGTTCCAAATGTTGAACTTGCTTCCTAGATTTCCTATTTGTATGGCTGCACTCAGATGCAAAAAATGGCATTCATGCAAGAGAGTAGATTTAGACTAGATATTAGTAAGAAATTCTTTCCAGTGAGGGTGGTGAGACACTGGAACAGGTTGCCCAGTGAGGCTGTAGATGCCCCCTCCCTGGAAGCATTCAAGGCCAGGCTGGATGGGGCTTTGAGCAACCTGGTCTAGAGGGATGTGACCCTGCCTATAGCAGGGGGTTGGAACTAGATGATCTTAAAGGTCCCTTCAAACCCAAACCATTCTATGATTCTACAATTCTATGTGTCTGAATGCAGCCATCTGCAGAGCAGACCTGTAAACCAGAACAGGTCTCTAAGGTTATATCTATATGCATGCTATCTGCTACGAAGCAGAACTTCCCACAATTATGTGAACAAATTTCCCCCATTAAAAAAAACAGCTGCATCCAGACAGCCCATGGAGGAAATCCCCAGCTTGCATTTTGGCTACTTGGGAAAACAAGTTGAATTCAAAAAATGAACCAAGAACAATTTCCACAGCTTCAGTGTGGAGGCCCAACACTGTTAACTTAGCACAGATGTAGCCTGATAATTCCCTTTAGTTAGCCTGAAGAGTTAGGCTCCTTGTCACAAACACTGGAGATAGGTAACTTACATCTTTGAGGTGCTTATTTCTTTCCAGGACTAAAAAAAGCACGAAGAGTGACTGGGCAAGAAACATCTACATGGTAGACCTCTAACAGTAGATGAGATGAAGAGGTCAATCTCCCTGAAGCGTGACAGTTACATTTCTAATACAATGCCTCAAATCAAAGCAAATGGGACTTGATTAATAGTGTTTTAAGCATATACTTCAAATATCCTTCTTACCAATGGATGATTAAGGACAATTTTTTTAATACTGGTTCCACTGGAGGTGATGACAATTTCCCCTTTTTGTCATTAGAACTTGGATTTCCTTGTTAGGATTCAAATCACCAAATAAGAGATGCTGGTTTTAATTGGATTACTTGCCAGCCGCTTTGGTGATAGGCAGCAGAGACTGAAAAAAACAATTATAATTCTGATATTCTGGACAGCTCTGCTATTCCAATTCTCCCCCAGCATCCAAAGAATTGGCACTTCTTAGAAGAAAGTCCAGACTAAATTAAGAAACATTCCTCTCCGCTCTATATTAACAGCTTGCAAGCAGCAGGAGACCAAGGAGATTTACTCTATGAATTATTTTTTAAATGGAGAGAATTAGTTTTTTATTGTCCTCTATTTTTATTGCAATGCTTTTGCCAGGACTCCATATGCCAAGATGTAATTAGTTTTCAGAGAAAATGTTTGGGGCTCTGGCACAGACCACGGATGGCTTTAACAGCTTCTTTTCTCCGTCTTCAAAGTATTAAGCAAGAGTATATAATTGTCTGCTACTTCTTTCAGAATCTCTGGAGTTTAAAGCATTTTTTTAGAATAAATTAAAAATAAAAATAAGATTAACACAAGTTTTAGTTCAAAGCAGATAATTTAGGCATGAAAAAGTCAGGAACCTCTACAATTGCTGTGGTTCATTTCAGTACAAATTCACTCCTGCCTTTTACTTACACACACATCCATTCTGTCTCTCTATATAAAGATAAGAAAGATTCAATAAAGATTGCCAGGTGAGTGCCATAGAGGAGAGGCCATTTTCTGGAAAGAATCATGTTTTCTGCCATTCTGCCATCACTTGATATTTCAGGCTTAATGTCGGAGATGGGAAAAAAAGTAATCAGCATTTTCCCACATTAGAACTTGTTTTGCTAAACATGGAAATGTCAAAAGAGGATGTAAAAAAAATGATGACTTTCAGTTGATTTTGAAGTTATAACAAGATCTTCAATTTATTTTTTTAATTTTCAAAATTCTCTCATCCTTGGCTACAGGATGCAACACAGACATTCATATCAAACTTTATATGATGAGAAAAATGGTGTGAAGGTATAAAAAAAAAAATCACACAAAATTCAGGTATAAGTAGGTAAGTGTATATTCACTTTAAAGTGTTAGGAACATGTTCAGGCTACAAAGAAACTTTCTGGAGGGTCTTTCCATTGATACTGAATTATATTGGACTTATCACTTAAATTTAGATGAGGTAAGACATATGCTTGAAAAAACTATTCTTTTGTTCTAAAGTCAGACATGGGGTAAGAATTAAAGCTGACCCTCTTAAGAAAGTGACATTCTGACCTTATTTTATTTTTGCATCTGATTTTCTTTGCCTTGTCTATAAAAAAGTTTTCTTCACAGGAAATTTTCTTCCCAATAATATATGCAGTGAGTTCTGTACATACTCTGTGCTGATTACTGAATAATGTGCCTCAGACATTGCCTGCATCAAACTCCCTAAATTGCGTTTTGTTGAGTAAACACGATGACATCAATTCATAGATTATGTGCAGATCTTTTTCACAAATAACCAAGTCTTCAAATTGCAGGATCTGCAGGGCAGGAGCCAGCATTTCCTGGACCATTACATCTATGTGCTTTGGCATTCCACTGACACATTTGGTATCAGATCTTATCTTCTCTTTTATGTAGCACATACAACACCCTGTCTCAATCCCAGACTCTCAATCCCAGACTCACCACTATCTATAGACGGCATGAAATTCATTCCAGAAAAAAAAAAAAAAAAAAAAAAAGTACAATAAAGGTCTGTCTGCCAATGAAACATACCATCCAAAAAAGCAGAGCAAGCTCATAATTGCAAAAGATCTGTATTTATACTAGAATCATGGCATTGGAAATCAAATGAACAATGAGCCATATTTTCAAAAACTGTTGAGACAATTTTTGATCCACATAAACCCTTCTGCTTTGTAGCAGTCTTGCAAATTTAGTTTCTGGACAAAATTTTATCTAAAAGCAAACTATAAATATTTCAGATAGACACAGTGCTCTCTGTTACCATTGCTGAAGGTATATCCTCACTTTAAGAAAGACACTGAGGTCCTGAAGTGTGTATAGAGAAAGCCAATGAAGTTGTGAGAGGTCTGGAGCACAATTCTTATGCAGAGTGGCTGAGGGAAATAGGGTCATTCAGTTTGGAGTAGAGGAGGCTCAGGGGAGACATTATTGCTCTCTACAACCCACTGAACGGAGATTGTGGCAAGGTGGGGTTCAGCCTCTTTTCCTGGGTAATAGTGGTAGGACAAGAGGCAATGGTCTCAAGTGACATCAGGGAAGGTTCAGGTTGGATATTAGGAAAAACATCTCAGAAAAAAGGGTGAGCTATTGAAACAGGCTGCCAAGTAAGGTAGCGTAGTCATTGTCCCTGGAGGTATTCAAGAAAAATGTGGACGTGGCACAAAGGAACATGATTTAGAGCAGTCAAAGGTATGGGTTCACAGTTGTACTAGATGATCTTAGAGGTCCTTCCAAACTTATATCCAACCTGAATCTTCCCTTACACAACATGAAGCTATTCCCTCTTGTCCTATCACTAATTACATGGCAGAAGAGACTGACCGTCACCTCACCACATCCTCCCTTCAGATAGTTGTAGAGAGTGGTAAGGCCTCCCCCAAGCCTCCTTTTTTCCAGATTAACAATCCCAGCTCTTTCAGTCCTCCTCTTAAGACCTGTGCTCCAGACCCTTCACCAGCTTTGTTGCCCTTCTTTGAGCACACTCCATGGCCTCAATATCTTTCTTGCAGTGAGGAATCCAAAACTGGACACAGTACTTGAGGTGCGGCCTCGCCAGAGCTGAGTACAAAGGGATGATCATTTCCCCGCTCCTGCTGGTAACTCTATTTTCTGACACAATCCAGGATACCATTGGAGTTCTCAGCTGCCTGGGAGCACTGCTGGCTCATGTTCAGCTGAGTATCCACCAACAACCCCAGATCCATTTTCTCTGTGCAGTCGTCCAGTCACTCTGTTCCAAATCTGTAACTGTGCCTGAGATTGTTTTGGTCAAACAGCACTTGGTCTTTTTGAACTTCATCCCATTGGCCTCAGCCCAGCTGTTCACCCTGTCCAGATCCCTCTGTAGGGAGATCAATACTTCCAGCCAACTTGCTGTCATCTGCAGACTTGCTGAGGGTGCACTCAATGCCCTCATCAGGTCATCAATTAAGATACTGAACAGGACAGCCCCAGCACCAACTCCTGGGGAACATCATTCATGACTGGAGCAGCTGGATTTAACTGCATTCACCATAGGCCAGCCATCCAGCCAGTTCTTTACCTAACAAATAGTGTATATGTCTGAGCCATGGGCTGCTAGCTACTCCAGGAGAATACTGCGGGAGACAGTGTCAAAGGCTTTACTGAAGTCTAGGTGGACTACATCAGCAGTCTTTCTTTCATCTACCAGGTGAGTCACTCAATCATAGACAGAGATCAGGTTGGTCAAGCAAAACCCACCTTTCAGGAATCCTTGCTGACTGGGTATGATTCCCTGGTTGTTCCACACATGCTGTGTACTCTCAAGATGATCTGCTCATTATGACCCTGTTTGTAGATAGGAGTCACATTGATGAGCCTCCAATCCTCTGGGATCTCTCCAGTTGACCAGGAACACTGATATATGGCAGAAAGCAGCTTGGAAATTACTTCTGCCAGCTCCCTCAGCTTGATTCCATCTGGCCCCATGGACTTATGGCAGGCCAGGTACAGTAGTAGGTCTCTGTTTCCACCTGAATCCTAGGGGTTTTGTTCTACTTCCCATCCGATAATTCCAGGTGAGGGGGTAGAGCACCCTGAGACTAATTGGTCTGGCTTTTAAAGACAGATGTAAAGAAAGCAATGTGTATCTCAGCCTTTTTTCTTATCCTCAGTGGTCGGGATCCCTCCTGCATCCAGTAGAGGATAGATATTCTCTGAGCTCTCCACTTACTGTTAATATTTGTAAAAAATTTTAAATTTTCTTTTACCTCAACAGCCAAGTTGGACCAGCCTTCCTGGACCCCTTTACCCTTCAGGACTAAATCCCAAGGGACTTTTCCTACCAGTATCCTAAACAGTTCCAAGTCTGCCCTCCAGAAGTCCAAAGTAGCAGTTTTGCTGCCTCCTTCTTGACCTCACCAAGAAATGAGAACTGTCCCTGTCCAAGATTGCTCTCAACCTCCACCCCCCCCCCCCCCCCCCAGCAGTCCTTCTCTGTGAACAGCACGTCTAATGGGACATCTCCCCTAGTAGGCTTTCTCACCAGCTACATCAGGAGGTTATCTTTCATACACTATAGAATCCTCCTAGACTAATTCTTCCGCACTGTTTTCCAATTGGTCAGCTCTGCATGGATGTGTAGGCAGGACAAGGAGAGAATGTCCTGCAGTAGGAAGAAAAGTCAAGAATCCTCTCGTTTCTAGGCCATATTGAGGGTGAATTTAATTACTTGATGGGCAATGTGAGGAATAAGGTGATAAACCCGACACAGCAAATACTGATGGAAATATTTGTCATTAGGATGCTGCCTGTCTTAAGAATGATGGAGAAAAATGCATTTGTCACCAAGTCATGGATAGACTTGGTGCAGACTGGAGTAGAGACACAGACTGGAGTAGAGACACAAGCTGTCATTGGCTTACGCAATTTTTGAGATATAACAGCAAACACAGGTCAAGACAGCATGCCACATATATCTCACAGCAGATTGAATTAAATTCCACAGGCTGGATTCAATTTCCCCAATCTGGCACAGAATAACTACTATCCTCAGTTAAACTCTAAGTAAATCTGTGAACAGGAATGAAAGTCCTTTTCAGATAAGCAATACTGCTTTGTTTTTTCCTCATCCACTGCTGCTATAGCTTCACCTTCCATTGCAGCTGGTCCTCTTGTTTTCCTCATACTGGCTTGAATAGGTGAGCTCTCAACCAGGATTTCATCTCAAGATACCAGGGCTAGCTGCAGCAATGCAAATGGAATATATGGCCTTGAAATATGGACAGGAGAATTTCCTATCTTAGTTGTGTGAAGTCAAACAGAGAGGAGAGAGAGAGATTTAATTTTCCCATTGCTACAAGTCCTAATCTTCTCAATACTATTTGCATTGTTCTATACCACCAATTGAGAAATTCTACTTTGTGACATGGACAAAATTAAAGACCAATGGCCTGTTTATGATGAGTTTGTTTGATGAGTACACACTAAACACTAGTTTAGCAGTGCACAAGTGGATTTACATGCATAAGTGTTGCAACAATTTATGTCTTCTTTCCAAGGATGCAGACCATCTGCATGGTAATGCAGATGAATTTTTGACTGCATAGCCTTTCTTATCCTGAAAGTAATGGAGGAGGAAAGAAATGAAAACTGCACAAATTCATAGTGGAAAAAGGACTAGCATATGTTTGTAAATCCTGTATTCAGACCACAGCTTTTTCTCCTGACTGATGTTCTCAGGTTCGTTGATACTTGTGCTACTGCCACTTGAAAGATTATTTTTAGACTCTAGAGATCCATTTAACTCCAAAATTATTTACAGTGAAATTCACAGTGAGTTTCTTGACTAAAGTTTAAAAAACTCTTGCATTTTTATGGTCTGCCATATTTTTATATCAGATTATCAGTGTACCCAAGGGTCAAATTCTGTACTCAACAGAGTGCAGTGATAAATTTAGTGTAGCTACTGTAATTGCTTCTCCCCAAAATGCCAATGAAAATGATGAATGTGGTAAATCTCGCTAACATCTTACCATTTCCAAGAAAACTACATCATATGTGGGTATTCATTTGTTAATTGTCATACAGTCAAGTGTGTGCAAATGATGTACAATGTGTATCTATTAAAGAATATTGACATGCAAATGATGTGTTCTATGATGTTGAAAAGGACTGAGAGAGCATTTGGTTATTTCCAGTTCAGTGCAGAATAGGATTTTGTTGACTTTGGTAAAAAATAAATAAAAATGGATTTGAGAATAGGTTCCCAAAGGTAAAATTAAAAATTTGCTCTACCAGCTGTTGGAGAACTTTTCTTTTGGAATGACTTTCCAGTTAAAAGAAAATTTTTGAGAAATATATTTCTGCTTGTTCTTGCTGGAAATGAAGATGGCGGATGTCTTGCACCTATCAGTAAACCTCCTAGGAATTTAGAATTGTAGAACAGAATAATTGAATCATTAAGGTTAGAAAGACCACTAAGATCATCTGGTTCAACCATCAATCCATCATCACCATACCCCTAAACCATTTCCCTCAGTGACACATCTCCATATTTATTGAACACAACTGGGGACGGTGACTCCACCACCTCCCTGGGCAGCTTTTTCCAATGTCTCACCACCCTGAAGAAGAAATTTTTCCTAATATTCAACTTGAGCAGACTGGATATTTGCTGTCAGGCACTGACACTGACAGAACTTCTAGAAGGTTGCTTGGACTTTGGTGCCTTTGGGAATCTCAGCATATTTTGCCTCATCTCCTCTCCAGAATAGTGAGTGCTCTAGCTCTTGCCTCTGCTTTCTCTGGTACTGTAAGCATCTTTGTTCATCCAATCTACTAGCATGAGAAAAAAACAACAAAAAAAAACAAACAAAACAACAACAACAACAACAACAAAAACCCTAATAAATTTTGCTAAACTGACAGAAGTCAGAAAAAGTGTCAATTTTTGAGGACACTTTATAAAAATTTCCTTACAGCTTTGTTTTGTCACCAATCAACTTTGGTCCTGAGCACGACAAGAAATGTTGCTATATTCTACTTAGTTTATGTATTTCCACATTGCCAAACAAAATTTTTAAGCTGGAATAAATCATCCTATATGTTATAGACTCCTCCAAGGAGATGACAAAAGGCAGAGTCTCAGTACTTTTTCAAGAAAGTGAAAAAATACTGCCTTCATAAGGCAGCTCTGTTTAGACTCTAAAAATGGAACCAACTGACATCACCACTCACTTGAAAATCTTAGTGTTAATATTTCAATTCAAAAAGAAATATTTTTAGTGAGTATGTGAAAAAGTATGTTCTAGTTGATATAATGTGCTCGGCTTTTTCAAAAATCCTTTGACAAGATTGAGAGATTATGAAGGGAACTAAACTGTCATGGGATAAGAAGGAAGGTCACCTCAAGGTTTAGAAATTGCTCAGAGACAGAAAACAGCATAGGATAAATGGTCAGTTCTCACAATGGAAGAGGATATCCATGGATCCCCAGAGAGACCTTTGTTCAAAGCTGGGTGGTTCAACATCTTCCCAAACTGTACAGAAAAAGAGATGAATACTGAGATAGCATTTGCTCAGACAAATTTTGAGGCTAAGAAATGAGACTCCCAACTCAAACTGTCTAAGAAAAGTAAAAAATTCAGGAAATCACGAGTGGGTTTAATGAATCAGCAGTTTAGTGCCTCTAAATGAAAGGGGAAAATATTTTTGCTTAAAACAGCTTGATCTTTTAATACACTGAGGTATGTCACTTTATATAATATCATGGAATCATAAAATGGCTCGGTTTGGAAGAAACCTTAAAGATCATTGAGCTCCAACCTCCCTGGCCAAGGACAGAGTTGCCAACCACCAGATCAGGCTGCTGAGGGCCCCATCCAATCTGGCTTTGAACACCTCCAGGGCTGAGGCATCCTGTAAGACAAGGATAAAGATCTTTCACCATCTCTTATTCTCAGTTTGCCAATAAATTCAATGCCAATGAAGCTTCTCAGGAATACTGAAGTGACTTAATAAAACAGTCAAGCTCAGATATTTCTGGGAATCTGTCAGGTCTGAATTACAGGGACCTGGAACAAAGGATCTGTGGTTCTGAGTACTGTGGATTTTTTTATTCCAAACACATTTTACCTTAAGTGACTCTGATCTTGACTTTAAGCCATAATGCCTTGCCGAATTAGAGAGTTACTTTGCTCATCAAGATGTTTACTCAAATTCCTTTTATAAAAGCAAATGGCAAGTTCCCATGAACATAAAACAAGAACTCTAAAATCAGCATGAAAGATGCAAGATATTGCCACACAGACAAGCACTAGTGGAATTGAACTGGCAGTCTGTTCACAACAGAGTTTTAGTCCAAAAGATGGTTCTTGCGAAGTGAGTCTCCTACTTGTCTCTATTTGCATTGCCAACAATCCCGGTGCGTGCAAACTAATTCCTTTTGGGTAAAAACATCTCGCAGATGTGCTGAAGGGGTGTGGAGTGGATCTAATGCCATTTACTGCTAGTTGTTATACAAGGATTTGAACAAGTAACTAGGCTACAACATAATCTCATACTGTACACAGGCTGACATGAGATGCAGGTCATTAATGGCTCTGCATGAGAGAGAAAATAAATGATGAAAGAAAAGCAGCTAGGGGTGACTGCAGGTGTAACTGAGTCCAGCTCAATCTTGAGGAATATGGCGAAAATAGCTACGGTCCATCATCTCTAAATAAGCAGGGTAGATGAGCAGTATGCTAGCAGTTATTCTGGGTCATCTAGATATCGTACTTGTATTTTTAATGAGATCAAAGCTTAAGCTGCATTTAGCTCACCATGAACCACTTTCTTTCAAGTGAAGTTAGAGGCATCACTGGGAATTTCCGCCTCTCTATCTTTTATAGTAAAGTATAAACAATTTTTTTTCTGTATTTGAATGAAACAGATTCCTAGAACCACATGAAAAGCCAATTGTCTTGTCCCTGTATGCAAAAGGAAGAACAGAGGTGGTGAGAATACAAGCAGCGGAGAAAACACTTATACTTGCATTCATACACAGGTACTCATGCACTGGACAGGCAATGAATTTTTGGGTCCTCTCTTCCAGCCTGGAAGAGGCTCCATATCAAAAAATGCTCCACAAAGTTTTTATAGCCAAGGAGGAAAACCTGGAATTTCAGTCTGACCAGAAGGATTTATATTTTGATTCGAGGTTCATGTGATAAAGTGAAGTTCTGATATCTCAGGAGTTAGCAGGTGCTGAAACTAATTTGGTGCGTTCTATAAAAGCTAGACATCTCCACCTATAATGGTATGTAGTGATTTGCTTTAATATTGTAATTCAGATATCACAGCTTGCTTATTCGCAACAATGATGTCTGCCCCACTTCAATCCAAAGCTGATTTAAAAAGTCATTTTTGCCAGTTGACTTTGAATGTAGCCTATACCTCAAATCCTGAATTGATGCAATGGGAAAGAAGTGCATTTTTGTCTAAAAAGAGAACAGAAACTAGATCTAAGATTTCAGCTCGGAGTTCAGTAGACCCAGGGAAAATTATTTCACTGATTAAGTTCAACTTCCATGCCAAATGTTTCTCTGCTACTTAGAATTAAATATTAAACTAAGCAATCCCTTTGGAACAAGCTTTAAAAAGCTTTCATTAGTCATTAAACCCTTTCACTGCCTCATTAAATCTAGTAGTGTAATCTGGTTTTGATTAGCCACATTGTTAAACATCCACTGTCAAACACTGATAAGGAGGGAGAAATTGCTTTACAGATCACAGACATGTAATTATGTGTCTCATCACAGCTGATAAAGTGTGAAAAGTCACCTTCAGCCCCACAGAAATCACCCCAACACAGTTGGCAGAAAGTAATCTGACTAGATATTCATACCCAAAAGGTACAGATTAATACATCTCAGAGGCCTTTGACACTTTACTACCACTCTGAGAATGTTCAAAAGAAATCTCAAGATTTGTGGGAAGGAAATTGAAGCAATTTAATTGATTGTCCTAAAATAATATAAACTTGTATGAGAGACATATTTGAAAAAGTTTTAATAGTGCTCGAAAGTGATACTGTTTCATAGGTGAATTGCCAGATCAAGCTGAACTGTAAGCATATATTGAAACAGATATATATTTTTCTTTAGAATACTTTTACAGATCAGTGCATCTTTTCCTATAGACATCTGAAGATGTAAATGGATGCTGATGATAAGCATATGGAAAGTTCAGAGAATCCTGTAGGATATCAGCATCTTTAAATGATCAAAAGATTAACACAGTGTCTTGGGTTTATGTTCAATAAATACAATGATTGTAGAAATATATATATATGTAAAAGGGGGAAGAAAAAAAAAAAAGAAAATGGAAAAGTGACCTCGATTCTCTTAGAAGATTTCCACTTCAGAATGGAGTTCTGTGCAGGAGAGCCAGTAAGTCTGGATTTCTTTCATAGATGATGGAATGATTCATTTCAGCAATTTCATTTCATTTCATTTCATTTCATTTCATTTCATTTCATTTCATTTCATTTCATTTCATTCACAAAGAATGAAAAAATCTCTGTGGCTGTTTTCTCCTTGAATTTTTTTGTACTGCTGATGCGCTTTCATTTAAATCTGAAAGCATATTGTAATATTATTATCAATCTCAGTGAAATCTTTAATTAAAAAAATCAGATGGCTGGCTGCCTGGTTGCAACACCAAAGGAGCCAACACAAATTTATGTACACTGTAAAACAGGCATAATTATGCTGCCGGTAGAGTTGCAGATGGTTAGCACTGAGAGCACAAAAGCAGGGGTCAACACACAGCCACAGCTCACATCTTTCTAACCAAATGTTCACCAGTCTCCTCTTTCATGCACATATTTTGTGTGAAGTTTCTGAGGGAAAAAAATGCTTATGGTTTAGAGCCACGGGGCTTTTTAGTGTTTCTGCTTTGTGACACATGCTATAATTTCTGAGTTTTCCTTCCCCAGATGCTAAGACTGTGCTATGCTGAAAACTGTATTCCTGGTAACAACAGTAAAAATCCCAGTGTGGATTTTGTTATTATTATATTCCTATTATAAGGATGCTAGAAGAAGCATCATACTTGCAGGTTCTCTTCCTGATGGGGGGATTTCAACCACCTGGATGTCTGCTCGGAAAGCAACATGGCAAGCTGCTAGCAATCCAGGAGACTCCTGGAATCCGTTGAGGATATCCTCAACTCCCCAGTCTAGGTACTGGACAGACCAACAAAAGCTAAAACATTACTGGTTTCCTCGGACATGAAGGAGGCTGAGGTACTCAACAAGTTATTTGCCTCAGCCTTCCCTACCAGTCCTACACCTCTCACATCCTTGAACCTCTAAGTGGGGGTTGGGACACCAAAATGCCTCTCACTGTAAGAGGAGAGCATGTTTGAGACCACCTGATGAGATTTATGGGGATAATAATAAAATAATACATGAGAGAATATATATATTAGATGTTAGGTGGAAAGTTTTCACTTAGAGAGTGATATAGGTTTCCCTCAGAAATTGTGGATGCTCTTGAAGGTGCTTAAGGCCAGGATGGATGGTTCCTGGGTAGAGAAAGGGCTTATTAGGCAGAAAAGCAGAAGTGGCTATGTCTAATCTGTCTAACTTTATGTTAAAAGAAAGAAGGAACAAAAGTAACATGTTCAACGCTTGCATCAGCAGGGGATATTATTTTCATATCTCCTATGCTCTTTCTAATGTTAATAAGTCTCAAAACCAGTTCAGTTAATTCATAAAAATCTGAAGACACTACAGTAAACGGTTTTGTGGTCTTATGTACTATGTACCTTTAATAATGCTTTGACTCTAAGATGTTTGATTCAAAAGCTGTTGGTACAGCCTACATCAGAGAGATCCCAGTCGGACGGTTCAACAATATTCCCAAATACCGCCTGGTTTCAATGCATGACTGTGCAACTAATAGCTCTACCACTATTAATAGTCTGT
The DNA here is from genome assembly GCA_035772895.1 of Perdix hodgsoniae. Taxonomy (NCBI): domain Eukaryota; kingdom Metazoa; phylum Chordata; class Aves; order Galliformes; family Phasianidae; genus Perdix; species Perdix hodgsoniae. The sequence goes on from JAPSGF010000032.1 coordinate 7,424,255, forward strand.
TTGGTCATTTCTGCTTGTGTAAGCACAGAACATACTGTCACTCTCAGAGTAGGCTCTATTTTCTAAAATGATGTCTTGCCTTTCATCCATAATAATTTAAAAGGTCTTTCTTGGCTTTCAGTTTTGCCAAGATATTTTTCTTATACACTTCACAAGTGTATTAGAAGTGGAGGGAGACAGTTGTATACCAAATCAGTAACATGGTGTGAATGAGAACAGTAAGCTTTGACTTGTTGCTAATGATTCTATATGAGAAGAAATGTAACTATTATGAAATCATTTATGACTAAACAATAACAGGAATTGCTGGAGAGTTGGGGAATGGGTCACACAACTGCTATCCAGCTACCTTATATTTTTGGGAACAAAGATATGCCATTCTTGCTTCCTCTCTCCAGCACACTGACACAAGAAACTGTTGGAAACAAATTCTCAATCCAACGGTTGTGCAGCGTTCATGCCAAGCTTAACAGTCTCAAAGGTAGTACATAAAGTAGATTGTTGGATTGATGTCAGCTGCTATGATTAGTTTTCGATAACAAATGTGATACTACATCTTTGTGTGAAAAGATGCTTTTCAACAAGCTCCATGCAGTACATGGATATTATGTCTGTGTTAGCCCTGCAAATACTTCTGATCTCTATTGCAAATTCCTATGGACACTGCTTTCTAAGTTTCCTTCTAAAGGCTTCTAAAGAAAATAAGCTAATGTCCTGTGCATCAACAAAACTCTCTTCTTAGTAAATCCAAAACCTGCATCTCATTCTGTGGTTTTGAAGATTCCTGTATTTTTTTCTCTAGGTTGCATTACCCTCGTGATCAGTAGCTGATACTTTGTGATGTGTGTTTATTGTGCACTGTGTGACAGGCCTCATCTTGTGCTTGTACGCTTTCCTCTACTGTCACCTGCTGCCTGCATTCTCCATGGCTCATACACACACTGAAACTTTCACCAAGGCTGATTCTCAGAAAACATCTCATTTTCAGACTGGATACCAAGATTATGGCAACATATATGTAAGAATTTGATTTTGTCAATTTCTAGTTATGTTTGGTACCTGCTATTACCTTTACTAGGAGATGTAGCTGAAGTTGAATATAAGTTGGATTTTTTTTTTTCCCCTAAAACAATATTATTTATCCACTAGAAACCAGATGAAAGAGAACTAAGTCTGAATGGGAAAAAAATCTAATTCTCTTATCCTTTGGTTTGACAGCAAAGGTCAAATTTTCCTTAGGAAAAATGGAATGATCTTATATGACCAAGCTGTATAGATGCTTGCTATCCATGACTCCTAAAATTCAGAAGGCTCATCATTGGCTGAAAGTCTGCATTGTGGATTGTCCCTACAAGATTTTCAGAAATAAGCATCTCCTGGGAACATTATAAAATCCCCACAGCAATCGATAAAGCTACAAGGAAGACATTTTTTGAATCTGCTGCCAAAATCAACTGTTTTCTGTCCACAAAGTGGTTGTGGAGCTTCTCTTCCTCACCCATCCCAAGGTCAGCAAAATTCATACCTTTAAACACAAAAAAGAGAGTAGATTTGAAAGAAATCAAAAGATAAATTGCCTATCAGACTGCTGAAAATTCTATTATACTTGTTTGTTCTACTACTACACGTACACATTTGCATAAGATAGCACTAGCATTTAGTATTCCAGTTATCAGGGTACAGCTAATTAAGTAGATTTCAGGGCTGAGAGTCTTACATCATGAATGAATTTTCTCAGGAATTGGAAAAATCAAGTAAGTTTACAAGATGGGAAAGGAATAATCGAAGATGATACTGTAATAGATCAAGTCTGTCCAAATCCAACTTTGGCGAATATCTTTGTGATATATACATTTTCTTTTCATCTCTCTGTGTATGCAGAGTTAGTATGAAACTCAGGCTTTTTTTAACCTTCTCAGGTTGCAACTGAAGAAAAGGCATCAGTTCAACCCATCAGCCTGAGTCGATGGATATATTCTATTTCCCTCCAGTTCATTTAAAAAAAAGGCTATTCATCTTTATCTTCCATTAAACATCTATGAAGAACCATAAGGCATTTCAGAGAGGCTAAAAAAGGCAGAATTCAACCGTAATGTTTTCTTTCTAACCATTGTATTTTTTTGCATTATGTTTTTCTAAGTAAAAGAGAGGCCACTTTCAAAGAATATATCATAAAATGCATTGACCATTATTACAGGTACTACATGAACCTAGACTGCTACTGAACAACGTATTTTAAGTGGCATTTTAGTGGTTTGGTTGCAAATACATCTTATTAATTTTTAAAGAAAAAAATAAAATCTAACCACAAAATGCTCTTTGACACTTCCTGAGTTTAATTTGCTTGCTGCATCCCATTTGGCTAGAAGTAAAAGCTGTTTTGAATCAGAAGCATTTTCTTTCTGCAGGGCCAAAGAAGTCTTCCTTTACAGAGAAACAGTTTCAAATTAATTAGTAAGGTAATGTAGATCACTTAATTTTATTTTTTTTTTTGTTTGGAGTTTTTCTTTGCGTATTTTTTGTTTGTTTATTTGTTTTATTTCAGTTTAAAACTTTGTCTTAAAACTTAAAAAAAAAAAAAAAAGAAAAAAGTTGATTAAATGCTTGTTCCCCTACTAAAAGGTCAAAAGAGGCATTCAGACACATACATCCTGAAATCAATTGTTTTATAGACAAGAGAGTTAATGAGGCTCAGTTTCCTCTGATTTGATGTCATATGTCCCCCATGTATTTCTCACATTTCACCAACAACCCCACTTGAAATACTTGCTGTGACCCTCCTTCTGCAAAATTCCTTTGTCTACTCAATATCTAACATCTCTTTCCATAGTAATTCAAGGTCTAAGCTTATTTTGTAAATATGTCCTACACCCATCAGCTTCCCCTCAGGTTTCCAGAGCCCCATCATCATGACTCCTACCTTCTCTAACTACCGTGCAAGCAGGAGTGTTAACATGCCCAAAGAGGTACTGACATAGTGATTAGCTGAGTGGCTACTATCACAGTTAGTAATACCTAAGTTCTCTCTTCCCAGTGGCCATTTTCACTAACTTCAGAGTAGCTGAATATTTCTGGGATTCTTCTTTTCTGTCAAACAGGGTAAAAATAAGCAAAATTACTTTTGAAAGCAGAACTAAGGTAAGAATGACATGAACCTTGTTTTCTTGGGAAAACAGAAAGGTAAAAAGGAAATTTGGTCTTACTTAACTGCAATAATTTTCAGTTACAAAATGGTAATTCAGAATACATTTGTTCTTTGATGCCAGGGCAGTTCAGAAGCTGATGGAAAAATACGATAGCAGAGTCTGTGGCTGCTAAAAATGGGCTAAAAATTAGGGAAGTAGGAGCTCATCTCATTCCTGCTTCACAGTCTTATTTCATCGCAATGCTAACAAGAGCTAAAAATTAGCCTTGATATTTTAAAGGGTGCCTGCTTGAAAAATCTGGAACAGTTCAGAGCAGCTGCATTTAGAGGAACTAGAAATCTTACTGTTTTCTCTCATCTCCCCCACAGTGCCATGTGTCTGAGATACCTTCTCTTCCAACATTTTCAAGGAGTGGCACTAGTATACCAACTCCAGAATGTAGGAGCTCTGTATTATGCTGGGAAATTCATGTATGGCAGAGTAAAGCAATGTCTCTCACTCCCAGAATACATCACATTCTTTTAGTGCCATGAAAATGAAAGCACTGGAAGAATACACAGATTTTTCTACTACCTTTAGTTCAGTCAGAATAAACAAAATTTTTGTGTTGTTTTTCCTTCCTTCTCTTTTCTTTTCAATAATAAGCCATAGAATCATAGAATTTCTCAGGTTGGAAAAGACCTTAAAGATCATTGAGTCCAACCACAACCAAACCATATTACCCTAACTCTAACAACCCTCCACTAAATCATGTACCTGAGCACCACTTCCAAATGTTTTTTAAACATAACCAGGGATGGTGACTCAACCCTCCCTGAGGAGCCTATTCCAGTGCTTAACAACCCTTCCTGCAAAGGAGCTTTTCCTGATATCCAACCTAACTTACCCAGGCACAATTTGTGGCCATTTCCCCTTGTCCTGTCACCAGTGAGAAGAGACCAGTCCCGCTCTTGCTGTAAGCACCTTTCAGATATTGGTAGAGAGCAATAACGTCTCCCCTCAGCCTCCTTTTCCCCAGACTAAGTAGCCCCAGTTCCTTCAGTCTCTCCTTGTATGGCATATTCTCCAAGTCCTTCGCAAGCCTTGTTGCCCTTTTAAACTAAACAGTAATTCCTTGAAAAAGAAAGCCTGACAATATGGGACTCTTTGACCCCTGTTGTCATTTGGGCTTTACAGAGTAAACAACCTAGAAAAGAAAAAAATTATATAAGCAATATACTTACAGAAAATGCACTAGAATACAGAGGCATAACAAAGTTTATGGTAAGAACTGTAATGACATTTACAACTTCAGCCAGATAATACTAACTCTACGCATAGGATCGTGAAAACAACTCAGACATACAGACTACAAATAGAGACTAATAATGTTTCAAATTAAGGGAGGTACTTCTTCATTATTTTCAAAATCAACATTGCTTTTCATCGTCTCTGTGATCTTCTCTGGCTGTAGCTTAATAGGTCCTCGTCCAATTTGTTCCTTTTCTGGGATTATCTTTGTCACATCTGGGAATGAATATTTATTAGGATCCACTTCTAATTTCTCAACTGGTCTGCTTCTGAAACAAGAGGGAAACAAATGAAAAAAAAAACAACTTTATTTCAGTGTCAAATATAACAGCACTGTTTTGGATACCTGTTATTAAACTCATTGACTTCAATGTGAGAGTTGTTACTGAGCCCAATTAAATGAGGATTAAAAGTCCTTATTACTCAAAAATTGTTTGTTTTGAAAATTCAGTGTAAACGAGTACAACAAAAGTACAACTAAATCTTCACTATTTTTTACAACAGAATCTCTATCTTACAAAAATAAATATTGATAGTTAATTTTTTGGCATCTATAATTTGTCTAACATCAGGACATGAAGATTGCTGGTGTCATATGATAAGTGATTGGCTTCTGATGTAAGGCAGGATTTTACAAGCATAATTGTTCCTTCATCCTTCTGTTCATTGTTATCACACAAGGTGATTATTAATTATAGGATGATGGATTTATCTTTGGAAAGCAGAAATACTAATTTATTTAGACAGCAAATGTAACTGAACTAATTTGTGTGCTTATATCAGCTAATTTGTAGGTTTTGTTAGTAGAAATACTAGCGATGTTTGTATTATGAAAAAAAGAGATAGTATAAGGCCAGAAGTACAAAAGAATCAGATTCAACCACTATTAAGGAAATTCTTTGAGATTACATTTGCAGATGTGGATAGTCCACTCAGTGAGACAACCAAACAACACCACATGATGACCAAGGACTTGAAATATACTTTTTCTTGTAGCATTTAAAGCAATTCACTTGCTGTTGTTGTTGTTTGTTTATTTTCTAATAGAGGAGCTAAAATGTTTAAACAGAAAATTTCTAGCCTCTTTTTTTTTTAAAAAAAGGGAAAATGGGAATTTCATTGTATGATGATCTAATTTCTGAAAATTCCAGCAAGGTTTGTTTATCTTCGTACTAATTAGGTAATGCAAGTATGTAAATAAAGTATATAAAAAGATTTTTAATTTGAAATACACCGTCTTTAGTTTTTTAAAAACAAGAGTTTTGTGAAGAAGCTTCCAAAGTTTGCCCATGCTTCTTCGTTAGTTTCCCAGATCATGCCTGTGTGTCAGATCCCTGTTATGGAGAAATGAAGTTACGGAGAAAAGAAGAGGGAGGTTTCTTCACTTATGCTAAGGCCAAGGAAAACACAACTAACAGAAGAGGTAGTAGTCAGATTAGGCACCTCTTTCAGCATTATGCCACTAGAATCTTCTTGTTCTAAGGGAAATATTGCTCATTTTGCTGAGAAGGAAATGTCCAGAGAAGCCTACGTCTTAACAATCAGAAAAACCTTTTCCCACAAGCGATTAAAACAAAAGCCACTGAGAAAATGTGTTACAAGGAAAGATACAAGAAAATTGTTATTTCTTTACTCTGAATATTCTTCCATTTATGAGGCTAGATTTATAATTAAACTAAACAGTTTAATGACACAAAAGTGGATTCATTTTGTGGCAACATTCCAGAAAATGTTCATTCCTTAGAGTTAAGAAACAGTTGTGTTTCCTCTGTGATTTGTGAAAAGAGCTCTCACTTTGAAGGATTTTATAAGTAGCCATCGGGGGATTCTAAAAAGAACACTCCCTGTCTGGAAAATTAATATAATCACTAATGACGAGTCACTAACTTTAAGCATCTCAGAAAAAAGTAAAAAAGCATAAATATTAAATTTAATCAGCCTCAGTTTGTACTTCACTCCTATGGTAGAAAAGATTTACCTTGATTTGATGTATTTTAATTATTATTGGTAATTTATATTTGTTCTAAAATTGTAGAAATTGCTAGTCATGAAAATACAATCAACACTATGGATTCTGAATAATTCATTGTGTAGTAGATGAATAAACTTCAATACACCAAAAAATAATTAGCTGTATCATAAGCAACAGACCACATCAACAAGGTAGTCACCAGTCATTCTCAAAATTTAATCAGCAAATGTTATCTAGGATTATCTTTTAGCAAGGACAATAAGAAAGACTGAGAATCATCACAAGTCAGATATTCTGTACTTCTTTAGTACAGCTCATGTTACTCCCTCAGCTATCATAAAATAAATGTTTGGATGATGACAAGCCTTAATTATGCTGAAGTCAGTGCATATATGACGCATACACAAGTCACTCTGAAATTACTGTTTCCTATTTATTTCCATGGAAACTACAACAGATACAAAGAGCACAATAACACTATTTGACAGAGCAATCTCTCAGCTTCAAAATACTATTTTTCCACATAGTCACCACCATTAGCTGTGCATTTTCATCAGCTATGAACAAGAACCTCCATGTTGCATTCGTAAATATCTCCATGGTCATCCAGAACATGATTTGTGTCTCATTGTTGCCACTGCTGAAATGCACCACTCACTGCCTCACAGTGCTCACATCCACTGTTTGGTCTCCATAAATATTCAATAAATGTCAGTGAATTTCAATTGGTGCCATTTTTTTCTGCATGAAAGAATTCAATTCCACACCTTTGGTTCATACGCACTTCCATGTCAGTTGCTATTTTGTCAGACTGCCCCTCTGCTGCCATCTGTCGCACAGCAACAAAATGTAACAGAATATTGCTGGGATGATTCAACCTCTACTGCCATGCCACCAACATCTGCCTCTGATGTTGTGGGCCAACATAATAAAATAGGAAGCATTAATTTCAGAACTGCCATTGCACATCTCCTGGAAACACGCTCTCCTCATCACGCTTCTATGGAAAAATGGTATGATTACTGATGATGTCATGACTATCTGAAACATTTTGGAAGAAAGAATGCAAAGATTTTCTGTCTAGGAGAGTAAAAAATATTCTTGTTGCTAATGCTTTTTCCGTGGTAAAACAGTGATGAAGAGAACATTTCTTGCAGGACCAACCATAATATATCTAGAAAACTCAGTATTCACAAATGATTCCAATTTCAGGCACTGCTATCTGCTGTTGAGTGGTCTCTACCCAAGCAAGAATGGTGATCTACAAATTAGATCATCATGCAAAATAAATAATACTAAATGCTTTTTTATTTTTTTTTTTCCTGGCATTTCTTTCCCTTAGGAAGGTTATTTCTATCTCCATAAAGTTGAAAGATGCATTAAAAAAGAAAAAGATTTCACAATAAAGAAATGACAGTCAGTCCTTCAATTTTGCTTAACTATAGCAGCCTGCTGATCAATCTGGCAAGTGACAGAGCACAAGTCTGATAATTTGATGGTTTTTTTTTTAATTTACACTTTTGTTCACACCATTCTTAATTCCAACATTTGATATTTTAATGATTTGACAGTTACATTTTCTGGTTTCAACTTCTGAATTTCAATAAAAGTTTGGATTGCCAAATATACTTGTGATCCAGAAAATACACTGGCATTTGATTGAAAGTTTCCTTTCTTGCATCAGCATTTCCAATGATATTTACAGAGTATGACCAACAGCTCTGGAGAGCCAATATCAGCATCCAAGTTTCAGCTTCACAGTTCTGTCCCTTACCTTTCTTTTCACAGTCACTTCACAATATCAAATATCAAACTGACCTTGCCTGTTAGTAAGAAACATGCTCCAATATGTTCAGTATACAAATCCATCTTAAATCATATTTTTACGTCTTAATTATCCCAGAAAAATAAAAAGCACTGAATCCTGTTAAACATCAGGGAAGCTTACATTGAAAACACTTCATTCTAACAAACTGTTAAGACCTCACTTACAAAGTACTGAAATGTTATGTAAATAATGCTCATAGCAGGGGTGTTGAAACTAGATGATCATTTTCAGCTAGATGGTCCTTTTCAACCTAGGCCATTCTGTGATTCTATGAAAAACACTGTTAAGTATGTCTGTGCTCTGAGTCTTTTATCCTTATCACATATGGACATCTTGAGATGATTTTAAAGCTCAAGAGCTAACTGAACAGTATTTTTGAAAATTTTCTGAGTTGTCCTCGCCTTTATACAATTATGGATTATTAGACATTTGTGTGAGCAAATCAATTTTCAAATCTCTTTAAAGGTTTGAAATACAGTTTTGTTTACAGTCATAGAATGTGGCAGAAATAGTGAGCATCATCATACAATACAGCTAATGAGTTAAGAAATTTAAAGCACTATATTATAGTTTAGCAGATTATGTCTGACAGAATTTAGCTTAGACATCTGTAGCTGTCAAGTGTAATCACTGTAATGAATATTCTTCTGTAATCTAAGAGACAACTATTCAGCAAGTTTTTAACATCTGGCTAGTCAGCAAATTTTCAAATTAAGAGGTCAAAACCTAGTATTTTTAGAAAGAGCTGTAATTCAAAATGCCACTTTCCTAATTCTCTTTTTGTGATTCATATTCCTGAAATATTTTAACAATAAAAATTGTGTTTTTTCCTTCAAAATCTTCAGTAAATATTTTAATAATTACTTTAAAGTGGACTGCAATCTAACAACTCCTTGTACTTTGCCATGGAGTACCTTTAGTTCACTATTTGGCTGGAAAGGGGGCCTGCTTCATTATTAGTCTTCAGTCACTTCCTTTTAGAGTGTTCTAAGGAAATATATAGTATCAGCCCACTAGTTGCCATCTCTTTTGCTGTTTGGAAGAATCCATTTAGAAGAGATATCATGTATCTAAAGAAGGAAGATCTGATTTTCTTCTAGAGAAAAGTTAATACATTTCTTTTAACTGTTTTCTTTTAATGTTCAAAGGCTGTTATCTTCTGCTTCTGCTGGAAAGAACCATTGCTTTTGTGTACCAAATGCCCATCGTTTGGCATGGATCTTTTAAAAATAATTGAAATACTCAGTAATTAAGATGGTGAACAGTTGTAATCACTGCTACCTAAGGAAAGGGTACAGTGGTTATGTCTCATTTGGAATGTCAGCAAATTCTTGCAGTCATCTTATTGTCTTTTCACTAGGCAGGCCAGACAGGAAAAGAAGACAAAAACAATCCTTATTAAAATTAAGAAACAAAAAGCAGGAAAAATGACATGAGACACTTGCAGTGCCATTTGGCCAGCATCCTAAATACTGAGACCAAGAACAGACATGATCCATGCTAACCTTTGCTGTCTGCTTAGCCTTTCTATCAACATGTACCATAACAAAACCAAACAAGGAAATATAACACTTTTGGTACAAATAAGCTGTTTAAGAAACTTTGCAGTTACCATACCTCACAATGGTATGAATATTGTTGCCTGCAACAAGAGGAAAAGCAAAATATATTAACATATATCAAAGCGTCTGTATTTAGTAAGGCCATGTGGCCATCAAACCCTGTGTCTATCTGCTTTAATGGCTATTAACATGTGGTAAGAGAAAAAATCATAGCATATCTCTCATAATTGCTTCCAGCAGTCACTAATTACTGTCTGAAAGAGTTTAAGAGCTGGAGTTTATGGCACATGTAATAGAATGGACTTATTTTGCATAACCACAGAATCACAGGGGCTGGAAGGGAATTCTGGAGATCATGTAGTCAAGGAATATCCAACCCATGTCCCATGAGGCTGGCACTGTGGCTGTGCCACACCAAGCAACCCACTGCTCAGCAACAGCCAAATGTAGGTGTGCTATTGATGCTGTCTGAGCTGCAGCCAAGGCACAGGGAGGGTACAGTGCAGTGCCAGCACAAGTTATAGCAAATAATTGTATGCGTTTTCATTCATTAGACAAATATAGTCCAGACATTCAACTCAAAAATCTGACTGTTTCCCTTTACTTCTACAAACCCTATTTTACCAGAGAAAAACATTTCCTCACTTCACAGTCACACCTTATTTGTATCACCCCTTTTTGGCAATACATACATTTGCGAACAACTGTTTTCAAGGATACAGTACAGGAGGAGGAAAATTTCATCAAAAATCTCTGATGAACATTTTGAGACCTCACTAAGAATTGCAGCCACTACCATTGAACCAGACTGATGCATTAGTTGGACTCTCTCTAGGAAATTTCTGTCTTTCTTGAACTGAGGAGCCCAGAACTGGACATGGTGCTCCAGTTGTGGCTTTACCAGTGCAGAGGAGAGGGGGAGTGTTCCTTTTAATGCGCCTGAGGAAAACAAAAACCTTGCAGAATTGCTTTTCGAAGCTACTTACTGCAGTAGCTCCACGTGTATACTCAGTGAGCAAATACATTCATGAGAAAGATTCAAAACCTTTTTTTTCTAAATGGTTTTGAGAGGCTACACAGCAAGAAGTTCTGCAGTGACAACTCCCAGTAGGTGGTATAGTTTTAGCATGCACTATTTCAATAATTTGAATGAGTTGATGGAACAAAACTCATCTGCAGAAATAAGTGCTTTTTTGGCTCTACTATTGGAGCACATCATTTTATAAACAGCACCAGACAGGCTATTAGTCTAAGGTTTTTATAGTGCTGTAATCTATACAAATCAATATTTTCATACTTTTAACAACAAGATACTCAATAGGAAGCAAATACTCTGGCATTTAAATAACTAATGTACAAAAATTAAAATTAATGGGAAAGAAAAAAAGGAATTACCTTGTACTTTTTTTGTACATTGTGTTGCTGTCAGAAGGTTTTACTGAAGTTGATAATTTTTGCTTAGCCAGGATTATTTCTTTAACCTAAAATAAAAATAGACAGAAAAATAAGTCCCACAAAAGCTTATGCTTATACTTATGCTCAAAAGCATGTAAATTATCTGTCAAAAATTGAAGGAGTAAGAGGATGTGAATAATTTTTATCTTGTGACATTTTGTCTTTCTGTTAGGTTTTAAAACTCTTCACTCACTATGAAACATGTATAAGACGATTTAACCAAATGATTTAAATGGAATCATATTCAAATACATATATGAGTATGTATATTTTTAAATGTTTAAACATATGCATATATATATTAAGTATATGTTGTCTTGTTTAGTACCATGTTAATAATGCACACTGATTTTCTCTGTAGCTAATGAGCTTTTTCTTGACGTGTCTTCTGCTTGTATTTGAGTCTTAATGTCTATGTTAGTTCAGACATTTTTTATTAAAGCATCTGCTACATTCTGGACTTCTCACTATTTATGAAAAGGAGAAGCAACTACAAAGTCTTTCAGCAACTTACTAAAATGAATTTCATTGATTGAAGCCTAAATGAATTCCCTTTCTCAAAGAAAACATGTCCATCACCATTTGTTTGAAGGAACGTATTTCATTTCTCATGACGAAAACATCTCTCTTTCCTTTCATAACAACATCATGGGAGAGGGATCCCTTAAGCACTTGAAAGGAAGGAGAACAGGAACATAACAGAACTATAAAAGAACTAAAACAAATAGTTCATCTTATCTAGTATTTTGTAGTAAAATCGACTTGAAAGTATTCTCTTCCAGATCTCTTAAAGTCTTTGCTCCAAAATGTAGAAGAAGTAAGACAGATTTATAATTCTGTAGCTTTTATAATTCATTTCTGAAATGCATTGCCAAGAGGCTGATCCCTTCTGATTCTGTATATACTGTGGTGAAGGAAAGACTGTTTCTTTGAACCTTCCCTCACTTCACGGGGGGCCTTAATGTGCATTTCTTTGATCACCCTGACACTAATGCTCCTTAATTCACCCACTGAGTACATTGTCAAGGAAAGTAAGGAAAATCACGGGTCTGCAATCAACAGAATAAAATTTTTTCAAGGGTTTGTCAACTAAGAGAAGGGTTAGGATTTGTGTACTATATCATCCTTTTTTTATTCAAAAGCTCTCTTGCTCAAAAGATGTCAAGAAAAAAATTAAGTGATATCGTCCAATTTCTTTTTGTTTGTTTTGAAACAATATACAACTATGGTATGTGAGGTTCACCAGGACAATGATTGAATGTTGATCTGCCAGAGAAGTTAAGAAAGTGAGCTTAACTAATATGGAAAACAGAACTGACAGAGGTTAAACTTTGGCTAAATATAAGACTTGGGGCTCAGGAGAAAGTTAAATGACTGGAGTTTGAAATCTGTGATATGCAGGAAGAAAGTCTAAGTGAATATAGTGAAGCTTTCTGAAAGTAATTCTATGAAACTGTTGTTAATATTTAGAATGTTCAGAAACCAGAAAAGAGAGGTCTTTTAAGAACATTAGCAGATAACTCTAAGAATGGATGTGTTAAAAAGAATCTGGCATATATTTGAGAAAAGAGAAGGAATTTGTGAAAACAATATTTTTAAGCTGAGTCATCTTTTCAGCCTACAGTTTTTTTCCTACAATGGCTTTCTTTTCCTGCAATGTGAATTCCATTGAGTAATAGAGTTCATCTGAAACACATTTATTCTGAAGGAAGAAATGATTTGTAGGGTTCCACAGCTGTATATCTCCATACGCACTGGATGGGAGTGAAATATTACTACATTTTCCAACCAAGCTGAGTGAGAATTTTATGAAATTTCATCAGATAATTCTTACACTGACATGTGTGATATATATCCTTCTATTTTCATATTAAGGTAACTAACTCTCAATGACCTTTAAGTTTCTGAATGCTTTTGAATGCCTACGCTATCAAAAGCTGTCAGAATTCATTTGTTATTGCTTATACAATGAAGAGTTAAAGAAAAAATCTAAGTTTTCCCTTTGCTTTACTAACATTAGGAAAGCTAAGTTTTAAAACATGAAACAGGATACAGAATGTATCAGAACCCTGAATAAAAAAATGTTTGCTAACAATACTGATTTCAGTTATTGTTCATGCACAGTAATTAACATGACACTGGTATAATCTATTGATGGCATTTTACAAAATTGATGATTTAATATGTCATTTTTGGTTACAGTTAACCAAGAAACTCTCACTTTTTATCCTTCCTGAATCATTTGCAATGACGACACTGAGCATAGAGGCTCAAAGGTTAAAAATGTTCACATCACAAATATTTTTACCAGAAAACAAAGCATGTACAATGTACATGTACCAACAGCTTGCTCATACAAAATCTGTACAGACACTTAAGATTATTACAGAATAAACATCACACTTGAAAAGCGTCACTATAACAATTCATTGAATGTTGTGTTCTTCACCTTTGTCTCTCTCCATAACCACCCAAAAGCTTTGTTGGGAGTGCCTTAGAAATTTCTGACACCCATTCTGCATTGGTTTGCTTTACAATAAATAGTACATTTAAGAAAAGTGTTTCCAGGAAACGGTGTGAAAATGATTTACTTTCTTCTGCTTTATGTGGAATTTACTATCTATAATATCTATGGAATGGCAAGGCCACTGGAGAGTCAAGTAGAGAAATTTTACTTTTCATTTTAAAGGCTGGGAAAATATAATGAATAGGCTGGAAGATGTACAGTGAAATGTTTAGCAACCTACTCAGAAACTCTCTAAAGCAAGAAAAAAACACTGAACTCAGTTAGCATTCTGTTAGAGATCTTTTCTGGATAGTATTGCAAAAAGCCTTCTGTGTAAGTCTACTTTCTAGTTTAATAGTATTTTACAAATTTCCGTTACCTATGGAATGTGCTAGCTCTTTTATCTAGTTATAAATAATTTTATTTTGAGAATAATTACTTATCAGGAACAGAAATGTTAAATATAGTGCAATATAGTCATTAGGTTTTTCTTATCACTGATACAAACTGAAAAAAGCTGCATGAACTGTCCTTCCTCTCATCTTGAAATAAAAAATTAATATCAAGTTTATGATAAAAGATTAGTGCTATCAAACATTGTCGATATCTTCAACCATAAAGTTCTGGAAGATAAGCTTGTATTGGCCTTACAGTCACTCCCAAACTTTATTCATGATATTACTTTCCTAGAATACATTCTTTTCATATTAATCTAATTTGTATGGATAGGAAGCATTTGACAAGGATTTGTATCCCAAAAATGTAATTTTCACACATATGGTGGGCCACACAAATTTTGAAAAATTAATTTGGTCTTATTATCTCATACAGACAAAAAAGCTTCTTATTTTCAGTTCTATTATAAGTACATCTTCTTACATGGCTTCAGAACATGACAGATTTTGCAGAGGATATTTTCACATATAAAAAGCTGTATCTGTTGAAAAAGTTCTATTAATATTGATTTCCTTAAGAATTCTTTAAAGGAATTCTAAATCAGACTTTTTGACTCTATGATTAAATCATCATTCTGGAATGTTCCTTGTTTGGGAAATATATCTTGAATATCTTTAGCTAGCTAGTTATTACCTTTAACTCAGAAGCATTCCCAGTGTACTCACAACATTTTAAATACCTTTCTGTGATTCCTCCTCAGATTATTGTACATACCTTTGGCATGCTGACAACTAAATGACCAGTTGTTTGTGATCTTTTAGCAGAGCTGCTATCTGGCTTCACTTCCTCAGGGAGCACTAGTTGGAATGTCTGTGAGAAAACACAGAGTTGAAGTATATCATGCTATATTTTTAATTTTCATTTTTAACCTGGATAGAACACACACACATAACTATCACATTCTTTGATTTTTATAACAATCTATGTCTAAATTCTCTCACTTTAAATATAGTATTACTAATCCTAACACACGATTAACATACTAAACAGCTTTTACTAACAAGAATAGCTATATGTATATTCCTGAATTGCTGTCATTTCTGAAGTGACATTTCTAAAAAATGTTGTAAAACGACGCTTGACTTACATTAGCAATTAAATAAGAAAGCTTACCTTGTCTATTTTAGATGTAAATTAATTCTGAAATTTTATTTATGCAGTTCGTAAAGTCATAAATACAGACTTTAGTTTACCATTCAAATGTTTCAAATTTTTCAAAAAAACTAATGATAGAAATACAACCACTGAGAAGGGAGAAAAGTAAAACGATGTTTTAAACACTCTTTCAAAGGAATACACATCCATTTGTTTCCATCAGCTACAAATTCCAGATTTTGAAAATGCTAAATAGTATCCTAGGGCAACTAATAAGCTCTCTTAAGTGATTTATGGTACACTATAATGGGAATAAAAAGTGAGAAGGAGAGAAAGAGAGAATAGAATTTCATTTCAGGCTTAGTACCTCTTCTGGTTAGGATTTCCACAGTTTATACGTGGTTCAAAACAATTATGAAAGAGTGGTTTTTCTGCATATGCACACACAAGTTGATAATTACTGTAAGTCATCTACAGAGTACACTGAATAACCATTGTAAAAACTAAGCATTGATCTGACATGAATTTAATAAGAAAATAACTAACCTTTCCTTTCACCAGTACTCGTATGTAAGTTGGCTGGACATCAATATCAAGCAGAGAAGTGTCCAGATGCCTTCAAAATGAAATTTATATAAATTAATAATTTTTTCAATACAATTCAGTAAATAAGCTCTTCAGATTATTGACAGCTTGTAAACTACAAAATTCAATTTTATTTATTAAGTTAAATGAAATATTACTTAGATTTAGTGGAATGGTTTTTGTAAGAAAAATATGATCTTCCTATGTCTGTTCACAGAACATCAAATAAAATAGTGCCTAATTCTGCCAAGTCCACATCAGTATTTCAGTACAGCTATTGTATAACTCCAGTGTTTCAAAATGTTTGTAAAAAGTGAGAAGTTTTTTTTGTGTTTTTTTTTTAAACTAGTATACTGCTTTACATTAATATGAAAATTTCCTTACTTGCTATTTAAAACTGTAGAAGTATTCTGCTACCATTTTTAGTTGGTAAATTTTTAATAAAGGGACCCTTTTTATATCAATTTAAAATATTTATATTCCCAGAAAACAGTATTTTTACATTTCAGTACTGGCAAACAAAGACTGTGATCTGTAGAAGCTCCAATCTAACATCTGCTCTTCATCATGTGAAGTATACACTTGTTCCTGCGGCCAGCTAGTGAAAGTATGAGAACATATTTCCTACTTCCCTTCATTTATAATGTCACTTCTAAGGTGAAATTTTCAAACTTTTTAGTTTTCATTTCTTACAGAAAAGCACAGACTATTACACAATATCCAATATTTTATTGCATGAGAACAGAATTTTTAAGGCTCCAAAAAACCTAATTCTTATAATTCAGAAAAAAATTGAGTGGGCTTGTTCTGAAGGAAATTAATAAGCTTAAAGGGAAGAACTGATATGAATTCTAATATAAACTCCAACAAGTTCCGATTAGGGCTAAATAATCTTGTGGCTTTCAAATCCCTTTTTGACCCATAAGTAAAGCCGCAAGTAAAGCTGCTAAAGTACTTAGTAGTATATACAATAAAAGAGTTACAAGGTTTCCTTCTCATATTTTGTCTGTTTCAGACAAATTTCTTCCAGAGAATGCTCTGTCATAGTTTAGGGAATAGCATAAACCATGGAACCTTTCTAATAAGCGCTATGGACAAGGCTATCTTACCTTGTTTCAAGAAGAATTTATCTAGAAGATCCTGAACTGTACTGGAGCCCTTCTGGGGCCAGACAATGGACAAAAAGTCCCATTTCTTACAATTCTATTCTGCCAATGAATTAATGGAAAGGATTTTACAGAGGTATAAACAGACAAGTGCGGAGGAAACTTGTCAAAACTTGTCTGTAGACTGCAGAAGACATCAATTCAAAAAGGACTACTAAGACACAGAACTCATTCAACCAATCTGAAGGGTCTTTGAGTTATACAGTTCCACTTACTTGACTGAGGCTTCAAGATTGATTCTATAACCCCCTGTATTCTTAGTTTTCTTCTTGAAATTCTCATTACAAAAAGGAGTATATTTGGAATTCTATGTATTAGAACTTATGAATAGTAAAAATGAAGTGGAAAAATAAATAAGTCTGACCTGTAAACAGCAAGATCCAAGATGAACTGATTGTTTACTTCATCATCTTTCAAAGAGAAATGAAGCCTAATAGTAATGATAAGACACACCATTAGAATCAATTGGGATGAATAAACAAACATGACCTACTTCAAATTCAACTGCTAGCAATTTCAGGTAAATAAAAACACCCTAAAATAATTATGTCACATGATAATGATCATGTGATAATGTGACATGATTATTTGAGAAATGGTTTCAAATTTTCCTCATAAGTTGTAAAAAATATTGACATACTGACATCTGAGCTAGAGTCACTCTTCTACTTGCTTTCTGTTCTCCCTACCCGATCCCCAAGAGACAAATAAAAATTGTGCTGAAGATTAGTTAGATTAGTTCAGTCTGTCAGTGCAGAAAGAGAGACATCTGCTGGCAAAATGTCTTTTTTAGAGACATCTTCATAGGAAAAAAGTTCATGAAAAGCATGAACAGCCTGAAACCCAGTAATTCTAACTTCATAATTTGATTTTTTAAAAAAATAATTGCATGCTTTTTTATGTGAGTTACCTGTAGCATAAATATCTGCATCTGCATTTGTAAAATTAATTAAATAAATAAAGATAAATAATATCCTTGATTCTACAAGCTTTGTCCCGTTTGTTAAAAATAGGGCCATAGATTCTAATAGCTATTTATTTTTGATTTGCTGGCTTTTAAAATTTAAAAAATTTTAAAATTTTAAAATTTTTTTTTAAAATTTTAAAATTTAAAAAATTAAAACTCAGCAGTTATAAATTTAAAACAACTTTTGTACTTCTACTATAAGGAGATTTTGTCTACAGCTACAAGTTCTGATCAAACACTGAAACTGACATCAGAATCCCCAGATACTTTGGGTTCATCTAATAGAAAAAAGCTAAACTGTTAACAGTTTATCAGTTAGCAGTAATATCTCAGCAATAAAAATACAGATATACTTTTAAACTCTTTCTCACCTACTGTGACACAGACTAATTGGAAGAAAGCTTATGGAGCTTTTAGTTTATGCATATTTTTGAACAGGAAACTGCAAACAGTACACACAGCTTTTTTTCCCATTTACACTACTTTCTCTTAGTACACCCAAAATCTTGAGAATGCATTAAAATACAAAGGGCAAAACAATAGAAAATTGTAAAATTTTCTAGGTGAAAACTTAAGTAGAAATGAGGAAAATAAATAGTCTTCCTTTCTGAATAGCATACAGCCATTCCTCTTGATAACCTTTCAGCATCAGATAACCCTGGATATTTTGGACATTAGACTTAAGCAATAAAACAAAAACTTTGGAGGGCACCATCTCGCTACTCTTTATTTATGTCTCTCCAATGCCTGCCAGATTGCACTGAAGAGCTGAAATGTTCCTGTTGAAGCCATAACAGCAAAGAATGTCAATGAACTGGCTTTACATGGACACATCCACACAGTAAATTTTAATCCAGTAAACTCAGGTGATATGAATAGGACTTCTACTAACAATTAACTCTAGATGACTGTTTTTCTTAAATTAGATAGCATGAGCTTTATTCTAAATGCTTTATATTATAAGATTTAAACTATTTAAGGTTTGTCATCTTTCAACTAGGAAATCATTCTTTTCATTTTCTGTCAACACATTTTTACAGAAAGCTATATCAAAACAATGACAAGATTACTCCAGTAAATATCAAATAAATACAAGCTTTTCTGCAATTACCTACAATTTTACCTAGATCATAGACAATTATGCATTGACCCTACAATGTAAGATTTCAAATCCCTTAAATTTGCATGGGTTTATGAATTTCCAAAATTCAGTAGGCATTCTTCATGCCAATGAGCACTTTCTTAGCTTTGGGGTTTTGCTTGCTTGTTTGTTTGTTTTTGCAGTTTAACCAGTCTTAATTTGGAAAAACTTGTTCTGAGCAGATAGGTATCTTTCCCTTCAAAGGCCAATTACTGATCAAAGGCTTCTGTAATAGGCAGTTTGGGAAGCCATTTATAAGGAAACAATTATCTGTCTTCTGTCTTCCATTAATACAAGAAGGCTTGGTTCCACTTTCCAGTGAAATCAATGCTAACACATGGCTGATATTCCAGGAAATTCATTTTTAAACAGGACTTGAATATCCATTTACCTTTGAAGACACAAGCCTCCATTGCTACAGACCTTCTATGTCATGCATAGAAGTGAATTACATATGCTGCACAATTCTGCCAGGTTTATATTTGTCATTTCAGGACAGAATGATTTTCTTCAGAAATAGTACCTATGCATAATTTTCCACATTTAAAGTGGCTACTTATACACATCTAACTTCAACAGTCAAATTTTAGTTACATTTTTTCCACTATTAGCAAGATGCTGATGGAGAGATTTACCATAGAAGGGAAGAGTAAGGAGTTTTTACACAAAAATAAATTCTTTTGTTTTCAAATATCAAGATATAAATTAAAAACCTTTAACACTTTACTCACTGAAAACTATTTTTCCAGCATCAGAATATAATTTTAGGAGTAATTTTCCCCACTTCAACAATACTACACATCAGAATTTGTTTTTTTCTCTTATTTTTTGTATTGTCACACATCTCAAAATAGTGGTTTAAATCAACTGTTTAAATTCTTCACAGCATTGGTTCCTTACATACTTAGGCATATTGACATTCAGAACTTTTCCCTCTGCAGTGATCAGTTTTGGAAGAGGCTTCTCTCTCGTTTTTGACCCTCTAAACAAAATAGAAAGAAAAACAGCTTATAATTTCACATTTTCATATTTTATGTTGAATAGCAAAACAGAAAGGAGAAGATGTCAGGAAAGCAAGGATTATCTGGTACTGGATTTTAAGGATACAACTTATTTCAGAAACTAAACAGGTTATGTCAGATGTCCAACTGAACATTAAAAGCATCATCTTAAACTGAGCAAATGCTTTGTAGTATCATTTATTTACATAGATAATAACTTCTTAGGTGTGTCACTCAGAGTTCATTCTCAAACATGATATCAAATGTGAGTTAGCTGGCAGAACAGTGGAAATTCTGAAATCCAAACAATGGTGCTGAAAAGATAAATAACTATATTTAAAACCCTGTTTGAGAGAAAACAAAGTAAAGGGTAAAATAAAAAAATGAAAATGAAAGAAAAAAAAAAGTATATATAAGCAGCCGGTATATTTTATTCTCATTTTTAAAGCATATTTACACAGGTAAAGACAATATTCAATGTGAGGCAGATGCCAGCCTCCTCTCTGTGCCTTCAAAAAGTTGTTCATCTTCAGTTCCCAAAATATATTAAAACAAAAAATATACCTTATATTGTCTCTAGCTTTCCTTTTTTCTTCAATATATCTGTGAGTTTCTAATCTAGATTCTGGAGTATATGGTGTTGGCTCCTCCCAAAATTTTCTGTCTTCTTCATCATCTTCAGCTGTTCTCCACATCTGTTGTTCTCCTTCTGTCTGATGATTTTTTTTGTATTGTAGGGAGTCTGGGCTACACAAAACCACATGGAATATTGTTTGAAAAAAGAAGAGCAACAGCAGTGATAGATTGATGACTCCAATATGAATATTAATTCCTACTGATAACAAAATTTATATATTTGGATAACTTATTCTGCTCTAGTCCTTGCAGCAATCAAAAAAAAAAAATTTTCAACACAATACTTTTCACGGACTTAACTAAGGAATGATACTAAGATTTTGCCAAGCCATCTGAAAAACCTGAAAGATAGTTCAAAAGAGTTAATTTCAGCAGCAGAATTGTCAGATGCCCTTATAGCCTTCAGGCGAAAGAAAATCTTCAGTCCCTGTTATGCTGAAACATTTCCTATATCAGGCTGTAGTAGATAAGAAATTTATAAGATAGCAACTTTTTACGTACACATTTCAAGTTCCATCTTAAAACCTAAGTCACTTTTCCCCCTAGCACTTAGCTATCTATCTAGAGTAGAAACTAAATTTATGATACAGCTATGACCTGTGAGAACAAAGTTCCACAACCAGTGGAGACAAGGATGTGTCACTGGGAAGAATACAGAGATGCTGTCTGGACATGCAGAGATGGGATTAGGAAAGTCAAGTCACACAGGGAACTGAACTTGTTGAAGGATGTTATAGAAAAAAAGAGGTAAATTGATCAGGAGGGATAAATGAAAGAGAGCATACCTGCTCTGATAAATGAGAAAGGAGATCTGGCTACAACAGATTTGGAGAAGGCTGAGGTACTCATTAAGTTCTTTGCCTGAGTCTTCACTGGCAGCCAGGATTCTCATACTTCTCACAACCCTGAACCTCATATTCCTGAACCTCCCAGTGGGAACTGGGGGAGAAAACGTCCCCACACTGAAAGGGCAGAGTATGTCTGAGACCGCCTCATGAGACTGAATTTGTACAAGTCTGTGGGGCATGATGGACATGCATCTAGGATCCAAAGGGAACTGGCTGCCAAACTGCTCTCCATCATACTTGAAAAGTTATAGCTGTCAGACAAAATTCCCTAGTAACAGGAAAAAAGGGAAACATCACTCCCATTTACAAGAAAGGGGGGAAGGAGGATCTGGGGAACTGGAGGTCAGTGAGGCTCAACTCCATGTCTGGGAAGATCATGGAGCACATCCTCCTGGAAGACACATTAAAGCACATGGGGGATCAGCAGGTAATCTGAAACAGAAGGCAGAACTTCCCCAAAGGAAGGTGAATTGGCCTGACCAATCTACTGGTCTTCCATGACAGTGCAACAGCATCAGTGGACAAGGGGAAGGCAACTGATGTCATGTGTCTGGATTTCTGCAAGGCCTTTGACATGGTTCTGCACCACATTCTTTCCTCTGAATTAGAGAGATATGGATTTGAAAGGTGGACTATTCGGTGGATAAAGAATTGGCTGGAAAGTCACAGCCAGATGCTTGTGCTTGATGTTTTTAAGTCCAGGTGGAAGCTGGTGACAGGCAGTGTCCCCCAGGGGGCGGTCTTGGGACCAGTACTCTTGAACATCTTCTATTAGTGACATAGATGATGGGATTGAGCACACCCACAGCAAGTTTGCTGCAGAAGAGATGTCATCCAGAGGGACCCTGATAAACTCTAAGGGTGGGCCCTTGTGAACCTAATGAGATATAACAAAGCGAAGTGCAGGGTTTGCACTTGGGTCGGAGTAATCCCAGATGTGTATACAGACTGAGAGAAAAAATCCTTCTCTCAGGAGAGGGAAGTAGCCCTGTTGAGAAGGAGATAGGGATCCTGGTAGATGAAAAATTTAACATGAGCCAGCAGTGTGTGCTTGCAGCCTGGAAAGCCAACAGTATCCTGGGCTGCATCAGAAGAGGGATGGCCAACAGCAAGAGAGAGATGATTGTCTCACTCTATTCCGTTCTCATGAGGCCCCATCTGGGGCACTGTTCCTGTGCCCAGGCCCTCGACACAGGAGAGATGTTTAGCTTTTGAAGAAAATTAGTCTCTACTGGACAAAAAATGAACTGAAGATGAAGGTCAAGTATAGTGAAAGCGAGAGAAAAATCCTTCTGCTGTCTTAGTAACATAAGGTTGAAGAAGTGTAGGTTTAAACAATTCCATAGCCTTTTACACATCTCAAAAGATCTTCAAATTCTGTTTCATTCTTAATATCTATTAGGTCTGAAGCAAAAGAAATTACAAACGAAGAACAGCTTTCTCTGAAACGACTCTGTTACCTTAAATAACGATTTCCAGCTGTCCTCCTGAAAGAAGCTATCAATTACACCTTTTTGGCACCCAGACAATTTAGCTTGGAAATACTGGACAAAAATTCTTTTGTACTGTCTGCAGGTCAGTAATTAATGACATTTATAACTAATTATGTTTTTCTGTAGGCACAAAATGCTTGAGGATAAATGCTAGAATCCCACTAGAATCAGTAATAAAGACAAACATGAGACTTTAAGTAGAATTACATAACCAATATTTCAGGAGGAAAAGCAGAATTATTAATGAAGAAAGAGAAGAATGACGATAAGATGATTACTTACAAACTGTTGTTGCCTACTGTTACCTGTCAAGTCCAAGCTCCGCTTCCATTTGTTTTTCTTTCCTATCCTTTCTTTCATGCATCTTTCTTTCAGCCTCTTCTTTTTCTTTGGCTCTTTTGAGAAGGTAAGCTTGTTCCTGTTCTCTGATTTTCTGTTTCACTTCTGGATAGTACTGAAGTGCTTGAATTCTCTCCGAACGTTCTATTTCTTTACTATCCAAATACTTCCCAAAGGGAAGAAAAATCCATATAAATACATGAGAGATTTTAAACATGTTCAACCAAATAAATCCATTAAACTGCAAGTTAATTTAATATTCATTTCAAACCTCCAAAGCACTATTTAAGAAACAGTATATTTAAAAGAATTAACAGTAAATTTCTGTTCAGATCTGAAAAAGTGTGCCTAACAGTTGCCTTTTGCATCTTCTCAGAATTTTACTTTGTCTTATTGCTATGGAGTAGGACGAGTCTCTTCAGCCATTTCTGTTATTTTTTTCTGATTTTGATTCAGCTCATGGAGCTATTACAAATATATTTCTATAAATGTGTTCATTTACTGCTGACAAAGTTAGTTGAATCTACTGACATTAAGGAAAGTAAGTGTCTGTGCTTCTCCAAGGTAAAGTGTGAGTGTGCACTTGGGGTCATTTTCAATGATGGAAAATCATTAGATCAGTCCCTGCCCAGAACCTCAATCTCCACACATCTATTTACAGCAGATACAATATAGTGTATTTTCATGTCAACTTCTACCCTTCTATTGCCTTACACTGTTGGTATGGTATGTAACATCAGTACATTATTAACAACTTGGTAACTTTCTGAAATCATGACAATATTAAATATATATATATATTTAAAAAAAATATTGTCTGTATAAAAACAAGAGTAAAAAGCCAGAACTGTACTGTGTATTTTTCTTTTTGGAACTTCATTAAAGCATCTCCAATGAAAATAACAGATAACTTTGAGAAATAACTGTGGTTTAGTCAGAATTCTTGAGAACAGACTTCACTTTCCTGAGGGCAGTACGAAAAAGATTCCTATTTTTTCCTACCACAAGCATTTACGTTGTTTTGGATTAGTATGTTTAGTCAACAAAGCTGGTTATTGATTTGTTCATAGAATTAACAACAAAAATCATACTTTTAATTGATGAAGTGTTGCCACCACAAATTGTCTATAACCTTCAAATTCAGTGCATGGGTTACCCACTAGAAATAGTTCCTTCAAATGTATGTTATGTTTTAGAGTTTCAACACTGGACAGTTCACCAATGAAATTGGCTGTCAGGTCAAGCTTCTTCAGTTCTTCACAGCCTATTTGAATTAAAAAAAAAAATCATTTCATTTGTTCATAACATAAATGCTCATAATACATAAAAATAAAAATCATTTCATTTGTCCATAACATAAATGCTTGTGATACATAAAAAAAATCATTTCATTTGTTCATAACATAAATGCTCATGATACATACGCACAAACATACAGACATATATATGCACATGGGTACTAAAACTGATGCCTGCATTTGCCTTTTTTATAATAACTTCATCCTGTCAGGATACATCTTTTACAGGCCATAAGTAGAAGACTGACTCACAGCTGAGCTTCAGGAGATTAGAATATTTATAGAAAGAAAATAAAAATCTTGATTAAATGGAAAATATTAAAAAATTACTCTTGGTTTCATGACTGTAAGAACTCAGTGGTTAGACCTTGTATACTAGCTATTAAATGCTTCATTTCCAGACAAGATAAACTTCAGCTTTAAAAGTCTGATCATCCTGGTACTGTTCTCAGCTGAAGCCTGCTCCACGTGGCTAAAGAGTGCCTAATTGCTTCAGAAGAGCAAGATGACTTATGGGTTTCTTTTCTGTGTAATGTTAATCTTAACTAACATTACCAAAGTGCTGATAAAATGTTTTCTAAAAATCCATTGCAAGTTGAGATGAAGTTTTGCAATTTATGGACTCAGCTATTGTTATGAATATTTTATCACTGATTAAATTGCAAAAATTGGTGAGAAAGTGGTGTGTTAACCAGAAACATTTATTATAATTAGTAACACTAAATTTGCTAACAAATTGGTCTGGGAAATCTGGATCCAGAATTTATCAGCTACTCCTTTTATCATAATCTGTCCGTGAGTCATAACCTTGGCCTAAGAGTAAAAAAGTTCAGCTAAGAGCAAATTCAGCTTCTGCGCTCATAGTTTTAATCACCTCTTTTCCTTTGCAGGTCTACTTGGCAAGTATTCTATGCATAATAAAACCGAAAGAGCATAAACAATGCAAAATGATTTATTAGAGGATTAAAACAACCTCAATTTTTGCAAGGTTTGCTCCCAAAGTTTCTGGCATCTAAGTAAATGACAAATCACAGTAATAAATAATGCAGCATACTAGAGGAATTTAAAATTTGCTGGCATAAAAACAGATGTAAATTTCTCAACAAATTGCCAAATAAGTAATGCAGTACATATTTCTGCAACTATTTGTTTATTTTTCCATTTGATTTAAACCATTCTCTTGAATCAGCATGCATATAATTCAAAAGAAAATACAGCAAAACAGCCTTTTTTTTTTTTTTTGTCCCCTTGCTAAGCTGCACATTTTATATACTGAGCAACTTGACTAAGCAGAATAGAGACACAAAAGTCAGAAATGGTTCAAATAATACAGAATGTATTTATGCATGACTCTAAGTCTTAGGACTTGCTCATGGAAAATGGTAAATTCTTGGACAAGTAATTATAGTGACAGGCTAAATGATTAAACAGAGATAATGTAGATAAAATGTTACGTAAAGATTGGACAAAGATTGATCTGAAAACCTCTATGAAAATACTCCAGACAGTGCAACTTCTATACAGTGTAGAATGTCCTTCTGTGAGACTTTTGATTGCTGAAGGAAAGATGATTGCTGAACCATAACAAGAGATGCTTTATACAGCCAGCATAGTATTTAAAAAAAAATAATAATAAAAAAAATTGCTCTAGATAAGCTGCATAACAAATCACAGAATCATAGAATCACTCAGGTTGGAAAAGACCTTAAAGATCATTGAGTCCAACCACAACCCAACCACACTACTACCAACCCTCCGTTAAATCATGCCCCTGAGCACCACATCCAAACAGTTTTTAAACACATCCAGGGATGGTGACTCAACCCTTCCTGGGGAGCCTATTCCAGTGCTTAGCAATCCTTTCTGTAAAGATGTTTTTCCTGATATCCAACCTAAACTTACCCTTGCACAACTGGGACAACACCAATCCTGTAAAAGTTCATTGAATTTTGATTCCTATTTTGTAAAGTATTAAAGAATGGAGCTGTCATAGCTGACAACACTGGTAAAAGAGTATGCAGAGAGCACGTTAAAATGCATTTAAGAAACAACAGTGACAAAACTTCAGCTGTAAGAACCACTGGCTACAAAGAAATAATGAAACACTGAACACAAACCAGCTTCTTCTGACTGTAAACACAATACATTTATTGATGGGCATAATTAATAGCTTCCACTTTTCCTTACATCAAGTCTCTACTCAAGTTTTTCAATAAGAAAAAGTGAACTAGTTCATTAAAATATCTTACCTTCCAGATTTTCGATTCTTTCAATATTGTTCAAAGCAACGTTTAAATATTCTAGCTTCTTTAACTTGCCCACATTTTCTGTAACAAAACATACATTCATTACTTCAGTTTCCTTCACTGAAATGGCAGTATTATTTTACTTGTTTGCTTAACTTCAAACAAACAATAAAGCAGAAAAATGGGAAGGACAAACCTGAATTTGTATTAGACTATCAGACATGAATTTTTTAACACAGGATGAAAACAGGATTTCTATGAGAAGTATACATTAATATTAAAAAAAGAGGGAAGGCTATAAACACATTTTTTATCAAAACATCCATAATACAAGTACATAATGCTAGAGGACTGGCCAAAATACGTGGTGAAACATTTCATTCATCATGAAACTCAGGAATGATTGGACCATAGTTTTTCAAGCTTTATGAAACTGGAGTTTTACACTCACTTATATAGAAAAGATTGGTTTCTTTAGTATATATTTGTTTTCTAAAGGTGTTTTATTTACAGGGCTAATACAGGTAACAAATAATCAGTAAATCTATGGTATATAACAGTTGGCAGAATTTATTCTATTTTGAAATAAAGCTTAGACCTTCTATCTTACATAATCCAAAATTATTTAGCCTGCAATGTATGTGTTGCCTATAAAATAGTATGAGTTAATTCTGGTAAAAATGTGGTCTAAGAAGCTTCCTTTTCTGCTGGAATTTTTGTGGCAACTTAAGTTTCTAGAAAAACCTAAAGATGTGCTTTAATTCCTGACATTAGAAAATAATGGGGGGATTAACAAAATAGGTCATGTCTTTTTCAACTAGGATTTTCAGATATGCATGATCAATTGAGGAAGCAGTAGTGGGCTGGCCCACAATAATGGGTTAGCCATTATCTTTTCTGTTTTCACTCAAGTCATAATGAATACACAAACATGCCATTCTGACAGGAGTAACAGCAAATGCAGTAACAATCAACTTCAAACTATGATGCCTTTCTGCCAAGAGCTTAAAAAATAATCTTGAGGCATGTATTAGCATTTTGGGAAATAAAACCTTATCTAATAATTCCCTTTGTCAGAGCTCATGCTCCTGTGCTAGTAAGTTTGTCAGTCCTGTGTTTTTGTTACACTGTCCTTCACTGTCACACATCTGCCTACAATAGATTTGTAAAGCTTTATGGTAATACGTGGCCATGTACTGAGTGAAACTGTCCTAGCATGCAACATTAGCACACATACTACAAAGAGGCACAACAAACAGAGGTAAGGCTGAATAATGAAAGAGTTGTAGAACTGTTCAGATTGCAAGTGGCTTGAGATCTGGAGGTTAAGTCATTTGCAGAGGAACTAAACTAAGCTCAGCAATGCAGAAGGGTTGAGATCTTAAATGCTTGCACGCTTCTTCAAAGAAGCTCAGCTCCCTCAACTAAATAGAACTGGAAAACCAAGAGGGGGTTAGGATTACAGCACCTTGTTGTCCCTGAAACAATCACACATTGTGTCAGAAGCATTCTGTGTTTAACGCTGTACAAGATTTCAGTGGCATATGGGAAAATTCCTTTTCTGCTTTCAAAATAAGTATTTACACAGCATTGCATAGGCTTTCTTTACAGAAAAGCATTAGGTAAACCCTAAACATCACCTGCATTGTCTAATGTACCATTCTTCAGAGTGGAAAGCACTGAAGGAGTGCAGTACTGCTTGATGTTTGTTCTAAGAGGAGAAAAGGATTAGAAAGTTGCTTTACTCACAGAAAATGTATGGTAGTATAAGGGTACAATAGGAGGAACTACATCATTTTGTTTCAAGCCAAAAATAAATACAGTAGATGATATATCCAGGAATATTCCCTGATAGATTAAGACAATTTTACAGAAATAAGTGAGTGAAACTTGCTCTTTATTAAATACAGTAATTCAAATTTATCCATAGTGTCACTGTGATATAACTGGAATATGTACAGTGACTCATTTAAAGATGCAGGACTTCTCTTTCTACAGGCCACGTAGAAAGATAAAACATAAGATAGCAGGCAGCTCTCAGCCAGCAACAGGACCACTCTATAATCTGGGATCTAAAATGTATTATTTTCACCACAAACTATTGAAATTAGCAGGACCACAATGTTTGCTCTTTTATTTCTGCCAGAATACCTAGCATTTCCTCCTTTGTGTAAGGGGAGTAATAAACATTACCAATGCCAAAATAACTGGGAAATGCAAATGCCATTTGAAACGTGACACACAGGTCTGAGACACAACTCTGATACAAGATACACGCTTTAACTCATGATGCAGTTCACAGACTTCACCAGTCTCGGGTTTTTTGAAGATCTGACTGACAGGAAAACCTATCCAGTGAAGTCAGAAAGTTTACCTCACACTCTAATTCGCAAGCTGTGCTGACTAACTGCTGTACATACTGGCCCTGCAGAGGCAAACAAGGAAGTTCAAGCAGAGGAAGATTCGTTTAACTGATACAGATCGTGTCTACAGCTGAGCTACTTCTCTAGGCTCCCCTATAATCGATACAGAGAAATAGGTTATTCAGGGTGCAATCTGTCTTGTCTTAAATTGCCTGTCTAAAACCAGTGAACTAAATCAGGCTTGAAAATATATCTTCTTCCTAAGGGAGGCTACAATAACTGGCTAAGACATAGATGCCTAGAAGTTTGAAGACATGAATTGGTTAAGTAAGACCTTGGAGAGGTGTTTTCTCAATTCATAGATGATGAAATTAATTTCTCAGCAAGGATTCATGCCGTGTATTTTGCTGTGTATTTCCTCTATGGTATTTCTATAATTGCAATATCTGTATGCATGACATGGGTAAGGCAGTGTAGAACACAAGGTTATCTTGTGTTTTCTTCCCATTTATAGAAAAGAGCCAGGACTCATTCATACAGCTTGGTGATTTTACTGCCATGCATATGGATACCTTGCAGCTTGCTAACTGACCAGTTGGCTAGTCTGATCTTTAGGGTGGTGTTAAGGGTTTCCTTTAAAATAAGAGACACATCCTGACAGAGGCAGTATAAAACAGACAGCTATGATATTTTGATATACAGAAGTGTGCTTGAAACCAATGTCTGTGTGTTCTGCATCGATACGTTGCTGTCTACTTCACAGTAGCTTACTTCTTGAATTCAATACTGTTTCTATGAGATATGAGCACTGACAAAAGAATAAGATAGGATCTTGTGCCTTAAGCACAAAATAACAGAGAGAAAAACAACTTTTTGTACTCCAGTTTTGATGGATAGAGCAGCATAAAGCAGTTTAAAAAAATCTTTCTCTCTTTGGGAGAGGATTACTCCACTTGAAGAAATGCAGATGTTATCAATACAAATATTCCTTAGGAATTTCCTGACAAGCCCCTCAGGACAGCTTGGAGTTGAGAAGATTTAAAGCCCTTGCCTCCAAATCACAAGCACAGAATTTCAACCTAAAACTCTAGATTGTTTTTTTCTGCCTCTTAAGGAACTTCAAAGAAATATGCTAATATCATTCCTGAACACTTCTGATTTTCCATTCTTCAGAATGCCCTTAATAATATTCTTTGACTTTTGTTGAGCTCCAGAGAGGTCAGGCAGTTGTACTTTGAAGGTCCCTTCCAACTGAACCACTCTATTTAATCTATACAGTATCTGTAGAATCTCTGCTTTTCCAGATCAAGATTCCATGTCATATCATTCTATGTGCCTAGCAAACTTAAAGCTGCATCACAAGAGCACAAAACATAGATCATAAGGAACTGCATCTTCCTGTGGTAAAGGAAGATCATTCAGACTTCTCAGTACGTTGTCTGTAAGTCTTTATGCACGAAAGCAATTATTGTATCTTGATGAAGATTATTTCCATCTGAACAAAAGCTACTATATGTATAAAAACTGAATTGAAAAATGAGCATGCAGACAGCTAGTTCTCAAGTACTGCAGTTCATGGAATGCACTGAACTGTCTCTGTTACAAGAAAAGGATCTTTGAGTTATACCTTCACATACAAGTTCTCAACCAATTAAGGTGTTCTACACTTACATTCTAGTGATTTGTATATCAATACTAACTTTTTCATTTAAATTCCTTCTGCAAATTTCTAAGCTTCTTAGAAGTCTGCTAACATGAAAGGGAAATAAAAGCTTGTGGGAGCAGAGTCAGAAAGAACTTTCCTGTAGTTACTCACTGCACATTCCACAAAGAATAACACAAAAGATATACATATATTTCTTACTCTGCATCCAATTCCATTTAATAAAAAACATATCCAGAAAATGCTTACCAATTTTCGGAATTAGGTTATTCTGAAGATAGAGAATTTTCAAATCCCGACACCATTTGTCAAGGTATTCTAATTTTTCTATTTCTTGCTGATGTAAAGAGATTTCTTCCAGTGAAAAAATTTCACAGTTATTATGTTCTGCACGTCGTCTAACAAGATCTTCAGTGACTGAAAAAACAGTTGATGTCATTGGAAAATATCTCCACCACTTGAATTATGAACAATTTTTTAGATCATTAAAATCTTTTGTTCCATCATGCTAAATAGATGCTTGAGACAAGCATCAACAAAAAGAAATTCTGCTATAAAAGACAAGTGTCAAGCAACTTCAGCTCATCCCACTGCAGTGAGAATAATTTGTAAAACGCAATTCAGCCACCTCTAACATTTAGAAAAATCCATATGAAAACTGCTGAATCTTCCATAAAAGTGTAGAGCAAACCTTACTTGAGGCAAAGCTATAACTAATTCATACTTATAAACGTTTGTGTTGGGATGATATGTAATCCTGTGTAGGCACCAGCAGTTCATTAGCAGCAAGCAGAAGAATGGCTGAAAGATGCTAGAAACACGGCTTCAGAATTTTCATTTACCAGTGTTTCGTGCCAGGCAATCTTTCAAACAGTGAAAAGGATCTGTATAATGAAGATAAATAAATTCTATGAGAACTAGTGCTCACTCTTGAGGTAGATGTGATTACTTTGTTTCCAGTCCACTGCACCAAAGAAGGCACTAGCATTTTCATCTCCTTGATAAACAGTGAACTATAGCGAAGTACTAATTAAAAAACAGGACTTTTAGCAAATAAGCATAGATACTTGCTCATATTTTAAAAACCTACAGAAGCCTAGCAAGCCTTTCAAAAACACTCTGAAGAAAAATAATAAAATAATAATAATAATAATTATTATATATATATATATACATATATATATATAATATATATGAATACAGAGCTCTATGAAAACCAATTGCTCCTGCCATGCACTTATTACAGATATTCTTTCACTGCTTCTTTATCTGAGGGAGGTTTTGATAAATGGTCTGTCTTTATGACTGGTCCTGGAACAGCTGCACACATTCACATGAACTGCTAAAAGACCAGTGATCTGTGCACCTGTGTGGCCCAGACGTGTGTGTCAGCACAGCTCCTCTATCCACAGCCTTTAGGAAAGTGGCAAAATAAGTTTTGCAAATATGTTACTTTTTTTTTTTTTTTTTTTTTTTTTTTTTTTGCAAATAAGCAGAGTTCAATTTCCCATCTTTCACCCAAATTTCATCTGGTTTAGATTTATGTCATGTTTACAGATATACGGAACTATTTATCAGTGATGCTGGTATTTATGCAAAAGTGGATCCTGTCTGCATAGGAAGCATGCTGGGAAGGGTGAGCCCATCCCCTTGAATCACTGTGTGTAGGTTTGCTGCATCTGAAAAACCATCTTCTGTTCAACAGCAAATTGATTAAACTGATTAAATTATTAGAGAAAATAGAAATATGGCAATAATCATCACTAAATAGTATTTGCAATAAAAAAAAAATGAAAAACATCAGCATTTCTAATAACTTACTTTGCAAGCATGCTGGAAGTCACAGAAAAGAATGGCCTTCTTTCCAATGTGTCTAGTGTCAGATCTTGTAGTGACAGTATTTCCAGTGCAAACAGCTGCTTTTGAGAAAGAAAACAATATCCCATGATCTGCACACTTACACATTGGAGACATCTTTACGTGCTATACGCTTTATAGAAAAAAAGAAGTGACACAAACTATTCTGGACAGTCTTATTACAGCCAGATTTCCATTTACTGATGACTGTGGCAGAGAGTATGCAGAAACACTCATTTTCAATCCATGGCATGCAAGACAGAGACAACCATTCCCAACAGAACCTATGTATTTTGTGGCCCTTCTGTGGGGAACAGAGTGAACATTTAGCATTCCGTATGCTGCCTATATACTTAGGGGGAATGAGGGAAACAAACTTGCAGAAGAAAACAATAAATACTGAGGTAAAGGTATAAGTTATGGGGAGCAAGTGTGGGGAGAAGGAGTACGGTAGCTGTGGAGTGGGGAAAGGAGGGGTGGGGTCCGGCGGTGAGGAGGAAGGCCGTGTGACACTCACTCCGCACCATGGCTGCCCGCAGCTCCTCGCCGCCGCCATGCCAGGACGCCCCGCGCTGCCATGGCAACGTGCGGGGCGCTGCTGGGCCGCCGGCCCTGTGCCGCTCCCCTCAGCTCTGCCCGCGTGTCTGCGGAAGCTGGAAGTGCCCGCACCATTTGTACTGCAAAATGACGGTTTCTATGAGTCTGTCAGTCCCGACTACCTTCCTTTGGCATTCAGATGTGAAAGATCTTCCTCTGGCTGTGTCTTTTGTCCACCCATTGCGTGATGTCCTCATCACCTCATTCGCACACCACACCGCTTGCAGTGCACACTGCTGTCCTTCACCTTGTAGCTGAGATTGTCACAGCGAGTCCCAGTCTCAAAAAAAATCTCTTACCACACTGTTTAAGGCATGAATCTGCTCAAATAGCTGTGTGAAATGTGCCACGCTGTGTACATAGTTATTACAGCTCCCTGCAGTGTTCTGCGGACTCCCACTTGTCACTACCATACTTAAACTTCACGTTCATTACCTACCTTGCAACCAACCTAGTGAGTCAGTTGTGGCTGGAGGTCTCAGTGACATCAATTCTTATGTATGGGACTTCCTACTTTGCAGTCAACATAATAGTGTTGCTTCATGTGCTTGATTAAACAAGTTCCCAACTGGCAAAATGACAGCAACCTAAACCTCGAAGGAAGCGGGGGGGATGACATGCTTCAAAACATCGCTTCACAGAGTCCTTCACCTAATCCTGATATGATGACGACCATTACAATTCAGCAATGAAGTAATTACAAGTTTATGTATTCTGCTTATTGCCACATCATTCCTCGGTCACAACCTTGTAGAAGCCACAATTGGTGACTCCAAAACTTTAGGTACAGAACATAAACTGGTACAATTGTAACCAAATCAAGGTGTAAGCACCAGGAAAGTCAGCATGCACCACAAAACACTTAGTTAACCACAATGTAAAGGCTCAATCAAGCCTAAAGCTCAACTATTATCAGAAAAATCACATACATTACAAATGTTTAAGAAAGGATTTATTTGTTTATTTTTAAATCTTCATTTACTAGGTCACTTAGCTGGGATGTAATTCATGAAAATACAAATCACCATGTAACTTTGATTTTTGTTTAGGGGGCAGTAGGAGAAAGGAGGTGTCCTGAAGTTAAAGCTACCAAGTTTTGTGGAGGTAATGAGAAACAAAGGAACAAACTGGAGTTTACACACGTTGGTTTGTAAATCCCTGGCACTGGTCCCTGTCTGACTGGACATAACCAACTAACATTGAGGACAAAGATTCAGACTGGTTGGACGGCACCATCTCGTGGCTACAAAGCCACAGAAACGAAGGCTGGGGGCAAGGCCTTTTGCTGTCTACTCATTTATTTCATATCACACTGCAGGCTCCTTCAAATAATAGCTTTTACAGCTGTGACTTTTACTAGAACTATTAATTTCTGACTTGAGATTATAACTCACATTCAAGGTAATCGATAATAAGAAGAAAAATCTCATTCGTTCTACATCCAGTATTTTAAGTGCTGTGTCTACACTGCATTGCACAGAAATACCCAAATTATTTTCTTATTCTAAAACCCTGTTGTTGTTTTTTTCATGGCTCTAGACTTGCACACTATTACTTTCTCATGCTCTC
Source organism: Perdix hodgsoniae (assembly GCA_035772895.1). NCBI lineage: Eukaryota > Metazoa > Chordata > Aves > Galliformes > Phasianidae > Perdix > Perdix hodgsoniae. The sequence goes on from JAPSGF010000032.1 coordinate 7,459,334, forward strand.
AATAAGCTATAAAGACCAGCTGGGTGTATGAAGGGATGATGCTGAGATTGGGAAAAAGAGGAGTGTTGGTTTTTTTTGTCATTTTTTTTCTCATTACCTGAATGAATTTTGTGAAATCATAGCAATTTTTTGAGTTGGAAAGGACCTTTAAAGTTCATCTAGTCCAACTTCCCAACATTGAACAGGAACACCTACAGCTAGGTTGCTGCTCAGAGCCCCATCCAGATTGTCTCCGGGAACAGGGCTTCCACCTTCTCTCAGGACATCCTGTTTTAGTGCCTCACTACCATTATTGTAAGAAGATTTTCCTTATATCCAATTTAATATCCTTTCTTTTAGTCTGAAATCATTTCCCCCTGTCCTGTCACAACAAACCCTATTAAAGCGCCTGTTGCCTTCTTTCTTACAGCCCCTCTTTAGATACTGAAAGGCTGCTGTCAGGTCTCCCTGGAGTCTTCTCCAGGCTGAACAGCTTGTCATTTTAGGAGAGGTGCTCCATCCCTTGGATTATTTTTGTGGCCCTCCCCCGGATGTGCTTTACCAGGTCCATGTCTCTGTGAGAGACTGAAGACTCCAAAAATTTCAATTTATAGTAATGGAATTTTTCCTAGTTTGAGTCTTTCTTGCCTGTGACAGCAAGTGGTAAGTTATCCCCCTGTCCCTCCTTCGACCCATGTGCTTTTTCATCCTATATTCTCCTGTTCTGTTGCAGAGGAGGAGTGAGAGTGGCTGGGTGGGAGTCTGGCTGCTAGCCAAGTCTAACATGGCACAGCATGAAACAGAAATGGGCGATTGCAAAGAGATGTTCTTGCAAGTGGTTTGTGGGAGGGCTGAAGCAGATTTCTTGAGGATATTTCATATCATAATATAAATAAATTACCAGTAATCTATGCTGACGTGTCCAGAAAGACTAATTTTTGGAAGTTATGGTAGATACTTTATCTGTACAACATTGTTTTTCACTTCAGTTTTCTTATTATCTCATTCATGCAGTTACCTTGTTGAAATTTGACTGTGAGCTGCCAGGTCTGGCAGCTTTACAGAGGCAGCACTGCAGGGATGCTTCACCTCTATGCCCCTAATTCCAGCCAGCAGTGAGCCTGAGCATGTATTCCCAGCAGGCACAGAGCAAAACATGTGCCCAGCTCCTGGGCCAATTGAGCTACTTGCTTTGTGGAGACTCCTGCTGATGCTGAAGCACCCTCACTCACTCCAGTTGTCCTGGTCCCACTCCAGTTGCTGTACTCAGACTCCCATACACACTCGCATACCAAACAGAGAGGCTTTTACCTAGGAAGAGTTAGAAATGGGGTTAAATAAGGAGATACGACAGACTCCTCTGATGAGGCACAAGATGTGTATGGCAGACAATTGTATCAAAGCACAACCACCCTTACAGGCCTCTGTATCTTCTTAGCCCCTGTTTTCCTATACCTGCTTCTCCCCAAAGCATGTTAATTCTCCTTTTATCCCCTAAACATGCCACAAAATATGTTGTGCAATGCCAAGATGCTATGTGCCATACTATACCTCATAACAGTGCACAGTGCAACATGGGCAGTGCTTCCTGCTTTGGTCAAAATACACTGTGGAAGTGAAATGCTATGCAGACTCTGAAGTGACTTCTGCATTCATTTATTTTCAAATACAAGTCTAAACTTTATGTTTACCCATATGAATATTATTGTGTTCACTACTCTCATGCAGTTAATTGTACTAGTTGTGTACTAAGAGCTTCAAGTAACATGCATTCTTATCATGAGACAATATCCATGACAGAGATAATGTCCACATTGCAAACAGGAGAATGGAGTTGAGAAAGAAGAAAAAGTGTCCCATCTGGAATTCATTTGGAATTCATTCCTTGAATTAATTCACTTTACTGCTTTAATACATTACAAGTTTATTTGTTACACACATAAAGCAATGCAATATAAAATAATCATTCCACATCAGAACAAAATTAGCTTTATAGCATTATCATTGCAGTGCATCAGAAGTATCCTGAATACGTGCAGAATATACGCATGTAAAGTGCTGTAACCTTAGCAAATTGATTTCCATGAACAAATCTTAACTATTAAAATGCTGTAGATCAGAGGATGAGATGGAAATCAGCTGATTGATACCCATTCAGAATCTGGAACTATGTCTTTTTCTTTCTTTCCTATTTAATTATTGTGGGTGTTGTTGCTGTTGTTGTTCTTGTCATTATTACTGTAAATATCATTACATGCTATATTGCTAACAGTTACGTAGTAACTAAGAAAATTAGGCTTTCATCTTCACCCCAGAGTACCAATAACTCTTGTCCAAACAGCACACAGCCGACAGGGCAGGTCAGAAAATGGCAAATAACAAATTTATTGGAATTATTTATTGGAATTATTGCATTACTGATGACAAATACAGGAAAAATATGTGAAAAAGAACATCTTTACAGCTCTGTAAATGATAGGAGGACAAGCAAAAGGCAGGATGATAAATGTACAAAAGCAATAATATAAAATGAAATAACAGTTTTGCACTGTATATATTAAGATACACAAAATGTTTACAAAATGCTGCAGCTAATTCTCCCCCCCAAATAAATAAATAAATAAATAAAATACACCAAGGAATATATTCTGCAGAAATGGACTGAATGACCATGCTTATTGTCTGCATCATTTAATACCACTTAAGTCAAGATGTTAATCTTAGTCCATATGGCTTGACTTCTGTATGCATCACTTTCAGGACAAATACTAAGCAGACTTGGTCACACACTAGCAACATTATAAGCTATTATCATTCTGCTCGCTGCTGTTCTCTTTAACAAAAACATATTCACTGTTAAGCACTGTGATATATACTCAAGAATGCCCTTGGAATTCAGCTGAACACAGCAAGAAATAAAAGGCATAAGGGTTATAAATCTCAATCTTGAGTTTCTTCTCTGATTTTTTTTTTTTTTTTCTTAATAAGGTGCTATATTAAAGCTGAATAAGGATTTAATCACCAAGGACAAAAATAAAATTGTAGTAGTCCTCTCTGTAGATGCATCTGTTAATCAACAAATTAAAAATGGTTCAATTTTACTAGAATTACTGTTCAGAATTATCCTAGGCTTGATTCTCTAGTTAGCAGAAGTTGCAAATTCTAATTATCTCTGACAGCCTGGGTTTAAACATTTAGGCTAGAAAATGTTTTCTTCAGTTTTTCATCAGATAAATTTTGGATTCAGTTTATCTTTTGATAGGATTGAACATACCATACTGCTGTACTTCTTTTCAGGGAACTGCCTTCCCGAATTACTTTTCTGTCCATTGGAATGTATGAAAAGGAACAATTGAAACATAAGCAGTCTGATAACTGAACAGAACTTTGTTAATTCAACACTGATGAATACTGCAGAGGGCATCTCTTAGCAGATCCCACACATCTTATTTTTAGTCCTTTAACTCCGACTGCAAAATTGTTCCAGAACTTCCTCCTCTCCTGATCAGAACACTTGTAGTTTACAGCTTATATTTTTTTCACAGACAGATTATAGCAGTTCACGCTACACCAAATTTTTGGCAAGCTACATCAGCTTTTTCTTCACTTGCTCCTGTATCTTCACTAATTTACAGTGAGCTTCAGCTTTCCTGCTTTTCAGCATATCACTTCTGTAACTACAAGGGTAATTGCAGTCCTAGACTTTTCTACCAGGACAGGATGTTATTTTTCTAGTTTATTCTTTCAGGAAATTATTTAAACACAAAAGATATTTTAATCCTTTCTTTTTAAATGTACTTAGTAAAGAACCTGATATATATAGGAATAAAATAGCTAACAAAAAATATTTATAAATATTACACAATGATACCCTCAGTTGTCTCTATAGTTAAAGAAAATAAAGCAGAATAGAATGTACTAAAGTACTTAGGTGAATTAAGTGCAAATAAGTATAAGAATAAGTATTTTAATACTGTACTAGCTACTTATACAATGCATAAGTCCTAAGAAAAAAACATGTTCACCTTTTATTGCAACTATAAAACTGGGTCTTGCCACATCAGACAGTCTCCATTCACAAAAGATCAATGTAATGCACTGAGCAAATGTAGATTACTGAACAAAAATTTTAATTTGGGTGAAATTTCCCTGCTTGAGCTCTTTATGTTTCACTTCAAAATATAAACAGCATATATTTATTTACCATTTGAAAGAGAAATGTATGTATTAAATTACTGGATGTACACTTTTCTTCATTGCCACGCTTTGGATTTTCAGTGCTAGAAATACAACTATAGTGTGCTTGACCTTGGCTTGGGCAGAATTGGACAGACAGTGGTGTTTGAGTTTTGTTGATTCCTCCACCAGCACCCTTATTGTATGTTTTTCTGCTACAGTTTTGAAATTCCAATCATTGTGCCTGCCAACCTGATTGTACTTTATTGGCAATAATACTTCCACAGCCACTATCTCACATCTGATGATGTACCAGCTGGGGCTGTGCTAACGTCACTTTTAGCACAGCAGAAGAGAAGCAGATGAGAAGCAACACTAGTTATAGAGTGATCTGGTGGGCAACAGCATGCTCACATATCATCGTTCTGTTGCACAGGAACATGAAAACCATGCCATCCTACCTAAACTGGCATATAGAGAGATATTTGAAGAAGCAGATTATTAAATGCTTGGAGTCACAAGATAGCGGTTTTTGGATGCCCACAGGATCTACGTATGATTTAGTCTCAGTGCTGACAAAGATCCAACTTGAAAATTAAGGCTCAATGTTTCCAAAGCATAGCTAATAGCTGCAGGTCTTGTATTATTATTTTTTTTTTTCTATCTAAATCCAGGTAGAATTTCAATATTGAGTGAATTTCATCATTGCTTTTCCACATTCTGATTGCTAGTTTTCTGAAGAGTCCTTTCCTTCTAATAATAAGGCACTAATTTCACACCCATTAATGTTTATGTTTTCTTATGTTTCCTTTTTCTTTTCTCTTTTTTTTATGGTGCTTAGGATAATGGTATGATGGCCAAAAGGAAATGTGCGCATATACAATAATGCTTCTGAAATATGTTAGTACAGGTACTAAGTCTCTATCCAAACCAACTGTCTTCAGCAGCATAGCAAAGCATAACAAATAATTAATATATATGAAGCATTTGAAGACATCAGCTGCTTACCAAATGCAAAATTAATGAGGATTGCTAAACACTTTTACAATCAGTCCACCATCAAAGTGCTTACAGGACTCCATCTTTATGTAGTACCTCATTGACATAAGAGACTGGAGGTCTCTGGTTTTGCATGACTGCTTGCAGATGATCACCAAGAAATGTGACATCACACATAATAAGATAAAATAAAAATAAAGCTAAAATAGTTTGTATTATAAAGGAAAACCACAAACAATTGTTATTTTTTCCATTTTTCCATAGAAACTTGTATAATGGTGTCCATAAGGAGGTTTCTAGTAGTCTGCTTCTAAAGAGCTGAGGGAAATAAGTTTGAGGAGGCAGAAAAATGAAAACAATCAGTGAACAGATAATAGAACGAACAGAATTAACTGCTCTGCCTTTACGTTTCCGTACAAGGTAAGAGGAGAGCTTGTTTTGAAATGCTGGAAGCAACACCAGTCCATCCTACAGTGCCTGCCTTGGGTAATGTTGATGCTGGCCTTCAAATACAAATCAGCTTTGAAGCTATGGTGTTCTAGCCCCTGTATAAACAATCCCACTGACTGTGAGAAGTGCCGTATCTACTGTCCGCTGCTTGTCTGTGGATGAGTAGGTTGTATTTTTCATCACTGACTTTCATACTGTGCAGAGTGATCAAGTGCCTGAATGAAGTTCTGAAAACCTTTGTTCTCAGGATGAGCCTCCTCTTTCTGAGGACTTTCTCAAAGGTTTTCCAGGTTGCATCTGCAGCTGTGAAGCTGCAGTTAGATCTCAGAAGCTGAATGGACTCATCCAGGAACTGATGAACAAGGCTGTTTTATCCACACTGCGAGGAACACAAATATGGGTACAGCACCACTTAGTTCCCTCTTTTCATTTTTGTCTTATCAACTCAAAGAGATCTAAGAAAAAAAGGGAACCAGGACTGGGATGTGGCTTCCCAAAACGTGTGAAATTCTTTCTAAACTTAAACATGTACTCACCAACTATTCTTTCTTTTCAGTTATTCCTGTGGAGACAGAAGTCAGTGCTCTGAGCTACAGAGACTTAGAGATGCTTGATAAACAGCAGCTGGAGACCAGTTATTAGATAGATTCACTGAATGGCTTGGATTGGAAGGGTTGGAAGGGACCTCTATCTAATTCGCTGTGTGCAGGGTTGCCAACCACACAATCAGGCACCAGTCCTGGGATCTAAGGGCAAAGACATCCTTATACTTATGTAAGGATAAGGTTTGAATGAGAAAATAAGTGCTTCTTAGATATTTTGGACTGATACATAGTTATGATGGTTCATTCATTCAGTGGACTGGTACCAAACTAGAGCAGTACAGTCCCTGGCCCTACTGCTCAGAATCAACTTCGAAAAGGAGTACTTTGCCCATTACTGAAAAGACAATTTTTCTAGGCTTAAGGACAGTGGCTTTTGACTGCTTAACAACTATTGCGAGACAATTAAAAATATATATATATCTAAATAAAATCAAAGAGGAGTTTTAGACATCAAAGTAGAATAATTCACAGTGAAAATGGGCAACAGCTAAACCTGTTTTTAATGAAAAGTTGAGGAACTTTCATGGCATATTTGAACTTTGTTTCATAACAGGGCTCTTCCCAAAATATGTGAAATTCTTTCTAGACTTAAACATATACTCACCAACTATTCTTTCTTTTCAATTATTCCTGTGAAGGGAAAAAAACAAACAAACAAAAAAAAAACCAACCACATTTTTGTACATTCTGATCTACACAACAGTTTGTTATAGTATATCATGAAGATCCTAATTTGCCAAATATTGTCATGCTTTTGGATTGCTTGTTTGAGAGGATAACTTTTCTCACATTATGTAAAAGAGGTATTCTCTGTACCCCAGAGACTGAAAAGCTCTCAGACTGTATTTTTCTCCTTCTTGTGAAGAACAGCTTTCTTTATAACTCTAGGTTGAAATATTCAGAAAGTTAGAAAGCCATACACTGGAGCATGGGTGGCCCTGATTTCATTTTGAATAATGACATAGTGACAAAGGGTAACATACTGTATTTTAGTATTTGAGATGTGTTTTTGATCAACTGAAAGTTGATCAAAATCAATCAAAATGTTCTCCAGGTTTTGCCCTGTTGCTTCAAACTTCCCAGATATTCAATTGAAATGTAAGAGATTTGTCCTGCTGCCCTTGACATACACTCAACTCCTAAACCCTGACACTGTACTAGAAACAATGTCCTTTTGAGCTTGACTTTTACTACACATTCAGATAAGCCCAAAGGTTTCAGTCTTAGCAGCATTTTTGACATATGGAACAAAAGTAATTCATCAATCCTGCATACACTTTTGCAACAAGGAGATATATTAATGAGATGTTCTGAAGATGCAATTCAGACCTACAACTCTGCAAGTCTTTTTCTCCAGAAGGATCTAGAAGCTATAGCTCTGTCCAAAACTTTGATATAAATCAGACTGAAAAAGCACAACATCAGCACCTTTATTCATCAGACTTAGCATTTCTAAAACATTTCTCAGGCTATGGTACAAGCCAAAGGCAAAACTCTGTATTGAACTTAATGGTGCTTTGGGTTAATGAGGCATGTCTTGTTATGCTCATGTCTCTGCATGTTCATGTTATGGCATACTAGGTTCATCTTCATTTTCTGTGAAGTGTTACAACATTTATTGCACACCATTAAAACTCAGTTTTTCAAAGTAAATAGAAAGTTTCTATGAATACAAATCAGTAACACAAAAAAACAAATCTGCATCAATAATTTCAGATCACGCCTTCTATCTTTTGCCATGAAAACAACAGAAGGAGGCTCTCCTTTCTCTCAGTATAAAATTTCTAAATTACATTATTCATCACATTAATGTTACTTACCAAACTTAGTTGTTTTGAAAGATGTGACAAGACTGAAGAAAGATGACAGAGCAGCATCTTGGGACACAAGAACTGTGAAGTTTAAATGCAAAATCCTGTAATTGATTGAAGGCTACATTCTGTCCCCATATGCCCACATATTGATTTTATCAGGATCGATAAGAGCCATGGATTTTTACATAAGGAAAGATTTTTGTCCGCAGACATCACTCAGCAAAAGATTGTGTTGAATATAAAGAAAGTCTGTACTTACAGACTAAAATTATCAACAACAAAATGGCAGACAATCGTCCCAGAAAACACCTGTGAACATAACAATAAAGTTTAGAGAAAAGCAGGGGATGCATAAATAGATGGCTGGGTGAAGGAGGAAGCCTTTGCAGATGACCAACTGACCTCTTCTAGGTGAACAGCAATGTGAAACCCTAAGTTACTTGAGCTATTGAGGAAAACCACCCAGAAATAAGGGTATCAACATTGCCAGCATGAGAGAAACACCCATATTAGTCACCTGGAAAGATACAGATCTATTCTAATTCTCCTCAGGCTTCCACAACCCTTGTCAAAAACATGCTTGACAAAGTAGGCATCTGCACACATATTTCTTATTTTTGTGCATACTCATATAGCTGAGATATTTGCCTGCACTGACAATTGTGAAAATATGATAACGTAAGATATATCTCTTTGCAAAATTGACTAATTTGTGTTTTATTCACCAGGTGAAATACACTAAACATTAATATAAAAAGCAGCAAAGTTAAAAGGGATTACCTTGTACATACTGAAATGATTAAACACACCATCAGTGCAGCAATCTGAGCCAGAAAATTTGGCACTGAATTGGATTCTGAAAGAAAAATAAGGAAAACAGTTCTCATGAATTTTCAAGAAAGTAAGTACATGACAGAAGGTGTTAGTAAAGACTACCCTCAGCCCATGAGGCTAGCAGTTTTCTCTCTGTTTTTATGAGGATTCACCTAGACTGGCTCAAAGCGGAAACCTAATTTTTATGCTCTGGATGTCTCCCAGGAGTCTTTTTCCCCCACAGCCACAGAGACTCTGTGCCCTTCAATGCTTGCAGAAAACAAGCACTTCTGAATAATTGCCTTTTTCATGTTTTGTTCCCATACCCTTTCCTCCATATTCCTCTTCTCTCTGCATTTTTCTTTTTTACATTTATTGCTGAAAATAGGAGAGAAAAAGGAAGTAGGGAGAAATGAACAAGTAAATACCTATCTTAAGATTTCATTACTTTTAAGTAGTCATTTAAATTATTTTTTAACGTACATTTTCATTTTTATGATGTACATCAGCGTTTTTATGATGTACATCAGCATTTTTAATGTGAATATTTCTGCTTCACTCTAAAAATGAAGTTTATCAGGATAAGAATCTAACATACCTGCCTTGTTCAGTGTGTCTTCAGTTCCATTTATCATAAACAGAGAGCAGGATGGTGAGGCACACAGTGATTTTTCAGGCTCAATAAGCTCCTTATCTTTGGTAAGAGAGGCTCCAATAGATGCTGGAATTTGCCCTTGTGGCACTAAGATGTTATATTCACAAGAAAGGTCTGAATTGTCTATAAAAAGTGGATGTATAAATGAGACTTCACAAAGGATGAGCTTTGAGAATTTATGGTAATAGATTTTATGAAACAAACAAGCAAAACCAAACCAAAACAACAACAGCTATAGGAAGGTTTTCATATTGCTGGGGCAGGAATGGCAAGTTCTATGTATGCAGGAGAAAATAAGCAGAGCAAAGACAGAACTACATAGAGCATAACACAATGATATTAAAATAACCAGATGAAAGCAGCCTTAGCCAGGTATCAATGACTGTAGGGCAAATGTCACCGGTGATGTCTTTGTGTTCAAACTCAGTCTATAGATGCCCTTTTGCCACAGAAATCCTTATGGAATCACAGTCTCTAATTTTAATGCCAGGAGCTCAGTTCACCATAATTTGAATGCTCATGTATCCTTTACCTGCATGTTTTGGCAGACAATCCAAACAAAACCTACAGGAGATATCATTTCCTGCTAAGTACAGATTATAACGTGGCTAGATTACTGTGTACATGGTCAGAGCTTACCGGTATCAGTCTGACTGGCCTGTAGTTCACTGCATTTGTCAGGCCAAGGATCGTCTACATGGGAGGAATCCATAGTGTTGAGAATGGTGCTGCTGAGCCACTGGCCGGAGGCACTGAGACTGAACAAGCTGGCAAGAGAGCGTCGCATTTTCTTCCTTCGACGGAATATCCTAGAAGGAAAAGGCTCATTACTGAGGGACAGACTTACTTATTCTTAACAAGCAGGAGCAGAGCTCAAAAGTTTGTAGAACTGAAATGGAAGAACCAGGTTCTCAGTACTGTTCCAAGCTCTGCTGTGGACACTGGCTATACCACCACAGATCACTACTGCACACTGCAGTAATGTCAGGGGATATAGTAACAGCACAGTAATGCATCAGGATAGTGTGATGCTTCATATCGTGTTACCAAATTACACTTCATTTGACAGATTTTAATATTGCTCTGAGTATAGGGTCTTATGCACCCCACAAGTTTCATCCTACCATATACTAAAGCGACATAGCCTGGACCCACTTTTTTTGAAAGTTTTTGAACAATATGTTATATCCCATCCCAAACCAATGCTTTTTCTGAATTCAGGAGAAAGTTTTCCCCAACAGAGAATGGCAGGTCCAGACTTTTTTTTTAACACTTATCTTTTTATTCCTTATCTAGATAACATCCCATTGGCAAAATGAATTGTAGCTCTCATTTTCAACTCCAATTATAGCAACTGTGTACTGTACAGTTTTGGGGTAGTATGACTGCAAATCAAGTGATTTTAATTAAAAATTAAATCTATTTAGATATTCTTATGAAGAAACAACTCCCTGAGCACAGGACGAATGTGGAACTGTTGGAATGGGACCAGAATAGAGCCACAAAGATGATCAGTGGGCTGGAGCACTTTTATAAAGAAATATTGAGGGAGATGAGCTTGTTTAGCTTGGAGAAGAGAAAGCTCTGGGGAGACCTCATTGCAACCTTCCAGTATCTGAAAGGATGTTATACGCAGGAGGGAGACCTATTTTTTACATGGTCTGATAGTGATAGGACAAGGGGAAATGGCTTTAAACTAAAAGAGGGGACTTCTAGGCTAGATGGTAGGAAGAAATTATTTATTCAGAGTGGTGATGCACTGGAACAGGTTGCCCAAAGAGGTTCTGTATGCCCCACTGCTGGAGGTGTTTCAATGCCAGGTTGAATGGGGCAGCCTGATCTGGTGGGTGGCAACCCTGCCCATGGCAGTGGGTTAAAAACATATTGTCTTTAAGGTCTCTTCCAACCTATGCCATTTTATGTTTTTATGATATACATGAACAAAGAAAAAATAAGAAATTATCTTAAGCCAAGTTAAATGCAGGCAGCCATGAAGGTATCTTCTGATAAGTCCAAAGATATTGAGCTATCACCAGCATGGAGTAAAATCTGCATGTAGTTTGCTTACCGAACTAAGTTCTCTTTATAGGTAACGCTTGTCTGGGATGGTGACAGTGTTATGTTGCCATCTTCATCAGACAGAAAGCTGTCTTCTGTCAAAACGTAATAACCATTGGAAAGCAGCCGAGGGCTGCGGCGACATGTGAAGTGGGAGCCCCTTGAAGGGCTTGTGGAACAGCACCTGTAGGCAGTGCCATCATCGAGACAGGTGCAAGCATAACTGAGGAGGAGAGAAGGAAAAATCCCTGATTCAGAGCATGTCTAGACAGTACAAGACCATGATTTAATGATAATAAATGTACATATGTCATTGACTCAGTTAATGGGAGCTGGCAGTGACATGGATTTAAAATATGCAGATAATGCCTAGGAGGTTTCAGCCAACCACAGTGTGTCTGCATCATGCTTTTCAGAGCATCAGACTACAGGAGGGTTTCACAACAGGTACAGCATTTTCATGAATGCACTAAGACAGCTTGGCTTGAGAAGTGCATGGTACATTTCTGTGGCAGTGCTTTTCACCAAGGAGATCTGCCACACCTACCCCAGTATGGTGCCATCACAAGTATTCTAGTATTTTGCTCCGGAGCTACTGTTACAATCAAGTAACCACTTATGATGACTTCTTTCCTCTCAACAGCTTTCAGTTCCAAGCAGCCATTCACTGATATTCACAAAAAGCTAGGAAGACACTGGATTGATTCAGTGCTTGAAAATGTGTTTCAGTAGCAGGTTTCAGAATCCCATACAAGATGCCATGAAGGGGTACCATGATTTCAGTGGGGGGGAGAGAAGGTGGAAGAGAGATATTCCAAAACCTTATGATTGCAAAGCTAGTGCTTTTAACTCTCCATGGAAGTACTTCATAAACTAGTTTCAGCACTTCATCTCTAGAGACTCTATAAAACCTCAAATGAAATAAAAGTAATTTTAAACAAGTATAATTTTCTTCAATACCTTTGATAAATATGTTCTGAGAGGCTGTGTCTGTGTTCTCCACCAAACGCTGTTGAACCTACAGAGGCCAAATAAGAAAGAGTCATTATCATACTCACTGACTACTACCACAGTTGACAGGTCTTCATTGACAGGTATCTTGTGGAAATCAAAAGACCACAGATAAGATAAACAAAAAGATAGCAAGAGAAAAATAAAAGAGGAGAGAGAGGATGGAGGAAACACACAGTCATTCTGGCAGGATTGTTTAATATCACCTCAATCAGGACAGCACAGAATCAAAGCCAGCCACATTCAAATATCTGTATAGGCTATTACCTTGGAATATATAATTACTGGTACAAAAGCAATAGCTAATTTTAATGGTGTTTGCCCAGAAATCTGGTGCAAAAATAGCACACATACTTGTTATAGCTACAGAGTGGAATGGAAGGACTACCATTACCATTAAGTTATTTCATTCTGTCATTTTTTCAGATAAAATTTGCTGACATGCCACAATAGGGATAGGGATAGAGACAGAGACAAAAATTGACACTAACTTTGTGGCAGAAGACTAAGGAAATAAATAGGATTTGTCTGTATTAGCATGGTTCAAGTTTGCAAAATGCTGCCAGATGTTCAGCAGCTGTCAGAGTCAATGTTACAAAATATGAGCAATGGCTAACAAGAGGGATATATTTATAACAGATTTATATCTGTTGCTACATAGAATTATAGATGATATGATCTTTCCTTATCTCTCTGGTATCTTTAGAGCATCATGCTATCAGTAAATGCCTGTCATTCCCCTGTGAGAGAAGATAGGTGAATGACAGGATTTTTTAAAAATGTTGAAGTACGAGCTCAGGCAAAGAAAATGCATAAAGGTCAGCATTCCCACTTTGGTAGTCTTGTTTACCCTCATTCAGAGCTCACTTGCCAGGCATTGCCTGCAGATTGAGCCTAGGGGCCCAGCAGAGTTGCCAAAGAGAGAATTAAAACTTGCTGAGGTATTTTTTGCAAACTAGCCCTATTATGCTATTCCCATACATACTGTTTCTCCAACATTTCAAAAATACATATTTCACTTTCTAGTGGGAAAAAAAACAAAGACGCTCTATATTTTTCTCCAGGCAAAAACAATTTGGAGTGGAGGTACAAGATGTCAAGCAGCATCAGCCAGAATGTCACACAACAAACTGTCCAAAAGATAGGCATTGCATGTTTCCCTGACTGACATGTTGTAGACCCATGTTTCATACACAATTAGCTCCTGAAAGATTTTTTCTTACTGTAGGCAAACTCGTGCATATAATCACGATTTTCAATTACACAAAAATGTTACACTCAAAAAAAGAGGTTTATCTGAACACTAAATGAAAATGCAGGAAAAACTCAACAGGTGGTTAGCAGATCTAACCCCAAGTATTGTCAGCCACCCACGATCCTTCCACACCAAATTGTTTTTATCAAAAGCCAGACAAATGTGCACAAATCTACTTCCTCGTGGTGTTGATGTAACATGTGACATTCCATGCATCTTGAAAAGGACTGCTTCACACACTCAGGAATAACAGGTAATGTGGATTGCCTGTAAAAGAGTTTAAAGAAAAAGGGAGCTATGATTGATTTTGCAATGTTATAAAATCAGGAAGTGTCAAGTATTAACATGAATAAATAACATAGCGTTAGTTACAATACACCACTGAATGTTATACCTTAGACAAAAGTAATTGGTTCTAGGGCAAATTTGTTTGAAAAGGAGTAGGAAGGAACACCTCTGCATCAATTAAATCTATTACAGTTCTTTAGTAATCTGAGAGTTAAACTTCTTTCCAGCTATTGAAACTTGTGTCGTCACTGTATTGCACTTTACTCCCCTGGTTATGTTGTTGCAAAGCAGCAGAGCAGCAACCACTATCTAAAACCAACTCTTCAGAATAGTGGCTTACATATGGACAGTGCTGTCATTAAAAAGTATTGACACAAACTGAACAAAGTGACAGAACAAACTACAGTCCATCTGCTGCTAGTTTGAAGTGCCTCATAAAGTCGTGAGGTACATGATGTCTGTCTCCACAGGGCTCTTGTTTATCTGCCAGTCTTCACAGAAGTAATACTTCAGATAAAACGGAGTATGTACATATGTTAAAATGGAAAGTGAGATCTCTACATATATTACTGGAGAGATGATAAATTTCTCTCTTTCTAAGAAGTTTCTGAACAATTGTAATTTGCTTTTAAGCTATTTTAAGTAATGGTAAGGCCAGGCTTCTATAAACAGGCATGTAACAGGCAGTCCAACGGATTGCTCCTCCAAACTCTCTAACGACAATTCTTGGCTTATGCATTAACAAAGAGGGTTCTTGAAAGTCTTAATTCAGTGCTGGAGAAGACTTGTAAACATCATGTTGCAGACAATGCTGTACAGTGTTTTTGTTGCATTTAATATTCAGTTCCATTTGCGAGCTATTAATAGTGTGAGAAGCAACAGTTACAATAATAAGCAAGCCAAAACAAAGCTTCTGAACAACCACTGCACATTTAATTGGACATATATGTAAACCACAAAATGAGCATCAATACAGAACTTTAAGTATGACATAAGAAAAGTCCAAACACTCTAAGAAATCTCAATAAAATTGAATTTAAGATTAACATGGCAATGTTTTTTGACAAGAATTCAATTCAGAGTTTAAGGCAGCCTCTCCTTCATATCAGAACACTTGGAAACTTGTGTCATAATATAAAGAAAAAGTCATTTGCAAACCAGAACTTTCCCTCCCCAAATTAAGTTAATCCTTAACACAATGACAACCTCAATTGATAGCTAACAGTAACTTGTGCCTGTATACATTGTAAATATTTACATTAGTATTACAATATAGGTCTAACTATTACAATAGTTGAACCTTAGGCAACCAGATTTATTCTATAGTACCTACCAAATAAAAGTGTCTACAAAAAATATTTTTATTTATTCACACATATCAGTCAGTACTGAAGAGTCTTCATATCATTTCTCCCTGCAGGTAATAATGGTAACAACATCCAGAAAAAAATGCAAACCTTCATGAAGAGCAGAATAGCAATAATTCAAAGGTTAATCATTTCTCAGCTAAGAGAAAAATATACGTAAAATCTTCCAAACCTGGAAAATCCATTTCACAATGAAAAAATGTACATCAAAAAGTTTCTCATCAGAACCAGAGCCTTTGAGACATGTGTGCAGGGTGTTCTTTCTGCAGCTTCCTGGAGCAGAACTGCACTGAGTTTTTGGAAGGGCAGGGCTCTGAAGTCCCTTGTTTCCTTTTGAAAACAGCCCATGCAATCAGAAGCACAGAGGCAGAATGAGGTCATGCTTCCTGTCAAGAAGCCTCACATCAGAAGCATTCAGTTGGAAGAGTAAACTGAAGATTAAGATTAGCCCAGGGTATGCGTGTTCCTGTTGTGATATGCAAGCACACTGACTATAAATAACGGATAAATGTTTGTTTCAAATACAATACTGAGAAGAAAGACAAACTCTTTTCTCATAAAGAAAAGCATGCAGAATTTTGTTTCAGCTTCACTTTTCTACCTTACTCAGAAAACTTTAAAGTGCTATAACCAAGTCAGCCTGTGCATTTGGTGAAACAGACAGCGAGCTGGTTTGGGAGCCTGACAGGCTTTGTTTAAGGAATGCAAGACAGCTACAACAGGATCCACACAGAGAACAAGATATTTTGCAAAAGATATTAAAGATAACAAGATATTATTCAAAATAAGTCTTTGTTAAGAGTACACAGTTGCTTATGTTCCGTGGTCAAAACAGTATTGATAATATATATCATGCAGTGTTAAGATCAATTCATTTGAACAGAGACACTTACTGAGTTCCTGTCAATCAAAATGATTGAGCAGTTCTATGGAAGTAAAACATATACAAAAATAATTTAAACTAACTAATTGACATCTAAGAATTACACAGCTGTGAGAGCAAAACTTTCTCCAGAAAAACTGGTAAAATATGCTAGCGTCTCTCTTGTAGTCTGCTTGCATCATTGACAAAAATAAAACACGAGCCTTTAGTATGATTTAAGTGGTTTAATGACAGTTTTCTCCTTGGAGAAGGAAAAACAATTCCACTGATAACAAATGAACGGAAAATTCTCACCACAGAAAAGCAGATGAAATAGGAACTAGACAATGTTACAAAAAAACTTCTGCATGGTAGCCAGTCTAAAATGAGTATTTTAAGGTCTTCAGAACTGTAATCATAGGGCATATTCCTTCTTTGTATAACTTTTTTTAATTCAGTAGGATAATGCCAATGAGAAAATGTAGTGCAACACTATTTCTATGCATGTTTTCTACAGCCTTCCCTGTTGTTCCTCAAAATTCCTAGCCCAAGCAAGGCTTCTCCTCAGCCTTGTGAGTTTAAGTTATAAGAAACTAATACACTAGCAGTCTTGCTGTGCAGTAGTTTTAGGTAAGTTGTGTAAATTGCAAGTTCAACTGAAGGAAGGAAATGAGAAATTACAGCAGTGAGCCCCACGTGTATTTCTGCTCTTCCCCCAGGCTTTCTCTACCAGCTGGTCCAGCTTGATCTTCACCAGTGGTCACTTACTGTGACTGCGGTCCCACTCCAACGGCAGCTGCTTTGTTTTTCTCTCTTTTATAGTCTCTCCAGTTGCTGTTTCACAAACACACAGGACCTCTGACTCAGTGTCGACTCCAGTTGCTGTACTCATACCCTGGATACCTTCTGTACTCACCACTTGTGAGGCCACACCTTGAGAACTGTGTTCCATTTTGGGCCCTTCTCTACAAGAAAGACATTGAGGCCCTGGAGATGTCCAGAGAAGGGCAAGAAAGCTGTGAAGGGTCTGGAGCACAAGTTCTTTGAGGAGCGGCTGAGGGAACTGGGATTGTTTATATTGATTATAAAAGGTCACAAACTGAGACTTTAGGAAAATCTCCAGTGATTAGAGGTGGTCAGAACAGACAGAGCTGTTGGCCAAAAGTCTCTAGCTACATCTTCTATCAAGAACTGCAATAGAAACACTGATGCACTGACTGCTGGTTTGAATTGGGATTGAGTGGGAATGGGGTTTGGGCTGGCAGGGGAGGCACTATATGAATGACGTGTGCTGACAGCATGTCAACTAGCGTATCATCAAGCTCTCAGAACACATCTACACGCAGCACCTCAGGGCATACAAACAGAAATGGAAGGGACAGTGAGTAAGCCAAGAAGGACACTGTGGAGATGGATCACTGTGAGCTCTGCAGAGTACAAAGGGCACATACAAACCCAAGGACAATGTGGCCAACCTAGGAAGAAACCACAAGACATGGTGAAGACTCAGTTGCCTATATTCCATGTCAGCTCAGGTAAAGCTGGGCAGCCCACCACGCACAGCAGTATTTGAAAGCTGAGCAGGCTACCCAGATACACATCTCTAGTGAACCAGCTAGGTACTCTATCTAGACAGATCTGAACTTTTACTAGGGTGATGCCGTGCTACTTTACAAATCCCCAAATTCAAATTAATGCTTCTCTGGAAGTGATGTACTGCTTATCAGTGTACCTGAGACCATGGCTGACTTCTGTGACAGTTTTGATGTGATCTGCATGAAACAATAGCGGAGGGTCTTGTATTGCTGTACAGTGAAGGCTTCTAGACATCATATAATGCTAAAAGATCAAGTACTCTCAATATATACTGAGAATTTATAGTTGGGAAGGTTACTGGTACCTGAGGCATGGGTATTGGTAAACTACAGATAGTACTGATGTCATGGTCATTTCCATAACAAATTATACTGATGAGTGTGTAAATGAAGACAGATAGCAATTGGCAGTAATACTCTAATAATGTTCTTTAAAATGTCAGCCTTGCATGCTGTTTGATGCAGCATCCTTAGTAGCCATCTCTATTTGTATGCAAATAATTACTGCAGACTGATGGTGACTGAATCCCTTTCTGTCTAATTGCCAGTATTTAAGCAAAATCCAAAGTTGTGAAGTTTGCACAGAAAGTCTGCAGGCCTTTCTGGAACTGTCTGCAGTTTTTCCAGCTGTTCCTATGTCATACTTGTCACATTTCCAGCTGAACTGAAGGTGCTTTCCTGGACTAACTCAACTGCTAGGGAGAGGAAAGGGCACATACAGCCTTCATATACCATAGACAATCATGATATACTGGAGGCAGAGTGGGTTTACAGAATGGAAGCTATCCAGCACTGTATAAAGATCAAGGATTTGAGTGTGACCTAGCAGGGAATTGAGAACTTAGACCAAAACTTCTAGAAACTTGTCAATGGGATGTCAGCACAGGCCTAAAGGACAAATATCAATAAACAAGAAACTTATCCCATAAACAAATGTTTTGCAAGAATTTACAAGCAGAGTTGAACATTCAAGCTAGTCTGTGTTGACAACCATCCTTCAGCCCAGACACACCAGGACTACAAAGGAGATAGGAAAATATAGCACTAATGATACAAAATGATTGGCATTACCTACTGGCAGATGTGCCATCTGTTTTCATTCTCAATGCTGGACTGCAACAGGTTGAACAGATGTGAGTTTTGGAGTTACACTCTCCTTCACTTGAAGCTGCAAATTCTCTCAGCACATTTGTACTTCATAGCAAAACTTTCATAGCAAACTTTCATAGCAAAACTTCATAGCAAAACTTTCCTTGCTAGACTGCATGTTTTGTTGTGATTTATCTATTAGATTCACCCTTCCTCTTACAGCATTAACATGTTTGAGATAAACATTCAACTGCTGATCACCCAAACAGTGACTCCAATACAGTCGTCATCTTGGCAGGACTTTCCTTCCATCCCTTTCCCTCATCCACCATGAGATCAGCCCTTAAAAATGGCAGACTATGAAAAACTTGCCAATGGGATATGGGATGCCTGTGAGTAAAGTTCTCTGCTTATGCAGAAGTTATAAATTGAACTTCAGTCTTAAAGGGAAATAAATTAGGAAACCAATGAACAATCATAAGCAATTTTTTTCCATTCAGTACAGTTCTTAACAAGGCTCTTCAATAAATTCCGTAAAATGTTTATTGACATGTTCAGACCTCTCCAAAACCAAAACACATCCCAAAACATATGGCTGTAATATGTAAGGCAGAAGTAAGCAACACATTGCACAGCACTACTTCCAAGACACAAACACAATGAAATCTCAGGATTTGGAAAACATTGGATTTCATTGGAAAAACATATTCATAGCACAGTGACTACTGAGTGTGCCCACAAGAAATATCAAATGGTTGCACTGGAAGTACTTTAGTATGTGCAGCATGGCCCAGCAAAGCTGCCTTTGTCCAGAGCTGCTACATCAGGCTGGTAACCTATAACTTTATCTGCCTCTCAGGATCTTTCTTCTTTCTGTGGATTGGAACTCTTTCAGTGTAGCATTACCTGTATAAAAGCACACTTTGCTACTAACCTGGCCTTAGCAGTCCTCACTCCTCAGCATCCCCATCATACTTCACTTACAATACTGTGACAAGGGAACCTAACTCCTGGTATATAGGTATACAGTATATATCATGACACCTCTCCAACATGCATTAAAATACAGTGATGTGGCTGCAGTACCTGTACTGCATGCATAATGGCCAGCTCACTGGGAGAAGTCATTTCTGGAGTTACATGCATCCTGCAAAGAACTAGAGAGAAACTGAGTAAAAAACATTAAAGGTGCCTTTAAAATATGGAAAAGACCAGGGCTGGTATAACTGATGCCAAGCAGGGTATCAAAATGGACAAAGGAAGTGGCAGGAAAAGCATAGATGATGACGGAGCAGAGCCAGGCTACAGCTAAGCTCAGTACACAAACAAATTGATTGGGGCAGGGGTTCTGATGCTTGTTTTCCAGATGGAGGCCACACAGTCACTATTTAAATACAAGCCTCAGTGGTCACTTTAAATGCCCCGCTACTATAACAAGGGTAAGAACAAAGATGGAGGTTTATTCCATGACTGTCACCTTTAGATTATAATATCTGACATTTACAGTATTTTTTTATGGACTATTTGAATTGCTCATAATTACAATAAATGGCAAAATAAGCAAACTGATGGCTGGCTGTCACACTGCAACACTTTTTTTTCCAACTGTTTGGCCATTTTCCTAAATCTTTTCTGAACCCTTACAATTTTTGGATGGCTCTCCTGAGCAGTTGGTTATTTTAATAACAATGTGCTGGTGACAAGTACATAGATTATGTCACCTCCCCACTCCCACTCAGTATTTCTATGTGCATGTGCTTTGAAAAGACTGTGGTAGTCTTTTTAGCATCAACAACATTCCGTGAGCTCATGCTCAGCTGATAATGAAATCCTCTTTCCCCTCCAAGTCTGTGAGTCACTGACTAGCAAGATAAAATCTCCTATCTAGTTTGGTTTCCAATTAATGGTCTGTATAGTATTCACAATGCTAGCAGTGTGCTTTGTAAAAAAATTCAGCACCAAATTTTGCGAGGAGCAGAAATAGATCTACTCTTATGCATCCGCCTGCCTGTGCTGGTCTGGAGGGGTAGAGGCACAGAGTTTCTCTGTCAATTTGGTTGCCCTTCCCTGCCCACCTGAGCACTTTATAACAAAACAGGCTGGGGTAATACTGTAAGGCCTCTATCCCTCTGCCAAACTTGAAGTGAGACAGAAGTTTCAAAAGTAAACGGAGAAAGAAAAAAGGCAAAGCAGATAGGAACACAGCCATACATACTCTGCTTTCCCAAGAGATTAGATTAAATATCTGAGATGTTTTCCCGCTAAAAATCAGAAAAAGCTCTTGGATACTTTTCCTCTCTCTAGCTGAGCAGGACAGAGGTCCATGAGTGAGTGTATAAATATATACATGTATATAGGGCTGATTCCAGCAGCTGGGCTCTACTCAGTGGAAATGGGGCTCTGATGGGCTGATGGCTTATGAGAGGGTGTTGTTGGGGGTTTCCCTGTGCTGTTGTCACTCTGTGCTCCTCTGTGGGTATGTGGATGAGCTTTTATCAGTTAACTAAATACCCTAGGCCTGGTGCCTCTGAAGCTTGCTACCAGCCTGGCCTCCATCTCCTGCAGTGAGGTGGTGTGACGGTGCCACACATCACCCTGAGGCTTTCTCACACCAAAGCCTAACCCAGATAATCTCTAGCATTCAACTCCTGGCTTGACTCAACCACCCACATGTGCTCAGCCACATCTCCTGTAGCTCTTCTATCTTTCCCCCTTATTCTTCTCCTCAGGCAGAAGCATCTAACAGCATCCTGATGCTGCACATTCATTGCTGCTGGAGGGGTCTCATCACCAGTACAACAAACTTCACTGCTCTGTAATATATCCTCTGAGGAAAAACACGTTGAAACTACACTTCTTACAACAGGAGGAAGCCTCACAGGGATTAAGCAAAGCTCTTCCTCGGTTCATAGGCACCTGAGGTTCCATATCAGTGCATTTCATGACCAACACTACCACTTTCTCTACATACTGCATGATATGCAGAGGGGACCTGCCCTATGAAAACCTAGGGGAGCACAAATAACGACAGTGCCAAGAGCTGTGCTTCTGTACCAACTACTCCTGAAGGAGCTCAAACTCCTCTACATCCCAACTTCAAAACACAGTGAGGCAGACTGAGCCCCACTCAAATATATATATATATTTATTGGGTTTACTTTATAGCTCTCTGCCATTAAGTCTGCTCACAAGCTGACTGTAACCCAGATTATGCATTCTCCAGAAGCACAGCATGCAGTGGGAAGCTTGTGTTTCTTCTTTGTGAGCTTGTGGGAACATGACTGCTATGTGAACATCACACCAGTAGGAGTGCAATGATGCTCTTCTTGCCATTGCAGCAAAGCTGGGAGCATCTATCCCTGCAAAATCTCGTATTAAATGAGGAGGTTGGTTGCCCTGCCTGTGTCAGGAGGGTTGGAGCTTCACGATCCTTGAGGTCCCTTCCGGCCCAGGCCATTCTGTGATTCTGTGAAAATCCTGAACCCAGGGAGGACCAATTCCAGGCACCAGGATGCACAGGAGGCCATGCAACTGGAACGAAGATTTGCAGAAAAGGACGCGGTGTCCTGGTGGACTCTAAGTGGAGCATGAGCCCGCAGCGTGCCCTTACTACAAAGGTTAACAGTATCCTCAGCTGTTTTAAGCAAAGGAACAGGAAGGTGGAACTGCTGATTTGTCTCCGTGAGATGGTTCCCAGAGCAGCAGCACAGAACCCTAACGCCAGGCCAGAGTTCGCATCTCCGAGTCAAATCAAAGCCAGGCGACAAGCCTCACATCCGACACGGCCAACCGCCCCTACGAAGTGCTGAGCCCGCCTCCATCGCGGCTGTCAATCACAGCCGGGCACGCGCGCGGCAGCTTCTCTTTGTCTCCCTCCCTTCTCGCGTCTCCGCCCGCGTCACGCGGCACCGGCCCTGCAGTCACGTGCCGAGGGCGGCGGCGGCATGGCGGCGCCCTATCGCGCTTCGCGGAGCCGTCGCAGAGCGGTGACGCGTTGGCGGGGCGCGGGGAGGATGGGGCTCTGAGGGCGGCCACCGCGCCGGACACCCCGCGCCGCGCCAAGCGGGAGCAGCGGGTGCCGCGCCGGGGCTGCCGGGCCGACGCGGGCCCCGCCGCCGTCTTGAGAGTCGGAGGAGGCGGTAAGGAGCGCGGGGAGAGGGCGGGCAGCGGGGCGGGTGGCCCCGGGCTCCGGCCCCCTCCGGGAAGGCCCGGCCTGGCTCGGGGCTCCCGCGGCCCCCTCACGGTTTGCGGGCTGGCCGGGCCGCTCCCGCAGCCTTTCCCGCGCGGGGCGTCGCCGGGATCCGGCGGGCTGCGCCTGTACGCGGTCTCCAGCGGGGCCCTGGACGGTGGGGGCCCGCCCGTGCTCGGCGCCCCTTTGTGCCCGGCGCCCTTGGCGAGCAGCGGCGACCCCCTCGGCCCGCTCCCTTCTCTGAGGCGGCTGCCTGAGGTCGCGCTGCTGCTTCGGGCGCTTGAGCCCGGCTGAAAAACTGGGGTTCTGCCGCTGCTCCAACGGTGGTCCGGGCGAGGGAGGCTTTGGCCCTGTAGCCTGGCTCCCTTCAGTGGGCGTGCAGCGGGAGCCTGCGGCCTCGGCGGCCGCTGCGCGCTCTGCGGCGGTGGAAGCGGCCGCTTGCGCTCGTAAGGATGGTAGGGCAGGAAAATCATTTTCTGACGGCGACCGAATTACCGAAAAAAATAAAACAGTCTTGAATGGAGTGTACTTAGTGGTAATGAGGCTCAACGCTGCACAGAAGGGCTGAAGATGCCTCCCTCGCTCCCTTTTTTTTTCCTCCTTTGTTTTTGGTAGTTTCATCTAATTTGCCTTTTAGGCTACATTTATCATTTCGTTTATGTTATTTGTAATGGTTGGTTTTCTGACTCGTTTTTTATGACTTATTCAGGGTTTACTTGAAGTCTCTCCGGTAAGTGTGTTCCAAAAACACATCAAGGATCTACAGCGTAATATTTCAGGCATGAACACGAGCTTTGTCTTTATGAATTAGGCTTCAGGTTGATGATATATATGTGATTGTTTTCTTGTTTGTCCGAAAGGAAGACATGGAGAAAACAAAGCCGGGTTTTTTGAATGCTTTGTTTGGGTCTTAAGTACACTACCAAAGGCAAAGCATTTAATGGAAAATTTGGAGAGAAACTTTATAATGTTTCCAACTTCTGGTATGTGTCTGCTGTCAGTGGCACCATTTAGACACCATTATGTGCTTTAATATGATCTTTCTTTTTTCCTCCAAAGGTAGTGAAAAAGAATATCAAGATGAGTAAAAAGCCTCCAAATCGTCCTGGAATCACATTTGAGATTGGTGCTCGTTTGGAGGCACTGGACTATTTACAAAAATGGTATGAAAGACCCTGTGTAGTGTTTGCCAGCAAAAAAATTATTTTGTGTGTATCACATGCTTTGATGCGCAACTAAAAGTATAGTACGTCTACTAATTGTCTGTTTTATGTTAGAACTTCGTAACTTCATGGATGCTTTTTTTTAAAAATAACTTTTAAGATGTAGGAATATACTCTGTCAGTTGAATCAAACAGCACTTTTCTATGGGATCTGTGGTCTTAGTTGTTTGTGAAACCATAGTAATTAAAGAACGTTTCTAGAGTACATCAGTGTGACGTACAAGATAATCAGATGTGTTAATGTGGCAGGCTTCTGTGACTGAAGACTAATTTTGTTTTAAGATTCAAAGTATGTGAGTAGACTTTTCTATTCCACTATTGTACTTCATAGGATTGCAGAACTAGTTTAAAAAAGGAAAGCATCCTTAATCAGAGTTCACGGAGCAGGTAAGGTATGGTTGCATCAAACAGCTGGAGGAGCAAAGTACTTAGAACTGTGACTACCACCAGGTGTTTTTAATAGCTGTTAGTATGAAATGGGAACCTGCGGGCACAAGGATGCTGCTACACTGCATATATACTGTGAAAAGAGTTCTTTGAAAAATAAGTTCTCAGTCAAAATTTAATTTAAGTAGAATAGTTTTGTGGCATATGCTGACCGTGCTGTTTCAGTTTGGAAAAGGTCTGGTTAATAGTTGGTGCATCTGTCCAAAAGCTTTTTCTTAGCTGCCAAGCATGACTGGTTGACTGGTTAGTATTAGGGAAGTGTAAAGGCCTGTACCTACTATTCTGATGGGTTTTTGGAGAATGGAGCATCCTAATGTTAATGTAAGTATCTGATCCTGTTAACTCCAAATTATGTGATGAGAAGATTATATTATTTCCATGATTGTATAAAAAAGCTTAACTTTTTTTTTTTGCCCTTTAGGGCTTTAAATACAGCCAAACAAATTGTGTCTTATTAAACAGTCTCTGAAGGAAAAATAGGCTTTAAAAAACAGTTCTTATTCTTATTTGTTGCTGTAGAATGATTTCCAAATTACTGATTTTATTTTTTTAACTGAATGCTCAGCAGCAACTGTAGCTGAGTGCTTGGTATTTTCAGGCAGAATAGGGTTTATTCTAAATTTTCTAGGAACTGATTTACCATCTGGACTATTGGATAGAATAGGTCAAGTTTTACATGTGTGAACAGTGATGCCATATATAGGAGTAGAAAGTTAATATACAAATTTTGCGTTTGTACGATACTGGAAACAGAACTCTTTTGCAAACAAAATAATATTTGTGCACATAACCAAAAAGCTTTTTAGATAAGAGCTACTGTTATGTTGTTCTTAGGGTATCAAGCTCTTAGCTGTGTAACTGTTGCATAAGGTGGTGGTGGATGCTTTTTAAGTCCTTGCTATATATGTGCACTACAGGCATTCCCCTCATCTGCATGCGGAAATAGAGCGTATCTCAAAAAAAAAAAAAGTTGCTTGGCATCTGTGAATTCTTTTTTTAATAAAGCAAAACATGAAGAGTAGTAGTATTACTACAAGAACCAAAGTGAGAAAAGCATTTGCTCAAAAATAACATGTAAAGGGGTTGTTTTTTTTTTTTTCAAGTCTCCTGTTATATAGAGATTCAATGCTCATAAAATAATAAATTTTAAATGATGATCTTTTCTTGATTAAAGAGGAGCATAATTATTAAAGTTCTGCATGAATTTTGCTTTGGAGATGTTTCTACAGCATATAATCATGTAAATAACAGTTGCTGAAGTTTTAGGCTGAAGCCTAATACAACACGTAATGAAAATTGATACGTAGTTTGAATTTCTTAAATTTAGGAGTTTTGTATGCCTTCACTGTTAATTGCTTTAAAAAAAAAAAGTTTTTGCAGACATTTTTTGGGTCATGATGATGTTTGGTGTATGTGAGTACTGAGCAGAGGAAAGCGCAGACAAACTCATCAGTAAAAGCAGGCTGTCAGTGAGACTGTTTATTTTTCGTGTTGTTTTGCTTTATTTTGGAGATGATCCCAGTTGCTTCATTATGAACTGAAAAACATTGAGTTACAGGGGAGATGACCTGAGACAGTGAATTTGTTTCGCTTGTTAAATTTTAACTCACAGGGGTGAATTCATTGTGAAATGAAGCTCTAAACAAAGTCCACGTGATCCTCTGTAAGCAAGTAGTAAAGCAGGTGGGATTGGCTGATAATAGAAAATTACTAGGTAGTCAAGGACCTGGAGCATAAGACCCACGAGGATGAGGTGAGTAAACTAGGTTTGTTCAGCTTGTAGGATAGAAGACTTCAGGAGACTAACCAGCAGGTGTTCAATGCTATGCCAGTGATGAAGATTTAGCCAGGCTCTACAGTAGTGTGTAGTGGGAGGATAGAGATGACAGTAGAATCTGAAACAGGGGTTTCATGCTGGGTAGGTACAAGGAGAATGAATGGTTTTTGTAATGAGGGCAGGCAGTGGTGCAGGCTGCCCAGAGAGGTTTGTGGAGTCTCCAAGGCTGGAGCTTCTAAGACTGGACTGGATTAAGCTTTGGGCAACCTGCTGTGATTCTGTCAGTGACCCTGCCACCCTGCCTTGAGAGAGTGGAAGCTTTCTGAGGTTTCTTAGTTTCGTAAACACTTATACCTGATATCTTACAATCTTATAAACACTGATAAATGTGGGCAGCTACTTATACCTCTCACTAACAAAATGAATGAAACAGCGATAGAACTGTGTATTGTAACTATGTGCCCATTTGTAAGAATGGTTCTTGGGCTGATAGCTCTTATGAAGTAGTACACAGTCTGTGTAAAGCTGATGTATTTAATAGAAGAAAAAATATCTACTGTTTTCTTGTGACTTCAGCTCTCTATTGATTGTCCCATAAGTTGCAGGTATTGCCTTCAAGACAGTTATTTTTCTGCGACCATAATGTTTGTTAATTGTGTATGAAAAATCTAAGCTGTGAATTACGTACCATTGGAAATACAGGCATATGGCTCTTAAAGTTCTGGAATGGGAAAAGGCACTAAAATAAGTTAATTGTCAGAATAATAGTGCTTTGAGTTGGCATGTTTTGTTTTACTTATCTTTTTCTAGTACCATAAAATCATGAATTCTCTTGAGTTGGAAAGGACCATTAAAGGTCACGTGGTCCAACTCCTCTTAATGGACGAGGATGTCTGCAGCTGGATCGTGTTGCTTAAAGCCCAGTCCAGGCTGACCTTGAGTGTCTCCAAGGACGGGGCATCCACCGCATCTCAGGACAACCAGTTCCTTACCACTCTTAGTGTTAATAAGTTTTTCCTTATGTCCAATCAAAATCTTGCTTTTTTTTTAGTTTGAAACCACTTTTCTATCATGAGCATCCAAGGATACAGTTTCTGGGCCGTGAGGGTGCAATACTGACTCCTGTCCAGCTCGCCATCCTTCAGTACCCCCAAGTCCTTTTCAGCAGGGCTGTGATGGGTCCTTTTGTCTCCCAGCTTATACTGATAGCAGATATTGTAGAGTTCCAGGAGCAAGACCTTGTTCTTGGATTTATTGAAACTCGTGAGGTTCACCTCTGCCCACTGCTCAAACCTGCCTAGGTCTCCCTGGATGGCATGCTGTCCCGTGGAGTTGTCAGCTACACCATACAGCTTGGTGTCATGTGCTGTCGATGTTGCTGATGAAGATATTAAAGAGTGCCAGTCTGTGTACTGACCCCTGAGGGACACCACTTGTCACTGTTCTTCATCTGGACATTGAGCCACTGACCCCTGGCTACCAGTCTTGTAACCAGTTCCTTGTCCTTTGAACAGTCCACCCATCAAACCCGTATCTTTCCAATTTGAAGAGAAGGATGTTTTGGGGGAAGGGTCTGCGTAAAAAAGCTTTTCTGAAGTCCAGACGGATGATATCAATGGCTCTTCCTTGTCCATTGATGCTGTTACACCATCATAAGAAGCGACAAGTTTGATCAGGTGTGATCTGTCCTTGTTGAAGCCATGGTGGTTATCCCATATTACCTTTCTCTCTTCCATATGTGTTACTGTAACTTCCAGGAGGATCTACTCCACGATTTTCTCTAGCATTGAGGTGAGGCTGATGGACTGGTAGTTCTTTGAGATATCCTTTCTACCCTTTTTAAAAACGGGTATCACCTTTTTCCAGTCACCAGGGACTTCACTTGATTGCTGTGACTTTTTAAATATCATAGAGAGTGGGATGCATCTCATCAGGACCAGTAGGCTTATGGGTGTTCAGATTCTTCAGGCAGTCACTAACCTGATCTTTGCTTACAGCAAGAGGGGCAGTGTTCCCCCAGTTCCCCTGAATGGGGAAGGATGCATGAAGGAAGAACGTGTGAAGGGAAGGTTCTTCCTTGTAATGCTTTGGGAAATGTTAGTTTTTAGACCTCGCTTTAGATTTCAGTTGACTGGATTACCTGATAGTAAGGTAGAAGACTGTATTGCCAAAACATAGGGTAGAAGGTGGGGAAGTAGGAATAGGTTTTGCAGACTATTTAAATACAGGAAGACTATTTTCAAATAGGTCAGAATGGAGCATACGTACTGTTTTATCCCCTATGAGGCAGAAGGAAACATTTTTATGAATGTATTATTGTGAAAACAGGATGTATGTGCCTTAGTTTAGTTTAGTAGTTTACTGACTGTTTGTTACTTTTGAAGGGGCAAATGAAAATGGAAAACATTGCAGTTGTGGCTATTTATTAGTTGACTGGAAAAAAATATATTTTCTGGAAATGAGAACTGGAAATTTTCACATTATTTTTTCCTATTTGAGTATTGTAGCAATTTTGTTTCATGATGTAAGCCATATATATTTTGCAGATTCGCTGAAATGTTGAAGATCTTTCAACATTTATTTTTTATGGCCAGAAACTGGAGCATAGGAAGTTCCGCACCAATGTGCGCAAGAACTTCTTTACGGTGAGGGTGACGGAGCACTGGAACAGGCTGCCCAGGGAGGTTGTGGAGTCTCCTTCTCTGGAGATGAATTAAGACCCACCTGGATGCCTACCTGTGCGACCTGGTGTAGGGAACCTGCTTTGTCAGGGGGGTTGGACTCAATGATTTCTAGAGGTCCCTTCCAGCTCCTACAATTCTGTGATTCTGTGAACTCCTAAAAGTTGGTATCTCTGGAACGTGAGATCACAGAACATGGAATGTTTAAACTATTAACTATCAGTAATTCCCCTATTTCTCTTTAAAATCAACAACTGGGCAAGACTTCTTTTGTGATAATTTGATATAGTTTCATGAATGCTTTCACAGTAGTAAAAATAAAAACAGCCAGAAAAAAAGAAAAAAAAAAAAAAGAAAAAAGAAGCGTTGCAGGTTATTATTCCTTACAACAGGGAAAGCACTTTCCTTACTGAACTGGAGTGTGGCTTTTTTATTTTTTTTGCACAAGTTCCTCAATATTTTAGAGGGTAATTTACTGTTCATTTGCACAGATGGCTTCTGTGCAACATTTTCAATAGTAAATTTTGCAGTATGTGTGCTCTTGTCTTTTCCACTGTGGGATTGGTGAAATGTTACTGTTTATGCACATTTGTTTATACAGTTGTGGCACATTATGTGGCTAATTTTAGAGGATATTGAGGGCAACATCTTGTTGCTAAATGTATACAATGTTATCTTTGGTTTGCCTAATGATCAGTGGCATGTAGCATGAGTGGTAGGGAGATATGTGAAAACATGCATTCCTGAGGTCTGCAGCTTTATTGAGCTTGTCATCATTATCTTAACACACATTAAAGAAGCAGAGATTACTGGAATAAAGACACTGTGATGTTATAAGTTTTAGTTGTCTGAAAGCAGTATCATGAGCTTTCTTAGCGCTACGTGTATTCCTCAAAGGAAAATGAACTTTGAGTTGGATTTACCTAGTGAGACTTTGTATTTTGCATCCTTTATCTTATTAATTAGCTTTGCTCTCTTTATGTTTATTCTCCAAATGTGTTAGTCTCAAATCATGACTAGCTGAATTTTACTTAAAGCTGTCTTCACTTTTGTATATTTGCCTCTAAGCTTTATTTTGTATTTCACTTCTTACTGTCGTCTTTTTCCAGGGTTGTATAATCTTCTTGTTTTTCTTTTCTGTTTTACTTCAAAGTACAGTTCTCAAAATGGTGATCGTGCTGCTGATGAGCAGTTAAACCTACTGTAGCAAGAGAAATGCGGTAGGACAGTGTCATAACAACTGAAGTATTACTGTGGAAATGCCTAGAGAAATAATTCAATTTTCTAGCTGAATTTCATAAAACAGTCATAGTTTTGTATCACCTTCTTTCTCACATTTCATAAAATAGACTTTTGATGTCATGAGAAATCACCTTTGCTTTTGTTTTTCATTTCACTACTGCAGCTTCAGTGGTTCTCATTTTTGTACTTCAGCTCTCATTTTTGATTGCTTCGAAGTCTTTGTCGGAGTTTTTCCTTCCTTCAATCTGGTAAATACGTCCTTATATAATCTTTTTCTTCTGTTTGGAACTCTTTCAGGTAATGTTGCTACCCATATGTTTCCTGTAGTAACTATAAATTTACTAAAAAAAAAAAAAAATTGGAGCCAGGCTTTTTTCAGTGGTGTCAAGACAAGAATCAGCAGGCACAAAATGGAACACAGCAAGTTGTGTCTGACCATCAGGAAGCAATTCTGTGCTGTGCAGGTGTTTGAACCATGCTACAGGTTACCCAGAGACTGTAAAGTCTGCTTGGAGGACTCCAAAAGCTTCATGGATGTAGTTCTTGGCACCCTGCTCTGCATGTCCCTGCTTGAGCAGGGGATGGACCAGATGGACCCAGATGTCCTTGTTGCTTTTGCTGCTTTTTTCTTTTCTACTCTTCCTGCTTATTCTGACACATCCTGACTACTTACTTGTCATAGGACTTGAGAAAGCAAAGAAAGTAGTAAGGTAATGTCTAATAAATCTCTTTAGGGTGGAAGCCTGTAGACTTGAGAAGAAGTGATGGTCAGAGACAGGGAAAACATTTCTTGTCTGCCTTTATGTTTTTAAAACTCTCTTGTTCAGAGTTAACTGGAGTGCTGGTTTACCATAGTGAGATTCATTATCAAAAATGACATTGTTTTTATGACCTATGAATTTTGCTTTCTGTCTTTGTAGAACATATTAGTTTCACTCTTCTTATTGTTGTCAACCTACTTTAGAAGTGAAAGGAGACTGATCATATTGCTCCTTTGGAGAAGTTCAATGGAATTCTTATTAATGAAAACATTTTTTTAGCAGGGTGAAAAACTCATAAAACTCATCTGGAGATTGGGGCTGAAATGTTGGTTTATTAAAGTTGAATGGAACTAAGTTAAGAACTTATGGAATTGGCTAAGAAAATGGTTTACATTTCTGAAATATATGGATGATTGAAATGAAATAAGACAGTTGATTCTTCATGTGTTCTGGTCCAAGAATGAGATGTGGCTAAAGTTAATGCGGTAATAACCTAGAAAATCAAAGAGAATTTTTCTGTCCCCAGTTCTGAAAAGTTTAGACACTGGGAAGCTGTATGTAGGGAAGCAACTGATGAAGTAAGGCTGGAGAAATTATCAGGGTGAATGCACAAATTGAGTTTGATGTTTTTTATTTTAATGCCCTTTGTCTTACAGTTGCCAGAAAACTTAATATATTCAATTGGAACATAGTGTTAAAGATTCCTTTTTCATCATCCTCAGTATTTTAAAAGAGAAAATGTACAATAACTGTGTTTTTCATTTTAAATGTTGAATGCATTTTTGGCTATTCAGGTGTGCATTAGGACTGGAAATTGATTGCTTGGACTCTGCACTTTTATTATTCCTCAGCAGGGACATTTTGTTTGAGGAACAGGTTATCTCTTAACAAAAGTGGAAGACAGCTGTCTTTTTGTGGTGACCTTTCTTTTAATGCATTTTTTATTACCTTTAGGCCGTACCTATTTTCCTCTGTTCTTCTATTATGTTAGCTGTTTGGATGTGAGAAATTGTTTCTAGTTCAGTTGTGTTACCCAGATCATAAGCTCTGAATAAAATATGGTATTCGAATTCAGAGATTCTTTGCACTTGTGAATTTGTTTCAGTATTGCTTCATGTAGGAGGAACTGATTTCTGCTTCATTCCAATTTTCTTTGCATTTCGTATCGTGGAAAGGGATCTAATGAGTTTTGATTGGGAAAGTATATTAAGTATTTGGAACTTGCTGCCCTGCTTCAATTTTGTGCAGTATTTCACTTTGTTGAAACAGTAGTTATTGCTGAAGTTAAAGAAATTGCTGTTTTTTTCTTAAAACATTACCAAATTTTATGGTTCCTGAAATACAAATTTGTCAGAATCTGATGCATCTGCCACAGCCAAATCTAGATGCTTAGGACTCAGTATGGTTGTCCTGTTTAGTCCTGCAGAGTGCATACTACTGTGTTTGCTGAGAGGAAAATCCATGGATTAAGTGACATACATATTTTAGTGCATGTGTGCTTTCAAAATGGTGATTATCAAAAAAATAAGTCTTTGTGAATCAAATTTAATGTCAGTGAAATCATTGAAGCTGATCCACAAATTAAGAAGTGACTTAGATTAAGTAAGAGTGTTCTGTTGACCTCTGGGTTTGATTAGTTGCTCAGATTTGTCTGCAATGCATGAAGTGGCTTAATGAAATATTTCATTTACTAAAAAGTAATGGATGTCCTTTTAAAATTATTTTATGTTCTACCTATCCTCACGTGACAGAAACTGTTACAGGCTTTTGCTTCAAATAAACACAGGTTTTAAAACTGTTAGAACACAAACTTCTAATGCCTATTTCAGGCAGATTTAGTCTGACAGTTTCAGACTTGCATCCTATGATGAAGCCAATGGCATCACTGATGTGTATAGGTCATTCTTAAACTAATAGTAGGATAACATGTAGCATAGTGTCTTGTTTGTTTTTTTTTTCCAGACCTGGAGATTTCTCAATACAAAATGTTAGTATTTTTCAGTAGTTATATAAGTGCTGTTATATGCAAAACAAACAAACCCAAAGCACCAAAACTCTCGAATATCAGTTTATGTTTACTGTTCAAGGTATCCATCTCGTATTGAGAAGATAGATTATGAAGAGGGGAAGATGCTGGTCCATTTTGAACGTTGGAGTCATCGCTATGATGAGTGGATATACTGGGACAGCAACAGGTTGCGACCCTTGGAGCGACCAGCATTAAGGAAAGAAGGGCTGAAAGATGATGAAGAATTTGTTGTAAGTGGCACATCCATTTTGGTTATTGCTTCTTTTGGAAAACTATTACTTGGTTTCCTGCATTAAATCTCTCTAGTATGTAATATTTAAGTCTTTGCAGGGAAGAGTTTAAGTGCTTAAAAATATGAATAACTATTTTTTTTAAATAGGATTTTAAGCCTGGAGAAGAAGTCCTAGCTCGTTGGACAGATTGTCGATATTACCCTGCAAAGATTGAAGCAATTAATAAAGAGGGTATGTATTTATGTATGGTTCATTGGTAAGGAGTTTGTGCTTATACTAAGCTATTGATGTAGTCAACTTAAAACAGCAAAAAAACTCCCAACATCCACAAAACAAAAGCTCATACAAACAAACACATACATATAAAGCTTTCCTTCCTTGTTGCCTTGATGTGCTGTTGAAAATGTTTCTGTTCTGTCAAACTTAGTCTTTTATTCTGAAACTAGAGTATTGAAATTTATTCTCAAAGATTAAATGCTGAATGTTTGCTCTGCAATGGAAGGATATCACTTGTACAGTTATAAATATGGTGCACTTATTGTTGATTGGGCTACCATCACTGGATTTAAGTTCTCTTAGTTGTTTCAGGAAAATTTAAAAAATACAAATGATTGAAGAAAAAATAGTGAAAACACGGAAGTAAAAGAGCAATGTAATTTAGGTGCAGTGTTTCTACTGAGCTCAAGTAAAAGTAAAAACAAAACAAACAAACAAAAAAAACCACACCACCTTCCTGTAGTGTAAATCAAATGAGAATTTGATTGTGAACTGCTTCCTCATTGTGTTAGTCTAAATACCTGTAATACTTTCAGTGAATTATGAACAAAAGTGACATGGCAGTGTAAATGTGGTTGAAACTATCAAAGTGGACAAAGATTAACAAATATAAAAGCAAGGTCTTATTAGGGTTGTCTTTTACCTTTCTTAAAAGTTCTTGATTCTGCTTGTAGATAACATCTTTTACTTCATTCATATTGCCTACAAAATATTTTGATAAAACTTTCATTATAATGAGTTTGTTTCTTAACTACCTCATAGTAATTACATAAATCTTATTCTAGGAACATTCACAGTACAGTTTTATGATGGTGTCATTCGATGTCTTAAGAGGATGCATATCAAATCTATGCCTGAGGATGCAAAAGGGCAGGTAATAATATTAGATATCTTTTTTTATATTTCATATTGATTTTTTTTTTTTTTTTGTCTTGAGTCAGTAGAAATGTTATCCAGGACAACTAGTTCTAGATTGCAGTCTTTTTTCTAGGACTTGCACTGCCTTGCTTCACCAGTTTTATGGATGATACTCCAGACTGTGTTGCTTGAGTAGTCCAGCCTTTATTTGAAGTGCCTAGCTGCTGTATACGCCATTGCTGGCTTACCTGTTCCAGAGTTTTGTCTAATGGAGTTTATAAAAGCAGAAACATCCAGAGACCTTTTCCTTTGTCTTGTGGCATTTCAGGA
The DNA here is from genome assembly GCA_035772895.1 of Perdix hodgsoniae. NCBI lineage: Eukaryota > Metazoa > Chordata > Aves > Galliformes > Phasianidae > Perdix > Perdix hodgsoniae. The sequence goes on from JAPSGF010000032.1 coordinate 7,494,396, forward strand.
AAAACCTATAGCTAACTGGTAGTTTGTGCTGGTGATTTTCCATTTACCCTCTTGTTTGCTGCAGTGGTAGATTTTTTTGCCACAGTATGTTCTTATTAACATCATTGTTCGGTAGGCTTTTTGCCTCTGTCAGAAATTATGGAGTTTAAGACAGATAAATATTTATCTCTGAACAGTGCTTTGTCACCGATGAAATAGAGATGCTGAGTAGAAGTGGAAGAAGGCTGTGAAGTAGAGGATATGTTTTAATCACTAGGCATATCTTTACTTGAAAAAGAAAAGAAACATTTAACACTGTTGCATGCTTTCTGTAGAAATGCTATTGTGTTTGTCTTGCGTGGTAACTGTAGTTAGTGAAGAAATCACTGAAATTATTTGAGACTAGGATGCAAAAAAAGTTTAAAAAATTATTCCTATTTGTTCCCAGTGTCTTCAGAATGTTTAAACTTGATGAACAAAATTCATTATTTCATGATTTCTGTTGTCTGTCTGTATTTTGTTCACGTGATAAAGCAGATGGACTGGCCTGAGAACGTTTCTATGTTTCTGGCCTCTGTGTTGCTGTTGGTTGTATATTTGCATTGATCATCCGCAGAAAGAACATCAAACCACTGTGCAGGCAACACCCACAGTATTTGAACTACCTTTTCATAAGGATTAAACTAAAATCTTAGTTGCACTATTAGTGTTTTCTTGCTGTGGTGTTACAGTAACTGTTGATCCCCCTGAGTAATAATCAAAGCAATATTTTCAGTTTAACATTCAGATAGGAAGCTGGACTATTTCATTTTCCTTCATAAAAAGGCAAACTTGGGTAATGTGGTTGTAACTGAACTATAATAGTCCTTCTGAAACAATGTCATTGAGTCTTTTACTCTGTCCACTTTATCCTGGGAGCTCAGAATTAACTACTTTGAGCCAAGAGATACTGTGTCAGTTTCATCTCAGTGGCTGAATACAGGTAGGTTCGATTAAGACCTAAGAAAAATAAATGTGCTGAATTTACACTTGAGACGAATATAGAATTTTTAAGGCTATCTTGCAGAAAGAATAGCACAAAAAAAGCTTTCTACAATGCTGATTGATCCTAGTCTCAGTGTTTTGTTCGTCAAAACTATAGGGAAGTACGAAGCTGTAGCTTTCGAAGGTAAAATTAATGTTTTTATGTTCACTGCATCTTTATGCTATGGCAAAAATGTTCCTTTTGAAGTACTTTTATAGTTTTTAAGAAGGTAAATGCAATCTAAGATTTTCTTTCAGGGTTGGTTATTTGAAATGGAATTCTAACGAGGCCTAGAACTCTCATGAATGTTTCTGACTTCTCAATTGCTTACTCTGAGATGCCATTTACTGGAAATAATTTAAGCTTTAAAAAATAAAGATATTTAAAAAGATCACAGTAAAATAATGTGATTTGGCAGATTCAGCACTTATGCTATGGCTTTTTTTCTTTTTCCAAATAAAAATTTCGCTTCAACACATGAGCCTATGTTGAAAATACTGCTTTGAGGTTTAGCAAATGAGAAAATTGGACACAAGCAAGATTTTTTTTAATGGATGTATTGGCCATGCAGAATTTAAATTGGACAGAGAAAAAGATAGGGACTAATTAATTCCTTGCAAAGGAATAACCCCCCCCCTTTTTTTTTTTGTAACTATTGCTCTTAACTATTTTGATTCATTATCCAACTAAAAGAAGTGTGTGACATAATGTATCTGACCAGAACAGGAGCAGTGATTATCCCCTCCAGAGGCAAATGCTTATTTGAATATGTGTATTTTTTTTTCAGTAATTTTAAGGCTGTTGGCAATAACAGCAGCATAGTACTTTCAAAAGCAAGTAAAATAGCTTTATTTGAGTTTAGTATGTCTATAAGAGATTTCAAACACTAATGCTCAACTACCATTTCTGAGTTACAGTAGCAATGTGTTTGTACAAGACTTAGCTGTGAGGTTGGAAATACAATTTTAAGAAGAGTGGACAATACCTGTGTAGCTCAATGCAATGGGATCATGAATGAGATTCCTCTGCAGGTATATTGAAATCAACCAGAAATGCGGGTAAAGTAGTAAAGAAAGAAAATAAAGATGGGAATATTTAGAATACCCTTGTGAGAGCACATATGAAGTATTCAGATAACTTACTTTTTCTGTTTCATGTTTTTTTGTTTTATCTTCGATGTAATTAGGCGCGCGAGAGGGAGCAGATAGCGCCGGAGCTGAGATTAGTGACGGAAGTCGAACCAAAAGAAGTGAGTTTTGAGGAGGGTTTTGAAGGAGAGGGAGGGGACTTGGCACGCAGGAAGAGGAAGCTGAGGAAAAAGCGTGGATTTACACTTGGCACACAGGAAAAAAGAAGATGGCAGGAGACAATGTGAGCGGAGATGTAGGTGGGACAGACTGTTTAGTATTTGAAAGGTGAGGGTAAGGAGTCCAGTCTTGCCTTGGAATCAGCCAGCCAATAGGTTGATGTTTTATATATGTGTATGTATGACTGTGTGGGAATTTGGAATTGTGATGTGTCAGGAGAGAAAAAAACAGCTGAATCTGTAGGACTGTAGAGAAGCATAGAGATTCTGGTTGTAGGTAGGTGAAGGAAGAATGGTGTGTATGAATTGTTATTGGCACAAGGGTTGGGTTTTAGGAGTAGTCCTTTTCTTGTTTTCTTGCTTCTGTGGGCTTAAGATTATGCAGGGGAATACTTTAAAATGTATTTTAACTAATTGGTGTGCAGGGCTGTTGGGTAATTTCTACTAACATATTTATTGATTATACGATTTCCTGTGCTTTGATTTAGTGAATCTAATTGGTGGAACATCAGTTTTTTCTTTTTTTCTCAGCAGTGATTGAGTACTGTTTTGTTTTCTAAATACAGTGTCCCGTTACTTCTCTCCCGCCAATTTCTCTCAGCTTATTTGAAAGATTAAAAAATGGAAGGCAGTGTAGCTGCTTAAAACAGTAAATGAATGAGAAATACTATTGTGAGTGGTACCTTATGGAGAAACGGAAAATTGACTGCATGTGAAATTGGTGCAGTTACAAAACCTTAACCATTAAAGTGACAAAGTCAGAACACTAGGGATAAGGAAACTTATCTTAAAATGAGTGTTTTCTTTCTTCATTCTTAGTGTATTTATATCTGGATTCTTGATTTGTGCATAGTGAATGCACCAGCAACAATAACTACTGTTAAGATTTATTGGCTAGTTAATCTGATGTCTGTGATATGTAATGTTCTACTTCTGCGATTGGTAGAGTAGATACTTTTCAGCAGCCCAGAGGCAGATTTCAGAATTCATCCTGCTATAGACTCCCACCACGATTAATCTCTCTGCTTTGGCTTCTGAAAGTTTAACCTTTGTTTGCTTTGTAGTTATGTGTTTTGCCACTTTTTGTAAGCTCTATACTTTAAAGAAAATAACCAAAAAATGAAATAGAAATCCTTTGCGTTGCACTAGAACAGCTACTATTAAAACATGTTATTTAGTAGTGTCATCCTTGAAGCGTGGAATCTTCTAAATTTCTGATTTCAGGGTGCTTCAGCTTGACTGTAAATGAAAAGGCTGTTTAGAAGCTGTTTTAGTGCAGGCTGTACTCTCTTTGCTTCTCACTTGCTTCATAAGATCAAAGCTCCAGCCATTTTACTGATCCTCTTCATCCCTTGGCCAGAATATAGGACTTTTCTCAGTTCTTGTAACACCTTATCAGGACAAATAGCTCATTTATTTTTGGATTTTTTTTTGTCCTGTTGGTTTGACAAGGCTCTGAGTGGACTTGAGCTAATGTGTGTGCACTTTTTGACTGGCCAAAAAAAAGAGAGATGTGTGTTTTTGTTGCTCTGGCTGCCATGTCACCACATGGCTGTGGTAGCTGTTGCTTGTACAAGCACATAGCCAAAGCACTTCCAAACTTTTCTGCTATGAGCTAGACTGAGTGTGGGCATTTTGCATTGATGGTTGGGAGGTAAAACACTATTTTAGTGGAATCAAACTGCTGATATTTGAGTGCATAGCTTGACACATTGTGTGTAACATGCAAAACAGTGGTTTAAACATACTTAGCTATGGAGAAGGAAGAACATACCATGAAGTTAACGCTTGTTATATTATCATATGTCAAATAAGACAAAAATCTCAATTAAAAATATTTTGGGTTTTAATTTGTGATGAGTGGGAAAAAAGTTGTGTTTGAAATGCCTTTACTTTTCTAAATTGTAAGTCATTTTAGGTACCTCATGTTAACAAGGAAATACTCTAGGCTAAAATACAGCTTATTTACAGTAAAAAAAAAAATAATTTGCTATTTGTAAAATATTTGAAAAAAAAAAATCTTAGTGCAAATTTGAAAATGCTTTTGTAGCCACACAGTGAATTATTAATGTTCAAAATGCATTCAGGTGTGTGATTCTTAAGGGTGGAGGAGGAACACTGCTGCTGAGTTTCCCCTGCTATTTATCTACAAAAAATTCTTTACCTTGAAAATGGAATATTTGGGGAAAAAAAACCCCAAACTTTAAGGAGGATAAATGCAAATTTTTTTCAGATTTGATTCCCTGACACTGAGAGGATGTAAGGCAGGAGTGTAATCACTTTGAACTAATGGAAAGTGCTTTGCTCAGCCTTACAGTTCTCTCTATGGACTGCAGGGTGACTACACTTCATCTGCATGCTGAAAAGTATATGAATTTGAACTGTAGATTCTTTCACTCATTGGATATTTTTGTGTGGTCAAATATGACATTATCTAAAACGGTATGTTTCATTACCTTTAAAGGTGGGTTCTAGTGTTCAGCTGTAGTATAGAGCATTTCACTGAAATTATTGAATAGAACTTATGAATTGTAGATAGTGTTCTGTATTACTGTAGAAACTCAGGTACAGTTAGAAAAGATTTGTCCTTGCTTTACCAATTTAACATGGGAGGAACTCTGTCCAGTCATGCAGCTGGCTGGTCTGTGCTTTGACTTGATTTTGGTTTTGAGTAAAGGGTACATTTGAGCAACTGCGGAATTGGTGTATTTCATACCCAGAGGGATAAAAGATCAGTGTTCTACATTGCTGAAGCTCTGATACACAAAATAGGTAGCAGAGAATGCCTACAGTCAGTATTCTATATGAAATGTTTTTCTGAAGGTGTTTTGCTTTTTATATTTGTGGTGTACTGAAAACACTTCAGATTTATTTAGGCAAGTTGGGAAACACCTACCACTCTTTGAATATTAGCTGTAAAAATGCGTTCATATGTTGGTGAATCCTTCAAAATGAAGCTTCATTGGGTTTATAAGTACTTTCTATATAAGTAGCAGATGCTTTTTAATACTTACTTACCGTATTTTCCTTTTTGGAGGATTGGATAGCTTTGGTCAAAGCTGCTGCTGCTGCAGCAGCCAAGAACAAAGCAGGAACTAAGCCTAGAACCAGCGCAAACAGCAATAAAGATAAGGAGGAGAGAAAGTGGCTGAAAGTTCCAACAAAAAAGGAAGAAACATCAACCTCTACAGTCATGCAGGAAGTCCAAAAAAAGGAAGAGGAGCCTACATCTAGTGACACATTTGGTAAAAACAGATTATTAAAATGTTGATTTATTTTTGTACGGTTGAGTTAGAATTCACGTAGTTAATTTTGCAATTAATTATTAGCGTTTCCAGAGAAATAGATTTCATTTGCTAACATTTATCAGTTGGGAAACATCAGTCAATGCTTAGTTGTATAAGAACTTATTACTTACACAGAAGTTCTAGGCACCTATAACAAGAACATAGTGGGAGTTCTTAAATGGCTTGTTTATATACTCTGGTTCTTGTTCCTGAATCTTCTGTTACTTGTGAGATAATCCATAGTATTGTATTATGGAGAAAAGTATTTCCAGTGTGAAAGCTATATTCTTATTCTGGAGTAGTTGAAATAATTTCTGGGTTGATACGAATATGTTCCAGTATTTCTTGATAACTGCATTTCTCATATCTACTTAGATTCAGGCTAGATATCAGGAAGAAATTATTTACTGTGATAGTGGTGAGACACTGGAACAGGTTGCCCAGTGAGGTTGTGGATGCCCCCTACCTGGTAGTGTTCAAGGCCAGGCTGGATGGGGCTGTGAGCAACTTGATCTAGAGGGAGGTGTTCTTGTCTATAGCAGGGGGGTTGGAACTAGATGATTTTCGAGGTCCCTTCCAGCCCAGACCATTTTATGATAACAATGAGTAAAAATTATAAATTTTGAGTCATCTAGTAAGTTAATATATAATACTAAATCTTTAGATTTTGTCAATTTCATTTTTAATATCTGTAAAGACTTTTTAATTCTGATATACAAATATCAGTTTTGAAATATTAAAATATTTTGTTTTGTTATATGTTTACGAAATGTGAGTTTGAGATTTTTTTTTCTGTTTGAAGTAGGATTTCCTATAGTGGATGTTCCAAAGATGGCCTTTGTGCAGGCAGAGAGCACGTTATCACACAAGAGGAAAAGTAATCTAGGCAACTCATTTCAGGCAAAGAGAGCTCGCCTTAACAAGATCACTGGTAAAATTTCTTTGTTGTTGACATTGGTTGTTCTGTTGTTCTTACGCTTATGTACGTTGTTATAAAGGAGATGCACAAAACTACTTTCATCTGGCAGGTGTTTACTGCAGTCTCTTACTTATTTGGAGTTTTAAAGGAGTATATATTAAAAATATGCCTACCTTGATTACAGATTGAAATCAAATTATTATTATTGATAGCTGTTCTTATTAAAAGTTGAAAAATGTTTTTTTGTTCTGAAATTCAAAAGAAATTATCTTAAATATGGAAAAAAGTACAATTTATGTACCTCTTTCTCTAAACCTTCTGATGAGCAAAATGGGTTTCCAGTATTGATCCTGTTACTACTTAGGATAAAGTAATATCTTTGTGGGAAAGTAGAATGTTCACAAAGTGGAAAAAAATTGTGAAGCTCTCTTTAATAGAGAGCCCTTTGGACAGATAGCAAAATAAAAATGCATTCCACTCCTTGTTCTAGCTAATAGTGTGAAATCTGATAACTGTACTAGGCTACAGTAGTATTTTTTTTTTCTAGTGGTTATGGCAAATTATTTATATAAAAAGAGTCCTACTTGGAGAAATAAGGCAAAAATATCCTGATTGATTAAACTGATTTAATTGTTTTTCAGATTTCTTTTGGTTCATGCACTTTTCACAGGTCATTTGCTGAGTACAGCCAGTTTTGTTATGAATATGGTTCTGTTTCAGTATAAAGCAGTGAATAAGTGGCTCAGTATTATGTATCTTGTGAAGAATGTGATCTTTCTTGGAAGGCCTCCTATTTACTGCTGAATTTAGTTAATGGATGCTTGATTGATCAGCCTCGCTTCTCTCCTGACCATACTGTGTGTACACTGAGCAAAGTCTCAGTTTAATTTTTGCCCTGAGCAGTAAAAGGCTAGGCTATCAGGGCTTTGTAGATATGTATCATTAATATGAATTGCTTCTTGATAGCCTTTGAAGTGTTATTGGCAGGAGATAGCAAAGCATACTAAAAAGCCAGTATCTCTAGAAATTATATTTTTCAGTGCCAGTGGATTTTTCTTTCTGAGGGAACGTTATGAGAAAAATGGGAGTGGAATGGATCCATGCAGACTGAACTAAATAACTGGAATGCATGATGTTGCTGACAGTGACTTTATTGCTGTTCTAAAAAACAGTTTTTGTTTGTCTCCATGGAACCATGCTCTTTTAGTTGAGGATGTTACTGTTCAGTGAAAGTGAATTAATTCTTTAATTACAGGATGAAATTTGTCATGCTTTGTAGTTACTCTTTGTAACTGTTCTCTAATTAGCACTTCTGCAGCTCACACAAATTGTTTTTTATATTGCTGCATACAACAGAGCTTTTTGAAAATGTAATTGGTGATGAAATGTTCTTTTCCCTATATGTTTATTTCTTTTGCCTGTATATTATTTGTCTGCCTTTACTTTCTGATTTGAAGGAAAGTCAAAGGTTATACTTCTATGTATCCAAAAAAATGGCTACAAAAGAATCATAAAACAGCGTAGTTGTTAAGAAAACTTTGATTTATGCACTGGCTTATGACTGCTTTGATGAAATAGAGCGAGTGATTTGGTTATAGAAGTTGTTTGAACTGAAATTCTGTAATCAGTATTTGTTGCAGAAAGTTCTCATCTGCCACTAGGGCGGCATCTGGTGTTCTTTGTTCAGCATTTAACAAAACAAAGTTGCTATCTACACTTTCTCTTTCATTGTTGGGGGAAGTTACATTTCCTTGAATGAAGAATATCTTCTGCTAAGCATGTATTAGTGTTCTTTTTCTGATTTTGCTACTGTTGGATTGCTTGCTTCCATGTATCCTGCTACTAAATTGATACATCAGCAGTAAATCTGTAGAGCAAAACTCTTCAATTTTACTAAGCCAACCTGTACTTCTTTTGTTGTATACATTGTCACTGATCAGAGATGTTGAATCTGTAGTTTTCTTGCTCTAGAAGTTGGTGGAATTGTCTTCGTACAGGCATGGTTATTGGTTAGAAGGGTGCCTAATGGTGTTGGGAAGAATAAAGTAAGAAAGGATATTTACTCATAGTACAGGTCTGACAGTTTAAGTTAGTTCCATGGCTTTACTTGCTGGGTACTAAGCATCTAGCTAAAAATAAAAAGTGAACTCAGATGTAGGGTTTTCTGTTTTTTGGGGGTGTTTTTTTTTTTTTACAAATATTTTCATTGAAATTCAGATTGCTGTTCATTATTTAAAATTGTATTCCACTTACTTTTGAAGACTGTTTCATGCTGTGTATTCTAGGTTATCAGTATCAATATAAAGAACACTTGTAATTCTGTAACTTGGTTTAAATAACATTCATTGAAGTTGATAAAATTTAATATTTTATGAAGACTAATACAGAATTAAAATCTCACTCACTGGTATTAGAAAAATATCTTAAATATAAATGCCAAAAGTGCCTAGTATTCTTATGGAACACAGGAGGAAAAAAAAAGCACCTCACATGACCAGAGAAACTACTGAGCATTTCATGTTTCAGTACCCTAATGTTTCCCGAGAGCCCTGGCTTTACTAATATGTAATTTCTTGGCCATTGTATATTGTCAGTTATTTTTTAGCAAATCTGTTTGGTTTTGGTTGTGTTTTTTTTTTTTTTTTTTGCCATGGAGTGCAATAGGATTTTTTTTCTGGATCTTTCAGCTCAAGTATGAGAACTTAAACTTTCCAGACACAATATTGATGATGATCCTAGGGATTATAATAAAAAATTCTATTTATTTGTGGGTTGAGTTTTTTTAGATTTTATCATTTCTACTTTATCACAGAATCACTAAGGTTAGAAAAGACCTACAAGATCATCCAGTCCAAAGTGTCTTAAGTCCAATCTTATGACATACCTAGGTTCTTCTCATATTCACATAACTGAAGTTACCTCGTAAATAAGAACTACAGCTACTGCTATATTCTAAATCAACAATCAGACATATTTCTAGTAATTTTTCTCACATATGTTACCTTCACTCTTACAGTTTTTATTCTGTGAATGGAGTATCATAGTTTGACTCATTTCTTTTCATTACAGTCATTTGGGAACTCTGCAGCTGAGAATTCATTTTGAAACTGAATCTCTTGTTCTATTTTATCTGAGAAAGGTTCTTATGCATTTATTAGAGTTAAGAAGATATAATAAATTTTTGATGAAATTCTTAAGTATTGATAAGGAGAGAGATATAGGAGAATCATAAATTATAAAAATAATTCAATTTTTATAGTTTTTGTATTTTACACTTTAAGTAAAATAGGTTTGGTTTTGAAGTCTGAGCACTTGGGTTTTAAATGGATAGTGAGGCATTATTTTACAATTGATTGCTTGCTTCTCAGCTTGTTAATGGAAGTGCCAGAGAAGTGCCTCTTGGAAGGGTCAACACTGTGGGAGTGTCCTTTTGCTGCTTTCTTCTAATTGAAAGTGCTCTGTGTTGAGCTGTTTCAGAGAGAATTATGTTAGAATGCAGAATAGAATTCTTGACTGATAATTTTGCTCTGTTTTCCACAAACTGTTTCTGCAAGGTTCTAACTAAAATCTCTCCAATCTTTCTCCTAAGGTTTATTGGCATCCAAAGCTGTTGTTGCAGATGGTGCTGAAAAAAAGGAAGGCAACAAAGAAACAGCTCCAGTCCTGGAGCAGGTATGAAATGGTAGAGTTTGATTCTTTTGCAAGGTTCCCACTGAAGTGTGCCATGGAGATATGGTACCTACAACATAAAATTTGCCCCTTCAGGTATAATAGGGAACTGAAAACTTACCTTATGTTTACATGTCTGGCAGAGCCAGAAGTATGGAATTCAGTTGTCTCAAAATGCAGTGTTACCTTGAATTCTAGTAATCAGATTTTTGTTGCAGAAAAATGAAAGAAAGAAATGAAGTCTCCATGCAGGAAATGCTAGGAGACTAGCATCCCAAGGTCCAGTTTTCAACTGGAACCATGATTGGCTTAGGAGAAGGCTCTTACACAATTTGTGTTTGAAGCAGGGTTTTTGACATCAAGTAGAACTTCTTACATGAGAAGTTTATTTTGTATTGGAAGAATTTGATGTTGTAGGCTTGTATGTGTTTTATGAACTGCTCAATGAGCCATACATTTTGCAAGGGTGTCTATTTTAATAAATACAAAAAAGGAACTTTTAAATAATATTAAGGGTCTGATTTTTTTTGTTTTTTTAAGCCTGCTTAGTTGCAGGACCTGAAAGCTGCCTTTTTATCTTTGGCTTTTTCCATTCTGTTCAGACATTGCTTGACTCTGAGTTGTGCATTATCTTGCATATTAAAAGGGCTGAGTGCCTAAACATGGTAAAACAAGCTAAGGATGAATGGTAGTATTGATTCAGGAGATCTTTGCTTCCCAATCATTGAAATCAGAGCCTTAATGTAGTTTTAATACAACTTTTTTGTATTCATTTTCATTCTTTAGAAGGAATATTTGAGTAAAATAGCTTTGCTGTCCGCACTTCCTGAAAGAGCACTTCTGTTCTCAAGCTCTCGCACGTTCTGCCCTGCCCAAACCTTTACTTGACATTTTGTTTGTACTGGTTCCTTAAAGCTGATACATAATTGCAATGCTATGTTTTGTGTTTTTTTTTTTTCCATTGATACTGCTTTGGATGCGAGTGTTGTCAATGGCACATGATTTTCTGTTTTTAATGCTGTCGCTGTAATGGCTGTGTAAGCTACTACAGTGTCAATGCATTGATTGATATTTTGCATAAAGGTTTACAGTGTATTGACCTGACATTCCATTTCTCAAATTTTTGCATATTAAAGATGCTATGATTTTTTTTTTTTGCTACTGTGTGTGATATTTTCAATGTGCAAAAAACTGTGAAATGGCTTACAGCATGTGGTTTTCGGAAGAAGCATTACAATGTAAATCTTACCATGCAGAAATCCCACGATATGAGTGGGACTTTGTGTTTTACATAGACTGTGTATGCAGCAGTATAAACTACAATGCATATTTACAAAAAAAAATATTCTTCTTTGACATGGTAACATGACTGTTTTTGTTTTATTGATTAGATAAAAGGGAAAAAAGATGTCTCTTTCATTGTTTACATGTTAATGGTCTGAAAAAATTCTTTTTGGGGAAATACTGTTTAAGCTCTTTTAAAGAGGCATCGAAAATCCCAAATTGTCATTATTCTTTCCCTTCTAACTAAAAACGGAAACCTGACAAACTTTTAAATGATTGAAGTTGGGGAAATTGGAGCTTAAAGCGTTTTTTGCTAAGATACTGCCCAAATTCAAATTAAAATGGCCAATTTATAAACCTCCCCAAAAGGTTTTTGGATGGCAAAGCTGACACTCCTTAATTAGAGGTGTTTTGTCTGCTACTGCTATAAAGCTGAATGGATCGAATATCTTGTAGGGTTTTTTTAATACTGTAACACAGAACATGGTAGAAGTATTCAGGCTGATAGCCAGAATCTTACTTTGTTGAAGTATATTTTATTTATATATATATATTTTAGTTTACAGTTGTCTTAAGCCCAAAACCTCAGACAATTAGTTGCAGATATAGTAGTTTATTTAACTGTATTAGGGTGACATGTTATATTTCCTTTTGACCAAGACATGCTTAGATGAATAACATTAACTCATTAAGGTTTTTAATGTTAATTTGTCCTGTTAAGAGGTTAAGCACCTTATCAAAATATTAATTTAATTTTTTTAATCTTGTTTAAATAACTTTGTAATTTGAAAATAATGGATGCTGTAGTAATGTCTTTCACATCTGTGAAGATGAACAATAAAATTGTTTATTTACAAGTTATGACTCTAATTAATTTCTGGTAATACCTCTCATAACCAGCATAGGCATACTCTTCAGCTCATGCAATTTTTATTTAACTGAATAAACTGCACTTAATACATGTGTATTATTGTATTATTCAAGATAGAACTGTTATCTTCTGTGTGGGATGCTTTGCACTGGATCTTTACATGGTAACTCCAGCAAGTTATTCATGTAGCATTCAAGGGTGCCCTTTTACATGCATAGAATGTGCACATACATTTATTTGCACTGGAATTCTCTATGTTCCAGTGGAAAATAAAATTGTTATTTAAAAAAAAAAATCAACCTCTAAATATTCAGGAGTGTGACATCTCTTTAGCTTGGATAAAGTAATGCAGAAGTTCTAGAAGTATCTTTCATAATTACGCTTTTACTAGATGATGCCATGCTGATTGTTGTAACTGGAACAAGATGGGACAGACTTAAGTTATGTTCAGATACTGTAATTTGTTAACATTGGGCCAGTTGTAACACATGCACAGTTTATTCAGTAAAGCAGAAAGAACTTTCTTCCTGCTAAAAATCTAAGATGTTAAATCTTCTAACGTGTGAATGCCAAAAAATAATACATGTGTGTGTGTTAAGGTTGAAAATTGATGTTATTAGAAAGCTGCATTGCATGCTGCTTTTTCTTCGAAAACTTTTTTAACTCTATCTGTGCATTTCTTTCCTCCCAGAGTAAGCAATCTATTTAACCCTCTGGTGCTAGAAGTTGTGATTTCTTCATGTGTTTGCACAAGCATATAACGTGGTGAAATCCAGACTCCCAGCACTTGAAGGGGTTGTGTGAGAGTGTGTTCAATATTTGGAAACTTTTTATTGTTTTCAGACATCCTGCAAAGGAGCATTATTGACTTTTTCAGGTTCTTTTCTAAAAATGAAATTTAAGTTAAACAAAGCTTTCTCAAGTAACTGTTAAAAATTTGCTGCTACCATCGTAGATGAGTGTTTGTATGTGCATGTAATAAGCATGCATCCCCAAGTTATGCTTTATACAGCATTTGATGCTCCTGGTGTACTGAAGATGGAAAAGACAAGCAAAAATGACTTTGGATTTTGAATTGGGAATAGAGGGAAATAGTTTTGTTTTGAGGCTTTTTGCAGCTATTTCAAATTGAAATAAAAGTGTTCTGAATACTGAAAATAATTGATAGTGCTCCTTTAAAAAAATGAACTTAATGTGATGCAATATAAGTATTTTTTCATTTGTACTGAAAGTAATACTGCTTAAAATGTATTTGAATACTAACATTGCTTTTAAAAGTTCAAAATAGAATACACAAACTACAGTGAAGAAACTGAAATAAAAGTATCAATTTTTTATTATTTATTCAGGAGATTTCACCTAAACCACAAATTCAGAAAAAAAATGAAGCTGATATTAGCAGTTCTGCCAACATTCAGAAACCTGCACTGTTATCCTCAACTTTGTCTTCAGGAAAGGCTCGCAGCAAGAAATGCAAACAAGAATCTGGAGATTCTTCTGGGTGTATAAAGCCCCCTAAATCACCACTTTGCCCAGAATTAATACAAGTCGAGGATTTGACGCTGGTCTCTCAGCTTCCTTCTTCTGTGATAAATAAAACTAGTGAGCACAGACATTTTAAAGAACATATCGTAATTACTTATAAAGAGATATACAGAAAATAATTTTTTTGGTTGTAAATGAATATTGCATTTAAAAATGAATCTGCTTTTAAAACAACAAAAAATAAAGCCCAAGTGGGAGAATTAGGGGTAGCTTAGTCCTTTTAAAAAGTTAAGTCACATAGTAAGACATATGGTAGAGTAATTCATAAGTAATACATTTGTTTGAGTCATGGCTTTTAATGGTTGACTTCCTCACTAGCTGAAATCTCTACATTAGTGTCAGGAGTGATAAAAAATAAGTGAAACCTCTCTTCTGACAGGGCCTGATTCATTAAAAATAAAAAACATACACTTGGGTTATGGATCTTTCATTTTCTGGGAAATTCTGTCTTCAGCAGACTAATGGTACACCTGTTGGCTGTGACATTTTTCACCTTAATGAGGTATTCCCATAGATATCATGTGAAAGAGAAGTTACGTTCAAGATCTGTAGTGGGGAAATGCATAAATCAGTATGGAACAGTCTTCACTGTCCAATAAAGTATATCATAGGTGTTCAGCCTCTTAATGTGTGTAACTGATTTGGAAAGTACCAAAATACTGGTCATCAAGAGCAGGGAAAGTTTTACCATGCCTTATTGAATATGCTATTTATTTTTGTAGATACTGGAATATTTCTGTGATTTGTTTTGAAAGCTTGTTAGATGGTTATTTTTTTTCCTTCTTAGGGTTAGACCTTGTTTAAAAAAAAAAAAAGGCTGTTTGTTGCTTGAGAACACTAGATGATTAGGCCAAGAGATTAAACAAATATTGGCTACATTAAGTCAAAAGCTAAGTTTGTTTCACTTTTAGAAATGTTATTTAAGGGTGAAAGAATACACCTGCATCATACGTTCTCCTTAACTTTTACTTGATATTTTCCCTTTCAAGATAACTTTCTTCTAATCCTTTCTCACGGATATTTTTAAAGGAATGGGAGAGGGAGGTGTGTAAGTTCAGCCATCTTTTTTTATTTGGGTAACGTTGATTTAAATTGTTGCCCTAGTTGCCCCCTTAAAATGTTTGTAATAGTCTTCCCTCCCTACCCCAAGATGGTAAGTAGTTTTCTTTGAGGATTTTTTCATTTTACTGTAAGTTAGACTTTCTGTAGCAATACGCTTAAAAAATAGCTAATTTACAAGTTTGTTAATTAATAGCTTAGATCTTGCTAACATTGTGTTTTAATCTTTGGGTTCCAAGTATTTACCACATCTGGTGGAAATGTTTTACTCTTTGTCCATTAGATCCCTGCTTTTAAACTTGCAAACTTTTTACTTTAAAAGTTCATAAAGAGAAAGAACAGTGATTTACAGTGTAATGATTTAAATGATTTTTTCCAAGGCAAATGTGTATGGAACTGCACAGAAACAGAAAGGGTTAGGGGTGTGTTTTCTTTGTTTTTAATGAATCAGGCCTGTATTATCCTATATCAATCACCCCACTTTTGATTGTAAGTGAGATGCTCTTGAGCCTTTTTGCTACGCCTTGCATTGGTAGTAGACTTTTTAAGCGTAGTTGGGGTATTGATATCAAGTCAGGAGATGAGATCTCAAATGAACCACTGCTTTTACTTATTTATTTAATATGTATGTTACTACTATCAGTGATTTTTTTAGATCTTTAACTATGGTCATTTGTTCTGTTAACTATACAGTCCTGTTGCTGAGTTCCATTATAAATGACCTATTATGTTTTCGGTGGGGTGGGGGAGGGTTGCTTCTGATAAATACACTGTTTGCTCTAAAAACAAGTCTTTTATCAGTGGAGAAATAGATGCCCTATTAATGTATAATAAGCAGAAAGCAGCATTATGTCTTGAACGTAACTTTTCCTTTCTGGTAGTCACAGTTTCTAATTACTTTACCAGTCCTGCTGTGATTACCAGCTCTGCAGATAAGAGTTATTTAAAGCACTTCCCATCTTTAGATCTCTAAAATACTGCGGTAAGATTATCATATCTCTCTCTGCTTCATGAACATTGAAAGATCTCTTTTTAGGTCCATCACATCCACTGAATTCCCCTAGATCCTACAAACATAGCCAGCGGAGAAGAAGATCACAGCGTTTAGCCACTTGCTCGTTGCCTGATGATTCTGTAGAAAAAGTTTCTTCTCCCTCTTCAGTTACTGATGGAAAAGTGTTCTCCATCAGTGCTCAAAATCAACAGTCATCAAAATTGGAGGGTAACGTATCTTAATCTAATAAAGAACTGCCCAAGAGAAATTGAATCATAAAAATGAGATCTTTTGTGGTTTTCATCTAATGGGACATTTTGATTTACTGTAGCTAAAGCTGAATGCTGTTCCCTTGTTATGTAACACTGCAACCCAAGCTGTTATTTGTTGGGCCTTTGTATCTTTTTTTAATATGACATTCTTTCTTTTATGTAGTACCCGAGGTTGCTCATATGTCACTTGAGAAGCGTGGACCCTGTCTCCCTCTTGATTTAAGCCGTAGTTCGGAAGTCACAGCACCACTGTCCACAGAATCCACTTTCCGTAATGAATATCCCAGTAAAGACAAGGAAGATATTCAGATGATTACATATCTTTCTTCCAAAGCAGTAACTGATGGAAGAGTAGCTACAACAGCGTCAGGTAAAGAGAACCAGCGTGCAACAAGTTAGGCTTACAGTTGTAGGATTAAAACGTGCATATAGTCCGTCACATGAAAAGAGGAGATAAGCATTTTGCTTTCTGCAGGCTTGCAAACTTACATCTTTTCAAGTGGTCCATCCATCTGGATATTCTTTGCCTTCCACTAGCTTCAAGCTGTATTAGCGCTTTTTCTAACATGCCTTTAGGCAAAACTGATTTAATTGTATAGAAAGAGTATGGAATGTAAGATGCAGTATTGCCTTCAAAAATATTTTAAAACTTTTTAAAAAAAAAATCATAGCATTTACTAACATACTAATATGTACTAAGTCCAGACATACTCATTTATCTCGTAGCTTCAGCTTTAAATTTAGTAGAGTTTTCAGAGGCAGTCAGCATTCTTCCACCTGTACTTCTGTTTGCCGTACAGATTTTGTCATTTTCCTGCTAGGAAATGTTATTCGAAAATATTGCTGAAATCCTCTGAAGTCTATATGGATTTGGTTCACCTTCATAGCACAAGCATAGAGCCCAGTATGGGAACCTGGGGCTATATCTATCTCACTTCTTAATAGTTTACTGGCTTCTGTCATTTAAGTGAATCGCTTGGATAGAAGCAGTTAGATTTAGAGAAGAGGTCGCATTATGATTTGCAGGCTCGGAAAAAAAAAAATTGTTTTTAATCTAGTATATGCTAGATGTCCTTATGCCCTTTTATTTTTCATGACTAAGGCTCCCACGTGTGTGTCATACCATTTTTTTTAATTGACTTTAATAGGAAAATAATTCAAAAAAGTAGGAGAACAAAAGTCAAATTATTAATTATACACTTATTGGGAAGTTCTTTGATAAATGTGTTTGATAACAAGGGACAGGTACTGTTACCATAAAGTATGTAATTATGCCATTCTAGAAAATAGAACTTAAACCTATTCAGAAGAAAAATATGATTGAGGTTGCACTGAACTACCTGTGTAGCTGCAGTATTCTAGGTCAGCTAAATGATTTGTTCAGTGTGTGTGTGTGTGTGGCCTTCTTGGGTGTCTGCCTACACACGCTCCCATTGACTCTGTGTAAGAGGTGATTGATTGCTTTACTGAGTTTCAGCATTGCTACTTCAATGTGGTGCAGAAAAGACTGAGTAGGATTCTTGGATCAATGCATGTAGGTTAAATTAGATGACTTTAAACATCCCTTATCTCTCTCTCCTCTATTCCTCATTCTCTTTCTCTCTTCCCCAAAAGGAAAAAAAGAAAAATGTATCTGTTAATCTCTTAAAATAATTTGTCAAAATGAAGGCTATGGAGATTTATAATAACTTATTTAAGCTTTTAAAAATACTACTTAATTTCTCAAGTCAAACTATGTGACAGTCTCAGCTTACTTTTGATACGTTGTATAGTAATAGAATCATGGATTACTGGAAGAGTTAGTTCTGCAAATGTCTTTTTATTTCATCTCTTTGGCCAGTAGAATTGATCTGGGGAGGTGTATAATTGGCCACTCAGAGAACAGTATCATAATAGAAATCAACAACTTCTAGTTGCTGTCATTTATTTTCATTTATTAGAACTCGTTTTGGTTAACGGGAATTTTAACTTTTTTTTTCTAGCATGTTTGGTGAATCATTTAAAATGTAACTTGTAATACTGATGGGCATCTTCTTTGTTGCCTCCTTCTATAGTGGGACTGGCTTGACAGCTGAGTAAACTCTTTCTTCTGTATCCATAGCTATCCTTGTACATCTTGATTCATCCAGCTGGGTCTCAGTCCTGGCAGCTGTGTATAGGAAGAGAAATAATATTTTATTTGTGATTCAAAAACTTTTGATATGTCCAGACTATTCTGGATTTTTTTCTTTTACTTTTTAAAATCTGAAGTACATTAAATCCATGTCCTTTTATTGGTGTTTCTACTGTTAGATTTTACTGAAGTAGTCTGGACTGACTTGGCAATCTAGACTTCTGTGATAGTGTGGAGTTAACTAAGTATGTTTAAGTTGAATATGCTTTCTTTTGTAATCAATGAAGCAATTAAATATAGTTTCAGAAATTATGGAGGTAAGTATTTAGGCCGAAATAAACCTGTTATGATCACTTACCCTTCTGAGGTACTTCTGAAGTCAAGAGGTCCTTTGTATTAGACCTAGAGATGTAGGTTGCGACTTCAGAAATTTAGAATTCTGATGGGGTCACCTGTTGAGCAAATTGAAAAAATAGATTTACCTCATCAAAAATCCTGCATTTTAATCACTTCTCTATTTTAAAAAATACTAAATGGTATCCTTTAAAGACAAGGAATGAGGTGTGCTGAAGTATTGAAGCATAATGGAAGCTGTTAGTATTATTACAGATTAATTCACTAAATCGTTGCACAAAATGGGCCTCTTGTTGTTCTGTAAAGGCAACACAAAAGCACTGTGATCAGTTCCTTCACTGTGTAGTCTACTTGGAACTACGTACTTCAGTAGACACTGGTATGCTTCTGTTTAATTGTTGAATTGAGTATTGTGTTGACTATGATGTTACATACTGAGTAAATAACATTTGAGCAAGCAGTCTGGAGTTTAAATTTCAAAGGAAAATATTGCTTGCAAGTAAACTAATATTACTAGTAGTTGAAGTAAAATCGTGAATTATGCTGATTGAACCCTGAATTATAGTGGTTGTTGCACTTAAATGTTTATATTTTTGTTGCTAGGAAAGTTGAAACACCAAAAGCTCTGGAAAAGAATAACGCACAACAAAATAAATAACTTGAACATCATATAATTTAATTTGTTGAACTGACAAAAGCAGTAGCATGAAGTGATAAATGTGTTAGTAGGCAGACAACAGAATGCTGTGCTATTGTCATGCTAGTGAGGTTTGTGTCACCTGAACCATGCCAGCTCTGGAAAAGTAGTACTAGAGACATGTTGGAAGGGAAACTAAATAGCCATGATTTGCATTGTTTTCAATGTGAATTCAGTCGTTTTTTGTGCATGAAACACAAAATAGATTTTGTGGTAATGGAACAATGACATAATCATCAGTTTGGCAAGTCCAATCTTGAAATATCTTTCCCTGCTTTTAATTGCAGACTTCCCACGCTTCACTGTGTGGGAGGTGGTTGGGTAGACTCCTGAGTAGGAATAAAATGGGAATTTAAAAAATCAATATTAGTATTGTAACATCTCCATAATGGGCATATTTTTTAAATGCGTATTTGCCCTTTTGCTTTTGTTACTTGCCATTTGTCATCTTATTTGCCAAAGATTGTCGTCTTTGTCTAATTTTGTAGTTACTTGTAAGGTATAATAATTACAAGTTGAAAACTGATTTCTAAACCTTAACTTTTCATTTAAGATTTGATAATTATGGATTTTTGATCTATAATGTTTTGATTCCATATTACAGTGGGTATAGGTCGTGTTATGTTAGTATAAGTAAAAAAAAGTAAAAAAAAACCCCGCAAGAGTATTAGTTTGTATGAATAGTGACAAGAATATAGCAGTATGCGCAGGCATAACAGTAATTTCTCTTTTTGGGTAACTATACAAAGGCAGTTTAGAGAGCTCTGTCATTGAGATGGGTGTTTGTGTGCCCATAGCAGTTTTCTGCCCACAGTAAATGTTCCCTCAGTTATCTAATTAGTACTTGCCTACTTTTATCAAACATACTTATCCTGAAATTTGGGATACTAAAGTTTGTGTTGTGATTAGCAAACTTGGAATGTGGTTGACTGTTTCAGATCAGGATTTCTTTTGAATAATGAAAGTGAAATACTAGATTATTCTTAAGTGTACAGGCTGAAACTGAACTATTCTAGTCATTGTTTAAAGAGACAGTAAGTGAGATTTTCATCAAAATAGCAAACCAAATTAGGTGCATTTGGGTGATTCTTTTATGTTCTCTTCAGAAACGAGACAAGACATAGCATCAAGATATAGAGAAGAGCCACTGTTTTACTGAGGTGCTAAAATATATTCACTGGGCGGCAGGTGGCAAAACAGTTTGTTCTATAACAGAGACAAATGTGAACAAGGAAACCAAAGAAAGGAATACTTGAGACAGTGTTTCATCTTGATAAGTATCCCAGTGAGCTAATTCTCCTTGAAACAGAGGAAGGCAAAGCTTAGATGATTCACCAAAGTCAATAGGATTAGGTTCTTATGTGTGATGTTTGACTCAAGCTACTGGAAAGGCTCAAGAATGGACAGCTCATGAATAAGAAGGCCTCATGCAATTGAGCAGTTGCATTTGACTGCTTGCTTGATTGCATAGTATTGTGAAGTCTTGCATTGTACAGCTGGAGACATCTGGCACTTGAGAATGCTGTGTGGTGTGATAAATGAAGCAGCTCCTGCAGCTTTCTCACACTAGCTTTTTGACAGCTTTCCAGAGAAGGCTGCGTAGGAGCTGGAGTAAGTTTCATGTAAAATGTGTATTGCATCATAATAGAATAGGGTTGATCTGTCCAAGCTGTTAGTGCCTTTCCTCCAGAGTTATAACTGATAAATGTACTAAGTTATTTTAACATTGCCTATTCCAAATCAGCTTTATATTTTTCCATATCTTTGACTTCTAGCAAATCTCCTTCAGGCTTTTTATTTTTTATTGTGAAGGGAGCTGATCAAGATTAGGCTTTCATAATTATGGTTAAATAGCTTTCACAATAGCAGTGAACACAGGAACGTAGAGCTTATAGCAATATCAATAATTTTCTTTACTAACTTCTTTCTGTTTTTATTTGAGAATTACATTGTCCTATTGGAGTATAGATATCAGCAATAAAATTGTAATTTTAGGTATTAATTATACTAAGTTATTTCCTCGTTTATATCAATTAAAGGTAGAGAAATTTCTAAGCGTAGCAAGCTTTACTGAATAGTGCACAATAATTATTGGTAAATGTTTGAGTTCTGTGACAGATGATCACAGTAGCTTGCATGTAATTCAAATATGGATTAAATACATAGAATCAATGAAAATGCAATAAACTGAAATATAAATACTTAGCACTGAAAATTATGTATGAGAACTGTTCTCTGTTCACATAGTGGAATGAGAACTTGAATGATGTATCAGCGTTTTTGCTGTTGGCATTGATTTCCATTACGGTGGAATGAAAAGGAAACAAAAAGGCTTAAAGTAGAAGCAAAAATAGGCTTTAAGCAGAAACATAATTGAGAAATGAATGCAAATTCCAAAATAGACAAGAAACTAGTGGCATGTATTGTTTTGTATGTAAAACTAAGATCTAGGCATTCATGTGCAGTAATTATATATGAAGTGTGATTATGTTATTACCAGTATTTGATGTTTCAGTGATCTTATCAGCCAGTGATCTGGCTGCAATCCTTACTGAATGCCTAGTAAATCTGTCTTCTTGTTTTCAGCACCCTCGCCTCATGTACATGCCTTACATCTGGAATTGCCTTTAACCAATAGTCTAAAGTTACCAAAAGGGAGTAGTAAAAAAAAGAGGTCTTCCACATCAGTGAGCTCTGAAGGGACAGAGGTACAGTACTCTGTGCCCATAAAGGAGAAATGTTTTGAGAGTCTGAAGGAGAAAATATTAAAGAACGTGATTGAGAAGGACAAGCATTCAGAAGTTGGTAAACTACAATGCTTTTTGTTTCCAGTGCTTTAGAGAATAAAATTAACTGTAAATTGACATTAAATTCATCATTGTATTGCTTGTATGTATTATGTTATATACCAATAGACATTTTTACATTCTAATATATTTTTTTACAAGAAAGTGGGGTCATTAGTCAGACGTTGCACTTAAATCTTAAATTCTTAAATTTTCAGGAGCAGTGAGAGTGGAAAGAAAAGGAAAACTGGAAGAGAAGAGTTCTACAACATATGGTATGTAGAGTAATGATATTTTCAGGAAAAAGGTATAAGTCTCTAATGTTTACTTGATGCCTCTAAAGTACAGATATAGGAGTGTAAAATATCTCCAGGGTCCAGCTGTATTTCCTTAGTTGAAGATCTTAAAATCTTTTTAATGTATATGGCAAGTTGATAGTAAAGGAATAACTGTATAAGAAAAGTAATCTTCTCAGAAGAAGGATTGTGTAGTGCCTGTGAGAGGCCAAAGGTGGGTGGTTTTGGTTGTTGGGTTGTTGTGGTAGTTTTTTTTGGTTGTGTTTTTCCAGTTCAATTAGTGATCACAGAATCACAGAATTGTAGGGGCTGGAAGGGACCTTTAGAGATCGTTGAGTCCAACCCCCATGCAAAGCTGGCTCCCTAGACCAGATTTCACAGGTAGATGTCGCGGGTTTTGAGTATCACCAGGGAAGGATAATCCACAACCTCCCTAGCAGCTTGTTCCAGAGCTCTGACGCTCTCACTGTGAAGAAGCTCTTAAGTGCATTTGTGCAGAATTTCCTATGCTCCATTATGTGGCCATTTCCCCTTGCCCTGTTGCCAGGCACTGCTGAAAAGAGTCTGGCCTTGTCCCTTTGCCTCCCACAGTGGGTCAGATCCTCTCTGTGTTCTCTCCTCAAGGCTAAACAGACCCAGGTCACTCAGCCTTTCCTTGTAAGAGAGTTTCTCTAGGCCCTTTATCATCTTAGTGGCCCTCCACTGTACTCCTTCTAGGATACTACAGTGGTACTGCATTTATTTTGGTGTGATGGCCAATGAGAACGGGGAGAAAAAGGACAACTTAGTAACAAAACATTTTGATAATTGGTGAAGTAAGAGGCCTTTGATTTTCCTCAGCATAAATATTACAGTTATAGATGTGAATTGGCCTGCTTTTTTCCATGAGTGAAGAGTTTTGCTTCTGAACAGCACTAGAAGATACTAAGACTCAATAGATATTAAACATTGGCATTAATGATTTCCTTTTCGTAACAAGTCAGTTTCCTTAGCTTGCTGTTGGTTACTTAAAAGAATGACTATGGAGTGACCATGCTGTGAGATATATTTTGTCTGGGAGAACTAATAAATAGAATTTCTCTAAGCTAAAGTACCTGTTCTTATGCACATATCAACAATGCTGCCTATAAGTGAACTGCAAAGCAAAAGATGCACCATAAAAAAATTTTAGTCACAATCATTTTTTTATGAAGATGTTGCTTGAAAGTGCTAACAGCATGAGCAGTTTTGTGATAAAGAAATTGCCTTTTAATCCTTTAAACTTTCTATAAGTGTGAAATGTGTTGTTATCGCATCTTTTTGTTTCGGATTTTGCACTGTTGAAGGCTTTTTTCTAGTAAACCACAAGTTAAATAGCTGTTATAAACTACTTAATTAACATTGCTTATGCCACTGGAATAGTTTGAAATTAAAATGATGAGCTAAAAAAAATAAGCAGTTTAGAGCAATGTTGTTTTAAAATGATAAAATTTTCTTTCAGGTAAAAAGAAAGAAAAGGAAAAGGAGAAAAAAGAGAAAAAAGAAAAAGATCATAAATCGAAACAGAAAAAGAAGAAGAAAAAGAAGAAGAAATCTAAACAACATGGTAAGATAAATATGCAATTTTTGAAGGTGAGGCAAACCATTTGGTGCTTTTCTGATATTAGGTATTAAAATTTGTTTCTGAACAATGAAAATACAAAAATTAGAAATTTCAGAGAACAGCTTGTGGCCTTAAATGTTTTAAGTAAACTTGGTTTGTGACCTTGTTTCTATTTATGAGCTTGTCTCTATATGATAGACACAGGCATTTCATAAATCTTTTCTGTCAAAATATTCAGTATTAATGGTTTTACTTCTTGTCTTTTTAGACTTGCCATTTTAAGCTCTTTAAATGTATCCATCCCTTATCTTGTTGGGACATTACAATAATTCTACTGTTTAATATTTTACTAAATTTCTGAGGTTTGTTGTATGAGACTGGGGCCTTTTGATGCCCTAAAAGAGATCTGAACAAGGTGTGTTCTGCCATTGAGTTCTTGGAAATGAGCCACTGAGGGGCGGAGTTCCTGTGAGGGCCCAGCAGAGCCTTGCAGTTGTCTTTGTATTTCTTTGTGGGTGTGTAGGTGCGCTTGTATTGTTTAACCTGACAGGATGATCTGCAATTACTTCTAGAAAGTGTTGTTGAAATGCTGCAGATATATCTAAGGAAAAGAGATCTACCGGTAGGATTTCTAAGGAAAAGAGATAATAAAGGATGGACTTCAGAACAAAAAAAAGATACTGTGCGAGGTCTTACCCATACAGTGATAAAATGTTGTATGAAAAAGTATTCCTCCATACATTCTGAGACCGATAGATATGGGGAGAGTATTAAATGTGTTGCTTTCTAATACTTAGCTACTGAACTTCTTTGTGTCTCTTATTGGAAATTTCTGGAAAAATTGTAACGATTTGTATTTGCTACTTCATGTTCACAGCTTAATCATTCCTAATATCTTAGTGTCAGCGATTTTTATTTCTCCTCTTAATTTTTTTCAAACACTTTTTTTTTTGACTTCTCACAAATTTTACTTTTTGTAACATTAACTTAATCTTGTCAACTTTTCAGATTATTCAGATTATGAAGATAGTTCCGTTGAATTCTTGGACAGGTGCTCGTCTCCATTGACGCGGTCCTCAGGAAGCTCTCTGACTTTGCGTAGCATGTTCTCAGAGAAGAATACATCATACCAGTATCCAAGAGCTATCTTGTCTGTTGACCTTAGTGGAGAAAGTAAGTTGACTGGGCCATTTCAATTTGTAGGTTTAGTTGCTTAAGAAATATACGAAACATTTTCTTTAAAATTATAAGTTGTGACTGACTTTGATTTAAGTAGTTAAAGCAGCCCTGCAAAGAAGACCTTGGGGGTCCTGGTGGACAAGAAGGTGGACATGAGCCAGCAGTGTGCTTGCAGCCCAGAAGGCCAACTGTGTTCTGGGCTGCATTAAAAAAATAAAAATAAAAAAATGGGGTGGCCAGCAGGGAGATGGAGGTGATTGTCCCTCCTCTACTCAGCTCTTGTGAGGCCCCATCTGGAGTACTGCATCCAGGCTTGGGACCCCCAGTACAGGAAGGACATGGAGCTCTTGGAGTGGATCCAGAGCAGGGCCACTAAGCTGATTGGAGGATTGGAGCACCTCTCTTATGAGAAAAGGTTGAGGAAACTGGAGTTGTTTCTCTTGGAGAAGAGAAGGCTCTGGGGAAACCTCACTGTGGCCTTCCAGTACTTGAAGGGAACATATAAACAGGAGGCAGAATGGCTTTTTACGAGGGTGGATAGTGACAGGACAAGGGGGAATGGTTTTAAACTGAGACAGGAGATGTTTAGGTTAGATATTAGGAGGAAGTTTTTCACTCATAGGGTGGTGACACACTGGAACAGGTTGCCTAAGGAGGTTGTGGATGCATCCCTGCAGGCATTCAAGGCCAGGTTGGATGTGGCATTTGAGGGGCATCATCAAGAAATCTTACTGTACCAGCAGTGCGTTTGAGTGTGATTTTTTTTTTTCTTATATGTGCAAGTTAAGACTTCCAAATGACAGAAAAACTTTTTTTTTAAAGTATTGAGTTTCTTTACACACAATCTTACTTACGACTTTTTTGTTAGACCTTTCAGATATGGAGTTTCTGGATGATTCCTCTACAGAGAGTTTGTTACTTAGCGGTGATGAATACAATCAGGATTTCGATTCAACTAACTTTGAAGAGTCTCAGGATGAAGATGATGCTCTCAATGAAATTGTTAGATGCATTTGTGAACTGGACGAAGAAAATGGCTTTATGATTCAGGTAAAGCAATTAGGGGGGTGTCCACATAAATTTTGGTCTTTTGAAGATTCTTTTCTAAGGTGTTGGAGATTGAGTTTACATTGAGAGCTGTAAATAGAAGTGATCAGTAATAATAAAATTCTATGCTTGATGTGATTCTCCAGCATATACAGAACACTTTCTCTTGGATGGGTTTCTTCTAACCATTTTATATGCAGAACAGGTTTGTAAGGAAGAGTGAACTTTTTTCCATATAGTTGGGAAAAAATGCTTTTCCACACACAAATCATTCTTACAGACCATTGTAGTTACACCAGCACTTCTGGTTTAGTCCTTACATTTGACAGTACCTGCTATAGATACCTCAACTCTGCTCACTAAATTCACTGCAGCTGTATACAAGATGAATGAATCTCTGTATAAGATCTCTACCATACAGATGTTAATATCAGCATCTTTGTGTTGCAAAGTTTATGCTTCATCTTTAAAACAGTAGTTCTCAAACATTAAACTACTTGCTCATTTTAGAAACTATTAAGATTGTAAGCCTTAGTATAAAAATGGAACTACTATTATTTAAAGAGTGTGTGGTGTCTGTGTGGCATCCAGCCATTGACAGGTTGCAACTACTGCTTCGTATGCATTTGTATTGCAATGAAGGGTTGCTTTTTCCATCTAGTAATGAATAATTCAAAGTCTTTGTCTCAAGGAATTTGTAATAGAGAATTAGATCAGATGCAATGAAAAGTGAGGAAGAACTCGGTTGTCATAGCTTTAAGAAGTTCATGAATTTCTTGTATTTTTTGCATGTAAGGGAAAGGTATGTATTCCACTATCAATGTGGTGTTGTTTCTATTGAAAAATACTTACCCTTTAATTGAGATCTGAAAGAAGCAAGAATGTTTGTCCTGTTGATGGACTTGCAAGTGAGTGTTTGGAAATAAAAGGAAGTTCTGAAAAAGAAGTACACAGACTGTCCCTGGAAATGCATACTAAAATGCAGTGGTATGATGGAGAAATTGAGCAAAGGTTCAGCAGCGGTGATAGTAACACAGGAAAAAATGGACCAATATAGAAATTCTTGGAGAGAGGAGAGGAATTTGTAACCGTAGTGGTATGACAGGAGGAAAGGTATTTTGAATATGCTGATGCTCAATCAACATACATGTCAGCAGAGGAGTGAATTTCAACAGCAAAACAGCAGATACTTAAAAATCAAGCAAAATACTGAACTAAGAAAAGGAAATGGACTTAAAAGTGGTAGTTTCCTGCATATTTCTTATATCCAGTGACAGCCTAATGTTGACCACTTGTCTCCTTTCCATACTTTGTGTCATTGAGAGCAACCAGTTTGTTGTTTCTAAGCCTTCATGTCTTACCACTTCTATTTTGCTCTCCTATTTTCTTATTTCTCCTCTTTCATTTTCTCTTCGTTTTCTTTTTCTTTTAGATTTTCCATTGGCGCGATATTAAAAACACATCTTTCTAGCGCACTGCAGAGATGCTTTGTAAATATAAATAATTAAACTGAAGAGTTTTCTACTTTTCACTGTTATGCTGTAATGTATTACATTATCTTTCTACTTTTCTGTAATATATTTTTCTGTCTTACGTTACACTACTAAATATCTAGGTGCTAAATGTTGAATGTTGTAATAAAATACTGTTAAATATTGCGTCTTCATTTTTTTTTTCCAGTTTGGAATTTGTGGGTGAGAAAACTAAAGCTACCTTTCAGCTTTGTCTTTGCCTACCCAAACACAGATGACCCAAATATAATTATTGTACTCAAAAATGCTATTTAAGTTAAACTGTTGTTCATTGAATTTTGATGATACATGTAATAGTTTCTGATTTTTAAATCTGCTTAGTTTTAGTTTTTGCTTTTTTTTTTATGCCAGTGCGAAGAATGCTTGTGTTGGCAGCACAGTGTGTGCATGGGATTGTTGGAGGACAGCATTCCAGAGCAGTACATCTGTTATATCTGCAGAGATCCACCAGGTATGAGTAAACCACCTTTATCTGCAGCTGTCTGCTTGGGATTTCTAAGCAGAAGTGTTATACATGGCTTGAATTGTTAAACCTTTGTCTGTTTTATGTTTGTTTCACTTCTTTGAGGCTAGGTCTTCTAAGTCTTGCTGTAAGCAGAGACTTACTTTTCTTTCAGTAATGTCATATTAAACTTGCTGAATCTTCCTCGTGACTTAAGTTACCATAGCTTTTTATTTTTTTGAACTGACTTCCTTCAAACCTTTAGGTCGTATTAATTTCATTGTACTCTGAAAAGACTTTGCAAATAAAACTTTCTTGTTCAAAAATTTGCTTTGCATATGCTTGGAATTGGTTCTATTTGTTTAAATATCGTTTTTAGAGAAAAGGGCTCATTACCACAGGACACTTATATGCTATGGCTGTTGTTTAATATTAGGTTTTTGTAACGTTTGTGTTTGCCTGGAATTGTGTAAATAAGTTGAATATATAATATATATGCAGAAATCTGGCACTCATGTTAAACATTAGCGCACAAAATGCATCTTAAAGTTTTTAATATTTCTCCTAACAGTTGTTACAAATGTCCTCTAGTGATTTGTCCAACAGGGTATCTGAAGCCTATTTGCAGAAATGTTAAATAGCAGTTTTCATTAGCTCTTCTTGAGAAGAATAGTTAGAAATCAGAGCAGGAAGGATGTGACTTTTTCCATTTGACCAAAACTGAGTGTTGGTTGATAATATAAAGTCATGTCTCGTAGTTCCTTATGTGGTGTACTCTGAGCAGTCAAGTCTTTTCTTATTTATAACAACTAATTTGTCTTGTGTTCTTTCCCTGCGCTGTACTAGGTACTTCGTTATCCCCTGCTATATGGAGACTGTGTCCCTAAATTTTATCTTCTCTCCCTTCCTAACCATTACTTCTTTTCTTTCTATGTCAGGAGAAAAAGGTCATTCACAATGTCAGTATTTTAAAGTGTATTGGGATAATGGGCAGAAAGGAGATAGACAGGGTATTCTCCTGAAAGGTATGAAGGGCTTCCATCAACCTGTTCTTTGTTATGTATATGATGATAGTGTGATATGAAATTGAGTGTAAGATATTGCAGTCTTAGTCAGTTTGTTTGTCTGGGTTCCTCACTGTAAACAAAAATAATTAGCATTATATATTGCTCTTGTTTTTTATAATTAATTTACCTTAGAAGCATTAGCTAAGTACTCATTAATGCCTGTTGGGTTAAAATTGTAGATGATATTGTAGCATGGGATACCTAGAGGCTGCTTATATTGTTATCCTGTCTAACAGTGTTTGGCTAAAGACCTCTCGAAGAAGAGTGTAAGAATTCTGCTGTCACATTTTTGAGTTTTCTCTTTTCATGAAGCCACCTTCTGGCTTCCTATGAGTAGATATTAAATACACTGTTGAAGCAAAATATCTATTAGTTTTTCCCAAATAACCAAGATGTTTTGGACGTAACCATATAAAATCCAACACTTCCATTAGTAATTTAATTACTTTTTAACTTTTGCAGCTTTTGTAAAAACAAAATTTGAAGTGCTAATTATTTAAAAAGATTTTTTTGCAGTTGGATTGACGTACACTTGTACTTTAATCACAAAGGTAATTAGATTTTTCATTTCCAAGTGCTTTTTAGAGAGAGTGAGCTTTCAGCTTTGGTTTGAAAGTAGAATAACAAGTGTTCCCTTTAAATCCTAGAAAATTAAGTTTTAGATTATCACTAAAATAATAAGGTCTTGAATCATTCTGTCATGGATATTAGGAGACATTTAGGAGATAAATAATTTTAGCACTTTAGTTTTAAATGCAGTTCTGCTGTGGCTTTAGATGTCTCTAAATTCGTGAATTGCTTACTCCAGGTCAGAGGTGGAGTGCCAAATATCTTTACGATAAAGACTGGCTAAACAATGGACACATGTGTGGGTTATCATTTTTGAAAGAAAACTACTCCCATCTTAATGCCAAAAAGATTGTGTCAACACATCACCTACTGGCAGATGTATATGGTGTAACAGAAATATTGCATGGACTACAGTTGAAGATTGGGATATTAAAGTAAGTATCAGTCCAGGTTTATTAGGATTTGTCATCTTTTAAAATACATTTAAGAAGCAGAAGCACCATTTCCATACACATTAATTTATCATGTTAAAGTTGTTTCGTAAAAAATAGTTTAAATAGCTCCAGTGCAACATGTACCTTCATCTTCTTCAGCAGAGTTGGTTTATAATTTGTGGTATGTTTTTCTTTTTTGCCGTTGCTTATTTATTTTTTTTAAGTAGCTGACTTGGTGCTAATGGGGAAGTGTGAATTCTGAATTGATAAGTCACCTAGCAGTGTTCTCTTATGTTTGATAATGGCACTTAGCTGTTATCTAGCAGAAGTGGATTTATAGTAGTACAGCACTGTAAGAGGAACTTCTGTATAACATTTTTCTTATCTTTGTTGTAGAAATAAACATCACCCAGACCTTCATCTCTGGGCTTATTCAGGAAAGCGAAAAGAACAAGAACAAATAACTCTTGGGGTAGAGAAAAAGATAGTGACTTTTCCACATGCTGTTAATCCAACTGAAAGGACGTATCACAGTCAAAACCATAAAGAACCACCTAGTTTACCCCAGAAAATGGAAGAAACATATATCACAAGTGAGCACAGTTACCAAAAGCCACAAAGTTTTGGTCAAGATTGCAAAGCGGTCGCTGACCCTATTAGCTCAGATGATGAAGATACAAGTAGTTTTGAGGAAGACCAGGAATTTTGTTCAGAGAACAAAAACTGTTTACAATATTCTTTTAAAGATGATGGCATGAATGAGCAGGTAAGTACCATCTTTCATCTTGGAAATTTCTTAATTAGGCAAATATATTTAATCTGATAAAAGTCAAGTACATAAGTATTCAGAAATGTTTGTCACAACTCAGCATGCTCTATCAGGGCCAATCAGTAGGATCAAAGTAAGATTGCTGAAACTCTTTCCGCTAAGTAGAAGTATCGGTGAAGTGTAAGATGTTTCAAATATTGCCTATGCTAAAATTGTTAATATTTGTTCTTTTCCAATGCTACAAAAGAAAAACAAAACAGAACTTAATTGTTTTCTGAGAGTTGAGGAAAACAGCAAGCTTTCTTTTTTCTCTCAATTCTGTTTTCTATTTGTATTTTTGTTTAACTGAGATTTGCATTAGTGTTTATTATCATACCATACTCTCCTTTCAATAGTAATATTACCTGGAAGTCCACAAGTAATTATGCCAATTTAAAAGTTATGTGCAACTTCTTTTGAGTTTTTAATACTGCATATTTCTTCTAATTAAAATTTTCACGGACTTTTAGGATTATATTTGGTAATGTAATATGTCTTTCTCAGCTTTGCATTACATGTTTGAATCCATTACATTATGGAAAAGAGTTGATACTTTATAGTCTGGTCTTAGTCAAAAATTCTCTTTAAGAAAAAAAAAAAACAACACACAAAACAACAATGAAAAGCAACCAAAAAAATAAATAAACCTTTCTGTTTTCTACAATACAAACTGTGAGAATAAATCGCCCAACTCATCCACTTTTCGAAGTACAGTTTCTGATGTGGAGGAAATGAGTAAGATGCATCTTTTTTCTTCTAATTCTAGTTTTAAATGTGGCATGTAAGCTGTATGATCTGAAGTGGCTTCAGTCTAAGGAGCTCTATTCACTTCTCCTAGTCAAACTTCTGTTTTGGATTTTATGTTCTCCTTTCTAGCTTCCTGTCTTTTCCTAGTCATGGAATCCTGATATCATAGAATGGCTTAAATTAGAATCTACAAATTTGTTGCAGATCTTCTTTTCTTTTACAAACTATGACCGGATTATTTTATTCAGGTCTCTTTTTGGACTGTACATCTACTTTTTCCTTCTGTAAGCATTCCCCACCTGACTCTCCTACTTATTTCTTCAAAAACTGTGTATTCTACTTCCTACCAACTCTTTTAGCACTCCCTGATGGCCTGTGTTGGTCTGGCTTCCTGGTCTTGTAGCTTAGAGGAGGGCCTGTTTGGTTTTAAGTTATGTTTTATGAACTGATCAGTTCAGTGAAACAGAGGTCATAAAAAGGAAGTATGTGGTAGGGGAAAAAAAAAAAAGCAACTTCGTTACTTAATCTGTAATTGTCTCTCAGGGCCAAGATATACTTCTTGTTGCCACAGGCATCTGAAAAATACACATAACAGAGGATCTAGATGTTAGAATTGTGTAAATGAAACCTCATTCAGCAAGGAAAAAACAGCATTCTTCTCTTGTAGGTGTACAGAGAAGTCTGAAAATTATCAGAAATGGGGCGTTTAATCTTTATATGGTATACTTCCAGTGTAATTACGAGGGATGTAGTATGAACAGTGAAAGCATTCTGAGATATCTGAGAGATGGAAGATTTTATGTAGTTTGAGAGTTTAGAGGTTCTTAGAACGTTCGAAAATGATCTTCGGTAAATAATTTTGGAGATGTTTGAATATTAACTGCTTGTCCTCTAGGACTTGCTTACAAAGCTGCCAGTAGAATGGTCCAAGTTGGACCTTTTTTTTTTTTAAGTAAGAATTAAATGAAATAGTTAATTTTGGCTTATGAAGTGACTAAAGATCTGTCAGTTCCCCATTTCCTGATTTTCATGCTCTTACTGTTGATGACTGGTAGAAGACATGCAAAGTCTGTACTGATGTGGCAACTCTAGCACTTTATCAAACAAGTGTGTTAAAATGATGAAATTCACTACTTGTCCTGATGTGAAAGTCATTCCTTGCCATGAACCTATTCTTTGTGAGCACATATCTTGAATTAAGTCTCTAAAACAGAATTCTTAATAGTGAAAGAACTTCCATCAGAAATGAAGTCATAATGAGCATGAAATTGAAACTTCAAATCCTTTGAAGTAATGGAGATTCTGAACACTTTGATTAATGTGTTTTTTCAATCTGGTATACTTTCTTTGGTCACAGCCAGTGGCTGAAACATCAGGCAGATAAGATGAGAAATTTGTTTGCTGTCTTCTTTGAAATAATTAGTTTCTTCAAAGCAAGCTAATCTTCCACATTTAGCATATTTGCATAACATGGCTGCACAGCTCTCAATGTTACTGTCCCTGTACCTGTCCCTGAACACGTTTAATTCTGGCTAAAACTTGTGGTGGCAAGTTACGGAGAATCACAGGGTAGGAAGCAAAGACTTCTATTTGAAACAAAGATGAATGGCCAACTTTGCAAAATAATGACTTCTGACATCTTGGACGTTAGTGTATTTTGTGCAGTTTTCATTTATTCTTTGTCTATACTTGGAGCAATCCTTTGGGTTTTGTATGTTTTTATTGATGTTACAGTGATGCAGTTTAGCACTTCATGAATTGAGTCATGACTTTTTATAAATAGAGTACAGAAATACAATCTGTCTTACTGCATTAAACAAAACTTGACCTGCCCAAACTCCTGCTTTGGTTGCCCAGTAAAAAAGAAAAATGTTCGTTTGTATGGAATTTGCATTTTGTTTGTTTTAGTCTACTGATGTGTTATGATACATGGCTACTGAGTATCCTTTTTGTCAAGGAGGCAGAAGTACAGTTCTAAAACAGTGTATCATGATATTCAAGGGTCAAAATGAACACTAGAAATTAAATAGATGCTCTTAAATGGCATTTTTTTCTTTTTGTTGCCCCTATGAAGAAGAATTCTGCTGAAGGAAACACTGTGTTTGTTTGTAATGAAAGAAAAGGCTCAGAGGAACAAGTGGATACACATCTTCAATGGCAGCTAAATCTCCTTACCCATATAGAGAATGTACAGAATGAAGTCACCAGCAGGATGGACCTGATTGAAAAGGAAGTTGATGGTAACTGCATTTACAGATCCTTGTTAATATACCTAAAATAGCTTATTTCATTGCCACTGTGTTAAAGACAATATCAGACTGAGTATTTTTTTTCAAGTATTGTATTCAAATTTGGGTACTCAAAATTATATTCTGAGCTTTTTGGTTTCACCCTCTTCTGCAAGATTCTTCTGATTATTAAGGTAGCTTAATTGCTCAGGACACTTGAGCTCAAGTCTGTAGTATCAGATTTTAGAAACTTTAGATGATTTGTCTAGTCATTGTCCAGATGTGGATTATAAAGTTGACAGCCTTTTTTCTGCATCTGGCTTGATCTATTACTTGACAGTATTTAGGAAAAGTTTGTTCATTCTGCTGTCATCTTCAATTTGCTACATTATAGTGTAAATGGATTCAGGAAAACAAACCAGGCTTCCTGGGAAAACGTGTATGAGATTGTACTGTAGAAGTAAACATTGCAGCACATGAATTTACTCACTAGTTGTAGAAAGTTAGGAATGAGAGGAACTTGAGTGCACTGTATTCATGAGAGTCCTTCATAATTTTTTTTGACAAATGGTCATTTCACTCTTATTTACAGTCTTATTACTCCCTCATATGAGGCATTATTTCTAGAAATACAAGGTTTGTCTCTTCCCTTTATTTGTCTACAAGCATAGAAATTAATTGAAAAATGTTGAAGAGTGGAAAACTGTTCTGTAGTCTGATCTTTATAACTAGGAGCTTGATTAAGTGACAGGCACGAGCCTAGAATTTCTGATTGTGAAATTCTGATGCCACTGACTGTGGCATTTCCAGACTGCTTTTCCTGTTGCAGATCTGTCATAGGTACAAGGCTTTGGACTGAAGTTTTTTTGTATGTGTAGACACTAAATCATTAGCCAAGGCTGTACTTTGCTCTCAGGTATCTATTGTAACAATCAAATCAGAAGATATGTTTAAATTGATGGAAAAATCAGTCTCAATATTTTTTTGCTTTTTATAAAAGATTAAAATATTAAAGAAAGGTTTAATTGTTCTGAAAATCGTTTCTCAGAGACTCATTCTGATTAATTTCTTCTTCTTTGTAGTTTTAGAAAGCTGGCTTGATTTCACTGGAGAACTGGAGCCACCAGATCCTTTAGCAAGATTGCCTCAGCTGAAGCGACGTATTAAACAGCTTTTACTTGACATGGGGAAAGTACAGCAAATAGCAACGCTTTGTTCTGTATGACAAAAGGAAGAATAAAGAAATAAAAATAGGTTCTCTACGGTGAATTTTCTTACTAGCCACAAGACTGATAGGAAGACAGCTAAAAGCTGAGCATTTATATCGTTCTTTGATTATTACATTAATAGCATAAAGTTTTAGGGAGTGGAGAGGAAACCTAGAGTAAGCAATCTATTATATTGAAAATCTAAATATTCATGTCCAAACCTCAAAATATGATGTATTACGTACTGAGAAATGTTTGTATTTCAGTATGATAAGCAAGGAAACTTCTGCATACAGGAAAGCTGAATGAAATCTCTGCAAAGAATGGTTGTGCTATTTTGAAACATCTGGTGGGAAATTCTAAATTTGTGGAATTCAGCTGACTAAAAATTTTTGAACTGCATTTTTACAAAATTCTTCTCCTCAGTAAAAGACACAGAGAGATCTGCATCCTCTCTACAAGAAGAGTTTATAGATTATTTTCTTTTCTCATGAATGTTCAGGAAAGTGAGCATATTAGCTTTGATTTTTGAAAGAAGCTACTTGTCACAGTCTCCTTTTCAAAGTATTTTTTTAAATAGAAAATTTTATTACAGCACCCTTAGGCTCCTTTAAAATGTAAGTGGCAAACAGTGGTCACATGTGCCAAATAACATTACAACCACTGGAATGAGATTTTCATTATGGCTTACATGAAGGTTTTTTCCGTATTCCTACTTGGTGCCAGCAATCCATCCAAAATTATATCTAGTTTATATTTTTTATGTTCTGTGGGGAGTATTCAGGATTCAAAGTACAATTTTTGTCCTGGGTAGCTCTGTTCTGGTGTTACTTCACCATCCTCAGCTGGGATGAGGAATGACAAGAGCAGTGAAACTGTCTGTGGCTGTCGGTATACTCAACCACTAGAGTAAATATTGCAATATACAAGATATATTTTTTGGAAAAAAAAAAAAGAAAAAAAGAAAAAAACAAACAAGAAAACTTCCAGCTTCAGTAAATGCAACATCATGAAACCAAAGGCAACCTAGTTGCTCTGTTAGCTTCTGCTGATTTTTGAGCCCAGGACTGTCCCTGTGCTTATAAGTTGCCGCTGTACCCAGTGCTACATACATACTTGTATGTATATGTGTATACATACACAAATACATTTATACATACTATCTACATTTATATCTACACATCTATTTTTTTCAATAGATTATAAAAACTGGTGGTTAACATAAAAGTTACCTTTTAACAAACAGTTTCTAAAATTGAAAATAATGTATGTACAGGTTTTGAAATTTGTAAAATATGACTGTTAAAAGGAGGCTATTTAACTGATGACAAAAATACTTGAACATTTTATGCCTCACATCTGTTTATCAGTTCTAGTTATCTGTATAAATGCATTTTAGAACCGATAGACAGTAAACTTGAATTTACCTTTTTGATAAGAGTACAAGCCACTGTACATTCAAAAATTATTTAAATTTGCAAACACACTGTTCTATATGTAAGGTACTGTATGTAAAACTGTTTATTAAAACTATTCTGCGTACTCTACATTTTCAATTTTTCTTCCTGATCTACATACAACTGTGTATTATAATAATGTACAGACATCAGAAATTCTTGGAATGCCTTTTGAGGATTCATAAAATTGAAAAATGTGCCAAAGATGGTTTAACTGGGAACGACACTGCAACCTGTGCACTGAACTTCTGTGGTAAAAGCATTATTGAGTAGTGTGGATGCTAAAAGAAAAAACCTTCCTTTATTTCTTGTCTGTCTCTCATGTTTTGCACATCAAAAGTGGTAAATCCAAACAAAGTGTAAGCCCATGTTACAGAGTGGTTGCTATTAAAACTTGCCACTTCAGGCTTGTAAGAGGTATTGAAGAGGTATACGATAATATGGAAGGTGACTGTAGCATCACAATTAACAACTTTGCAATACATCAGGAGGAGTTGTTGACATTTTTATAATAATTGTTAATAAAGAAAATATTCTGATGTGTTATATAGTTGGATGCTTAATGGTTTAAAACAATGTGATTAGTTGAGTGACCTACTTGCTTTTTGATATGTGGGACTTGAATATATTACTCGCTGCATATCCTTGAATGTGCTGCTGTGTGAACTGTATAAGAGAAATGGAAATCCAGTTGATTTACTTTGAAGGAAAGTGGAGTATATTTACAAACTTTTATACAGCATACGCTGTAGTGATGTTATGCAGTGTGATATAATAAACTATAGATGCTATGGAAGGTGGAGGTGAACTAAGAAATTCCAAGTGAGAGGAATGAGATTACCTTCTTAGTGCAGAGGTGGAGAACTGGTATCTGAAAAGGAAGTCCTAAGGTCAGAGCTGAAGGTGCCTGTGCAGCTTTCACTTGTTTTCTATTTATGTGTGCAGCAGCCTAAATTTACATGAACAGTCAACATATCTCTGAGGATCCTGCCTGATTCAGGGTGGACTCTGCTCACCAAAACAACAAAGCTGATTAACGTTTGATTTTTTTCCTTTCTTATGTAGTCAGTCACTGTTAATAGATAGATTCCTTGCAAGCATTCACATCTTGTAAGAAAATGTAATTGATTATGGGTAGTGCTGTGATACATTGTGTATT
Source organism: Perdix hodgsoniae (assembly GCA_035772895.1). Taxonomy (NCBI): domain Eukaryota; kingdom Metazoa; phylum Chordata; class Aves; order Galliformes; family Phasianidae; genus Perdix; species Perdix hodgsoniae. Next base: position 7,532,311 of record JAPSGF010000032.1, read on the forward strand.
ACTTGAGTGCTTCACAAACTCATCTCACTTCTCTTTCAAATTGCAGTGTTTGTCTGTGACACCTGAACGTTAGTTCTGGCCCAGGTTTCTCAATTACTGAAGTCAGTGGAATGCTTTTGAAACATCCCATGTTGTTTTAAACACAAGTCAGGTGCCATAAAATGGCTGAATGTTATGCACTGATTATAACCTACAGTGCATTGTTTTACTCATTTGCCAGTCAAACCTGATGCAGTCTGGTTCATATAAACATGTCTTCTAATTGGCCTTAGCAGGAGAATAATTTTTCTCTATGCATTATTTTCCATCAATCGTCTTGTTTCCTCACTAATTAATCCAAGTTTCTACACACAATCTACAGCATCAGTTACCTGGATGTGCATTTCAGTTTCTTGTGATGGTTGATGAAGGAGGCAGACTGTTCTGAGGAAGCAGTAATAGTTCATGGTGTTGGCTGACATTTTGTGATACTTCTGTGAAGAAAAGTAAAATACCATTTTTTAATTTTCATCCTTTATAAGTGGGGGAAAAAAAAAAAAAAAGAGAAATACCCCATTACCGCTTGTGAGGTACAATACTAAATGGCAAATCTGTGGAACCTTTAAATGCTGAGCTCTTTGTCTGAAATCTTCCCACCTATTTTCTGTCATGGAGGTATTGGGATTGATTTATTCCAAACCCTTCTTCCTCTGACAATATTGAAAGCATTCACATTGGGATTTCTAAGTTGCAATGATGGATGTCAATATTACAGCCATAAATGAAGCACAGATCTGGTGACGTAGGGAGCCCTAGTACATGGTTTCTGATGATGTTGCAATTATAAAATGGAGATACTTTAAATCATATGGCAGGAAATGGAAAATAATTCCTATAACACTTTTTTTTGGGTAACTGTAGGGAAGCTAATTCCCCTATTTTAGATATTCTGGACTTCAGTGCATATATATTTGTTCAGATGTGGTGTGATTAACAGCCGCAGAACCCTGTTATTTTTCGTAGGTGGTGAACTGGAGTTTTCTAATAGATTCCTTTGCTGGCTTGCAAAGATCTGAAGCTGTTTTTTCCATGGGTGAAGTCCTCTTATAAAACAGATTCATTTGATTCATCTGCTGATTCATTTAGTATCTGTGTTTCTTCTTGCTCTTTAGCTCCTTGGTTTTTTTTCCTTGTTTTTTTTTCAATATAGAGATGCTGATGTGTGAAGGGGGTGGGTGCAACTATGCCATCTATTTGCAAATGATACCCGCCTTTGCCATGTCAGTTTAGAAGACTGGAACCTTGTGTTTTCTCTCTACTGCTTAATAATGTTGCAGTCTGTCAGCTTTAATTTCACAGTGCTTATTAAGATCAAAGTTTAATCACTCTCTAAATGTCTATTGCTATCTTTGTGTTTGATTGGTTGCTACTTTTTTCTCTTACACTGTGTATTGCTGTAAGTGATCATTTTACAAAGTTTTTATTATGCTTTTATGTCCTCAGTGCTGGGTGTAGGGGCCTGTCTTTAGCAATTAAGAATTACACGCTATATGTATATCTGTTATATATGGAAAATATGGCAGAGCATGTAACGACTGTGAAAATACACTGCATGAAGAGCAGATGGAGCATTTGGCAGCCATTTTGCACCAACTTGAACAGTTACAAAAAAAAAAGAAACTAGGAAAAAAAGTTAGAAACATGTGGAAAAAATGAACTAGCATGAAAAGTCTTTCAGGAGTTAATCTTCCTTTTTATACACGGCTGTGTGTAAGCTGTAAATGAGCCAGAGACTGAATAACTACAGTTCAACTGCTGTTTACTTCAACTAGCAGCTTCCTTTGCTGTACAACTGGCAAGAGCTGTCTTGTTCAACTGCAGCTGTGGGCGTCGGTGTATTGCCACCAAACACTCAGGCAGCAGTACACTATTATAAAATCCTCTGTGAGACACACAGAGTACCTTTCTTGTAATTTATTGTTTATAATAGCTATAATGTTGGTTGCATTCTAAAACATTGAAGATCGTTGAGATTGTTATGTGCCTGGGCTCCCATTCAGTGGACTTCAGTTTTAGTGAGTGAGTGAATGTACATTTAAAAACACTAGGGAATCTTTAGTGGTGTGCTTAGCCTACAGCGAATAAACTGCATACGGTCATGGATATTCTTATTCGTATGGATCTGAAAATCTTAGGGAATCTTCAGTTGTATCTTAGCCCATAGCCAAATTATGTAATCAGTAAATTAATTGCAGTGCTGAGTGCTCTTGGAAAGGGTAGATAATAGCAGGATGGTGAAATGGTTTTAAGTAGAAGGAGGGAAGATTTAGGTGGATATCAGGGGGGAGTTATTTACAGAGAGTGGTGAGATGGTGGAACAGGCTGCCCAGAGAGGTTATGGATGCCCCGTCCCTGGAGGTGTTCAAAGCCAGGTTGGATGGGGTCCTAGGCAGCCTGGTCTAGTATTAAAAGTGGAGGTTGGCAGCCCTGCCTGTGCTGGGTGGGTTAGAGCTTCGTGATCCTTGAGGACCCTTCCAACACAAGCCGTTCTATGATTCTATGTTGATGATTCTCTTACCTTCAAAGTAATTGCAAGATTTTAATGTTCCTGAGTTACTTCATTGTCTAACAGTTTCAAGGTTTGAGTTTTGCAGTGCGTTGTCTTGAAATACCTTGTCTTTTAACAACTTCAGAGTGACAGTGGCACTCTTGTTTCTCTGAATGTCATTACGAAAAAACTTTGTGTAGTATTGATTTCTTATATTTTTATATTGCCTATAAGTGATGGTTCAGGACTTTACTGTTGTAAGAAACAAATACACAAAGAGTGCTGAGGAAGTTCCTGTCCTGCGTGTGTTGTGGACTGGGGCATAAATGGTAAGCAGGAGGTGAACAAAATCAGGCAGAATCTGAGTGAGATACTTATACACAGAAACTGTTGAGTTGTTCACATGACAAAAAATGTCATAAACAGTTAAAAAACAAACCACTAGACATATCATTAGTGAAGGCACCATCTAAAAGCAGTCTCACAAGCAGTACAAAGACAAAATCAGATCTCGGAATAGTATCTGAACTGCTTTTTTCTTGTCCTGAATCAGATTGAAGATCCATTTGTCCCAGTATCTTATTTTAGGCAGAAGGTCAATGCAAGCCTTTATAGAAATATATTGACTGAAAAAGCTCTGTGCAAGTTGAACTTTCCTTTATGGTATCTTTCATTTCTGGATAACAAAAGTTCCCTCAAAGATTTATCAGTTTTGTCAGTCACTGATATAGATCTGTTCTCCAAGAGTTTGTTTAATCCATTGTTTTCCATTCGTCTTTTTTCACGTCCATAACAATCAGGAGACTTAAAAAAAAAAAAATTATGCAGCCTTTTGTATGCAGGACTTGGATTTCTCCTTTAACGTGCTTTCCCTCTTCATTGACTGTACGCTGTTGTGCCCAGAGCAGGTTAAGTATTATCAGGGGAAAAAAAAAAATATAAAGTAGAAGATTCTGGACTACCAGAAATTCGGCACTTGTTAGTACGACTAGGGAAGCTTTTTGTTTTCTCATGGTTTAGTTTTCATTTGCCAAATATTGAATCTTAGTGTACAAATCTAACCAGTACTTGGTGGTAGGTGTATGGTTGTACTGGATGATCTTGGAGGCCTTTTCCAACCTTGGTGATTCCGTGATTTTAGTGGGGAAATTGAAATACAGCACAACAACAAAAAAAAAAAAAAAAAAAAGAGAGAAGTCCTTTGCATTCTTTTCTTACCTAGCCCAGTTTCTGGTGTTCTGGTACTTCACCATCACACTTTCAATTTAAAGAATGTGTAAAGTGACTCAGATGTCTAGTATCTGGTGAAGCTGTGCTTCATTTTTCTTTTCATCTTCTGATTTTGCATCACTTTATGCATTTTTTGCCCCTTTTTGAGGATTTAATTAATGATAATTGCCAAAATCATGTGAAGATGTTTGAAATAAGATCATTATGCTTGGGAAGAAATGTACTTGTGTTCACAAATATAGGAGTTGTTGTTAAAGAATGGCATGATTTCTACTGTGTTCTTGAAGCATAGGAGAAGATGGGCCAATATTTTATCCCAGTTCAACAGAGTCCACTATTTGAAAATAAATGAAATACATGACACGGGCATCATCTGACAAAGTTTACAGTTCTTAAAATCGCTACTTTCAATTAACTGCCTTGTTCAGAAGTCTTCTTTATTCCCATTTCTGAATATAAGATTGGTTTCTTAGGCTTCAGTTTTGAGCAAAAGTAACTTTTATGTATGTACAGATGTTTGTATATTCATTTATTGGAAGCATTTACCCTTTGGCTTTTTAATATATAAATACAGCACTTGCAAAAGCCCATGCAGTCTTTCTATTAAGAAAGCATGTGCAAAACTGGAACACTGGATAAATGATCTGTTTCTTAAGATTTTGTGATTGCAATAAAATGTTTCATCACATTGAAGTTTTTTCTTTCCCCTAACAGTTCTAGTCTAGATTGAGTTGCTTTTTGCTAATGTCTCCAACAAATGAAACTTCATTTCCGGCACTAAAGGAATGACTTTAAAGACAAACTAATTTTAAAGCCATATTAGCTGCAGCGACCTGTTCCATTTGCTCCTTTTTCACACTTCAGTGCTGAGTTAATTTGAGATGTTCTTCCATCTTGTCTCAGATGCTAAAAATAGAGCTTTATACAGTTGTCCCTGCACTGAAGGGAGTGTTATGCACTGAGGATTTTCTTAATTAGAATTTGACCAACCATAGATCACAAGTGCCTTTTTTTCCTCTGAAGACTGCCGATTGCAAATATTGTTGTGTAAACTACCCATTTTATTTTTTGAATCCATGGGCCACTGAATCCCACTGAACTCGCATTTGATGCACATCTAAAAGTGGTTTTAAGGACACCAGTTGCCGGAACACTCTCCCACTTGATCTTTGAAGAGATTTTTAAGTCTTGGCTGTTCTCCCTAGTATAGTTCAGAGGTCGTTTTTTAAAGAAATAGAAGCAGTCATGAGAATCAGTGCTGTGTAGATATTGTCAGTTTCTAGATGCATAGGTATTTGCAGATTGCTTCTTTCTATTAATAATAGTTCTTAGAGGCCTCCTTGGTTTGCTCTCTGCCTTAGCTCATTACCAACTAGTGACCTTTGGTAGTCAACAAAAAAAGAGGAAAAAAGTGAATTTTCTATATGGAGAGCTTGAAGGACAATTCTGGACAAACTTTGGATTAGACAAATGTGTGTTGGTTTGCCATCTGCATAGTGTTCTTCATCATCTCCCAGCCTGATCTTTCTGCTGACTGCTGTCTTCATTCAAGTCCAGAGTGGGTTTCTTGAAAGTCAGGTCCAAATATAGTTCCACTCATTTTAAAACTGCTGCCATGCTAAAGCAAGCATGTGCTGCTGACTGAGGTCACGTTTACCATGTATATCTAATGCCGTAGCTCAGGTATTTTCAGTCTGCGGGATGCATGTGTTCTGGCCCAGCACTTTCTGTGGCTTTTCCCCACTGGGCAGTCCAGACTGGCCCCAGGTCCACCCCCATTGTTCAAAACACTCACTGCTCAAAACAACCTAACATTGGCATGAGATATGTACTGTCTCAGTTGAACACAAGACCTGGGGAATCAGAATCACACAACAGGTTGCATTGGTAGGGGCTTTTAAGATCATGTAGTTCCAGCCCTCTGCTACAGGCAGGAGCACCTCCCCAAAGAAAGGTGCAGTGCAGGGCTCATTCAAGTTATGGCAAATAATTGTATGCATTTTGTTTCATTGGCTAAACACAGTCCTGTGAACAGCAAAAAAAAAGAAAAAAAAAAAAAAAGTGCAGCTGTGTTTTCTGTTTTGATCATCTACTCCTACCACCAACCCATCACCATCATGCCCACTAACGTGTATCCCTGTCAGTGCCACATCAACGCATTTCTTGAACGCAAAGGCAGCATCTTGCAGGGACAGTGACTCCCTGAGGATCTTCACACAATGTAGCCTAGGCAAGCCAAAAGTTGGATACCTGTGCTGTAGGACTTAAAGATGTCTACAGCCCAATCTCAAAGGTACTTGAGTCACCAGTACCACAGGTGCAGTCTTGGATGTTAGGAGGGTATTGGACTTGCTGCTAGACTCTCCCTTACCCACAGATCACAAATAAGAGTGCTGATGTCACTTTTTTTTTTTTTTGCTGAAATCAGATGAAGTCCAACTTCAGAGGTGAACTTCTGTTAGTATTAAGCTGATTCTCCTGGGCCTGGTTGTCCAGCTAGCTTTGCATAAGTGAAAGCAAATTCTTGTAATTCCTGGTGCAGGTCAATGCTGTAAGTCATTAGTGGTAGATCAGTAAGAAATGATATTCTGAAGTCAAGTAATAATATTTCTGAAGTGTTTTAGGTTCAGCATCTTGGTTGTAATAAGTATCCTCCAAAATTGACTTCTGTTAACGAGAAGTTACACATGTAACGTTGTTACACATGTAGCAATGTGTACTCAGAAGCTAAGCTTCTTCCAAGCAATTCCAGCAAATCCTTGCACCTCAGCCCAGGTGCCAACTGACATGGGGCCATGTCAGCGTACTTAGCGTGTGTTGATGGAACTTACTCCAAAGCCAGCCTCTGCGACTGCTGTTTGTTCTCTTTTCCAATGACTGGTCCCTGTAGTGCTCCCTGGAGAGGGGTAACAACTTGCTGACGGAAACCATGAGGACAGTTCCAGGTGAATGGACCTCTTACAGTTATCTCAGAAACATCATATGCGTCACTCACCCAATTCTATGCCCAGTGTACCAGCACACAAGTGAACCTGTCTGAGTCATCGTTGCTATAAAAAGGCAGTTGAAGTCTGTGTGTGATGTGCAGGACACAGAGGGATGGAGCTGTCCCATTGCATGATGGGCTCCATCCCAGCTTGCACCCTTCTGTGCTTTATTAGTATAGCAGCAGCCAATATATTTGGTAAGTATGTTCTTTTACTTTTCTCACATGTGGTATGACTGCTCCTGTGATCTTTGTGCATTATTCCAACTAAGTGAATAGTGAAATTGTGTCTTGCACATTGCAAATATAAATGATGTTTGTGTGATGTGCAGGATGAGTTTAGGTTCCAGGTTAAATCCTAAGCTGTGAAGATATCTATATGATCAAGATTGTCTGAATTTGTAAAATCTGGAATTTGGGTGGAAAACCAAAGTTTTTTGGAAAATATGATTGTCTAGAGAAGAAGCACAAATGGAAAAGGGTGGGATGAAAGTCTTCTATTTCTGTGTTCTATCACTGAGTTCAGGCTTTATTCTCAATTTAAGATATTGGATAGTCTGAATGTTGTCCTCAGTTCTCTTGGTCTGTTTTAAGATCTTGAGTTTGATAGTCCTGAAGGCAGCAACGTAAGTCGTCCACTAATGTCTAATTCAAGTACTTTAATAAGCTGTACAAAGTGCTGTCCAAAGGGACCTCCACGCACCTCAGAGCAACTGGCTCACTCACAGTTGAGATGGAAAGGATGTGAGGATTGTCTACGTGTGGATAGCTGTAGTTGAGCTAACATAAAATTCCTTACAGTTTCGTGGCATTTTCACATGGGCTTAAGGGGGCACCATAGAATTCACAGAAAAAGTGATTGAGAGCTCTCAGGTGCACAGAAAATACCTGTGGCTCAAATCATTGAAATAACTGAAAATTAAAAAGAATTCAGAACTTATGATGTATTTGCACTACAGTAAATTCAGACCAACTTAATCTGTTCTGTAAAAGAGAACCTACAAAATTTCACTGTTCTCTTAAAGCAGCAGACAAAATTGGTTTGCATTAAGAACAGATTGGAACAAGTGGCGTCTTCAGCAGCTAACCACGTGTACCGGTAGAGATTGAGGAGCTGCTAATATGAGCCAATCTGATGCTAACTGCTAGATACTGATTCTTTTTAGGTTTTCCTTAAAGTAGAAATGCCTTTCCTTTTTATTGAATAGCGTCCATTACTTGACTTTATTTATAACTTTATTCAGTTTCAATAAAGAACAAATACTCAGAAAGGTAAATAGTGATGTCCCTCCTGCTGAGGAATGGACTTTGCTGAGGAAAGCACTGTTTTGTGGAGGTAACTATAACAAATAATGTAAACTACTCAGGTACCAGAAAATGGTACCACATCGGTATAGAACAGAGATGAATCTAATTAAATGCAGGCATGGGAAAAGGCCTCATGAGCACCTCCATCACATGCTTATCCTGCACCTGGCAGCATTGCTGGTTTGCTCTGTGCCTTTCTCTGCTGTCCCATACAGAAAGGCACAGTGGGGAAATAACCAGGGAGGACTCATGAACTTAGGCTTCCACTGTGCTTCAGTGGTGCAAACAGGGTTTTGATAAGAACAGGCTAATCACGACATCACACTTAACGTTTACCTTCTTGATGCTTTCAGAGTACCAGACAGATTCTCAGCCATTGCGTCCATGCGAAATTCAGAGGGAAAAGGCTTTTACAGGAGGAGAAACCTATATTCCTCAGTGCTCAGAAGATGGCCAGTTCAGGTAGCTCATCCTTGCTGTAGTTCTGCTGTTTTACTATATAACTTTTCATTGCTATTGAAATCATTAGATTCATTTTCGAAGAGCCACCCTATCATTGGGCTGGAGGGTGAGGTTCCCAGAGACTGAAGAGACTTCATAGAGCCATATTGCAGATCCAGCCTCTCCTGAATGAATTCCTTGTTGCTGGAATTAATCTCTAGGCTAATGGGTGAATCCAAGAGTAACCGCCTAATGTTGCTGCGGATTGCTGTGTAATGCAGCTGATGTCTTCCCATGCGTATCAGTGAACATGAAACCTGTGACCAATGTGCCTACTGGCATACATGTGCTAAGTTGACTCGAGGAGCTACCCACACTTCTTAAAGTCGTGCAGTTGGGTTTCTTCTCAAGGCAGCAGAAGAACTAATCATAGAATCATGGAATCATTAGGGTTAGTAAACACTCCATGATCACTCAGTCCAAACATCCATAAGTATTGCCCCCTAAACTGTGTCCCTTAGTACCACATCTACATGTTTCTTGAACACCTCCAGGGACGGTGACTCCGCCAGCCTGTTCCAATGCTTCACCACTCTTTCAGGGAAGAAATGCTTCCCAATATCCAACCTGAACCTCCTTTGGTGCCATTCCCTCTTGTACTATTGCTGTTACCTGAGAGAAGGTGTTGACTCCCACCTCACCACAACCTCCTTTCAGGGAGTTGTAGAGGGTGATAAGGTCTCTCTTGAGCCTCCATTTCCCCAGACTGAACTATTAGGTAGACCCAGAGGATTTAGCAGTACAGTCCTTTCTGATGCTATTATTTGAAGTAGCAAGTACTTGAGCCTGTTTGCCATGGTTTGTGCCCCATACTGACTGAGGACCTTGGAGTTAGCAGAATAAAATCTGTTACTCATGTTCTTCTTCAGGGCAGTTCAGTGCAGCAGGAATGGTCTTTCCTGTTGGTGTGTAGATGAGAATGGCATCGAGGTACCTGGCAGCAAACAGAATGGATATCCTATATCTTGTAAGTCAAAGGTTTTTATTTTTGTTCAAAATGTTGTGGTTTTTTTTGAAGTGTTTTAAGACTACATTTAAACTGTTGAAGTAAAGAGCATTTAGACTTAGATGGACTCTATTTTGTTGTTTTCAGTGAATCTTTCTAGTGGAACTTCTAGTCTTATTCTGGGGATGGTCATGGAAACTTAATATTCCTGTATCAGGTGGTCTGTGTTCATGAAGATCAAAATAACATAAAATATAAACCTTACCTGGTCATATTCACTTATGAATTGGAGAGCTTCAACCCTATCTGTGGTGGGTTTCTGGATACCAGTTTTCATGACCTTAGCTCCATCAGTGTCTTGATGCCTCCTGGGTGACAAAATCAGAAGTTTTTCCACTCAGAAAATTTAGTTGTTGCTTAAAAATAGATGATTCTGTATCCAACAAATAACTTCCTCTAACAGTGTCCCTCTCTGGTGCTGCAGGCTTATCCTTCTGCCAGCTGCAAAAACAAAGAGTCCTGGTGAGTGGCTACATCAACAGCAGTAGTATCTCCTACATCCCTCAGTGCCTGGACTCAGGGGCATTTGATGTGGTGCAGTGTGATGTGGAGCTGGGTCAGTGCTGGTGTGTAGATCAAGAAGGAATGGAGATTTACGGCACCAGGCAGAGAGGAAAGCCAACACAATGTAAGTACTACACAACAAAAAAATGAGCTTAGTAGGGATGGAAGGTTTGGTGTCAATTAAAGATGGTAAATAAGCAGTTTGGGCACTGTAGCCTACACCTATCCTATGGAAATATGGGTGCTTAGTGGAGAAATCTGAATTAAGTTCCTTCTTCCTTTGGCTACAGAGAGAACACGAGACACCTATGTGAGGGTGTTCAGCATAATGAATCTAGGCCTCTTCCAATTCCAATGGGATTGTCTGTAGGACATTCAGCACTAATATACGTTACTGTTTTTCCTGTTAGGTCCAGGGACCTGTGAGATCCGAGACCGCCGCATTCTGCATGGGGTTGGGGAGAAAAGCCCCCCACAGTGCTCAGAAGATGGAGAGTTTCTGCCTGTCCAATGCAAGTTTGTCAACACGACAGACATGATGGTTTTCGATCTCATTCATAATTATAACAGGTAAGAGCATAGGCTTCCAAAACAGGGAGACAGTGCTGCACAACTCTTAAAGGTAGGATATTACTGCATTTTTTTCCCCATAAAATCCTTTTTCTGTGATTATGTCTGATATTATTTCCTGATAATGAATAGTCCAGGTAAGAAGTGTTTTCCTGTGAATTAAATTTGTTCTTCTGCAAAAGTTTTGTATTCCATCCCTGTAGTGTATCCAGTGTGACTTTGCACAGTAGCGATTGCCACTTTGGGATCTGCATTAGGGAAAGAAGCCAGGGAGACCTTTCAGACAAGCAGAAAACAGAAGATGAGATAGATGCAACAGAAAGAATGAAATTCAGATATATAGATGAACTAAGAAAGATAATTCTGTATGGAAGGACAGAGAGATAAGTGGCAACACATAAAGAACAAGTTACTCATGAGATTGGGAAGGCACTTGCCCGTTTACACAGTGCTGGAGTTGCTCATACAGGTGAGCAAGCAAGAGATAAACAGAGACGTGATATACAGACCAGCTTCAGCGATTAGAGCAAGCTGGAGGAGATTTCAAAATGCCGGACCAAATGCTTGTCAGTGGGAGCAGGACGCCTTTGTCCTTTGTAGGAATAGGGAATTAATGATCATAAAGAGAAATAAGGGCTGGGAAAGGAATACTGCAGAGGGAAGAGGTCTTGAGAAGTGCCCTTCTCTGGGCATCGCAATCAGCACGTTTCTCCAGAGGAGGGCAGTGGAGTAAATGTAATGTCTTGTTTTGCCTTGACTCAGTTTGCAGAGAATGAAGCAATGCTTTAAATTAATATATTTTGAATCCTTTTTACATTTTTACTTTATTATACATTTTTAGTATTTCCTCCCATTAGGAGTTTTGTCTGGAAAAGATCTGCAGGACTGTGTCTATGTCATGTAAATAATCACAGCAGGACCATTTCACTTCCAGCTGTTTTTTTTTTTTTGGTGGTTGTTGTTGTTGTTTTGTTTTTCTTTGTTTTTCCTAATTATGGCACAGACTTAATCCATAACTGTCTGATCGGACTACCTTAGGTTGTTAATACATTTATATTTCACCACATTCCTGCGTGGAATATTATTATTCTGCTCTATAAGCAGGCAGCAAGAATATAGAGTTGAAGTGACAAGTTCCAAAGCAAAGAAATGTGGCAAATGCAGAGATTAAACCCCTATTTTAACACGTTCATGTTCTGGTAACTGGATAACTTTGGCTCCAAGAATTCGTTTTTGAAATCTATGTGTCACTTAACTCCTTTCGTAAATGGCTTCCCCACACTTTTCCAACTATTCCAGAGTAAAGGAGTGTGTCATACAAAATAATGGAGAAATCTGAAAAGAGTAAGGCTAAGATTTTCCTAAGAGGAAGACTTCTGGAAAGAAGGATAAATCCAAATTTTCTGCCTTACACTAGTAGTTGCCTACTGTTGCTTCTTTTATACAGACTGTGCTCAGCCCAACTAGGATAGGCATCTGTGTAGTGCAATCTGTGGCAATTATTGTGGGAAGAGATCAAGAATTGAAAAATCAATAATTTAAACTTTATTGTGATAACTTTCACCAGGTTAAAGACCTTGATTACTGTCTTACTCCAGTTCACTGCCCTAGTATATTCTTAGAATAGAATCACAGTATATCCTGAGTTGTAAGGAACCCAAAAGTTCAACTGCTGGCTCTGCATAGGACCACCCAAATTTCAAACCCTGTGTCTGAGAGTGTTGTCCAAGTACTTCTTGAACTCTGTCAACTTCATACCATGGCCACTGCCACAGTGTTTCTCAGGTGCATTGCAGACTCCACGTTAGAGCTGCCCTAAGGGTGCAGTGGAGTGGCACTGGGATTGAGACTAGTTTTGGTCTCATTTAGATTATGGAAGATTATGGGTTTGCTGTAAAATTCTTGTGGTTGTCAACCTTTCTTTTTCTTAATCAGGGTGCCAAAGTGCCCTTCCTTGCTAAAACCTACTCTGACTCCATCATTCTATGAATGCCTTGAGCAGAATATTCCATTTCCTTTTTACTAGATTTTTCCAAATAAGCTACATGTGGCTGGGACATGGGGCCTTTATCATATTTCAGTGCTAGGATATGTCTCTGTAAAATAATACGGTTGTTTTGGAATGTGGTGAGAATGTCCCACTGGCCATATTGCCTCAGTCCAGCAAACAGTCTTCTAGTAGGTTGCAGAAACCCCAGAGTGTCTGTCGGTTAAGATCACATTTATGTTTCTTCCAACTCTGACCTTATTAAGTTTCTTTCCTAAGCCACTACTTTACTGGAATCTGGCTGTTGTCACTCCTAGAGTATTCTACTAGAAACTACCATTTCTTTGATCTCCAAAAGTAGGAGTCAATCTCACTTGTAATACATTAGAAGCCTTTTCTCTTTAATCCATGGAATCGTTCTCTCTGAATGAAAAACATTAGTGATGTTTTTATCAGCTTTAATGCTTAGTTCAGTGCAGAAGGCCTACATAGCATGGAGGTAAAGGGAGCACCATGTTTGTTTAGGCACTCAGCCATACTGTGCACATTTGTGGAAGGAGCTAATGAACGACTGTTGTAATAACATTAGGCCAACACGTGCCTATTCAACTCTCTTTGACAGGCTTTTGATGGTGAGAACAGAATTGAAAATGAATACTAGAGGCTGGATGTGTGCATAGGAAGGATAAGGAATCTTTCTGAAGGGAGATCTTATTGTACTGTGCATGGTTAAAAAATGCAGGAGACTTGTTATTCTACTGGAATGCTGATTTGGATCATGTTGGAGTCTGGGCAACACACGCAGATCAAAGGATTGTCCCATGGTTTTGTGCCAGTCAGCAGAAGCTTTGTTGTTGTTGTCAGTGGGCCTCCTTAGGCACTTCACAAGAGGTTGCTTTTCCTTCCAGGCTCCCAGCGGTTTTCCAAACCTTCAGCTCCTTCCGGGGGACATTCCCAGAGGTCTCTGGGTACTGCTACTGTGTGGACAGCCTGGGGAGAGAGCTCGCAGACACCGGTGAGTGCCTCCCAATGCCTCAGCTTCACCATGCTGAATTCCGAAGGAAAAGGACAAGTAATAAGTATCAGTCTTCAGTTTCATTTGAGATCTGAGTGCATTCTTGCAAACACACAGACCAGTTGATATGACTCTCATAACATTCTCTCACTCAAGGTGAACCCACTGTTGGGAACTCCAGCCAGCAACAAAGAGTCAACCCTACCCTCCTTAAGGTGCTGGAACCTTAAGGATTTTTGCATGTCCACCCTCTGTCCATCTTAGAAGGCTGGATCCTATTCAGTGTCCAATTGCAAGTATAGAGGAATATAGAAGGCATGGAAGTTGAACTATTTTCTTCTTGCTCCGATGGTCTTTTCTTGTTTTCTCATAGACTCGGGTTACCTTTCAGGCATATTAGTAGTTTATGGGAGATTTTACTGAACAGAGTTTTATTTTTCAATATAGAGGAATGAAGAGGTTGTACACTACCAAGTCCACTTCCTTACATATTTCTGTTCAAAACATTGAAGCAATAAAATAAAATATAAAAAACAACAAAAACCCCTGGGAAAAATGCAGAACATGATGGATTAAAATTTACATGGTAGATGAGAAGTTCAGTATTTGATTTCCATGAGTATGAGAAGTTCTTCTAAAATTTGAACTAAACTAAGCTAATCTAAACTCAGAAGAACTACTGCATATCTTTTCATTTGCTTAATTTAGTCAACCAAAATGGTCAGGAATTGTTTTTTGGAATCATCAGTGGTGTAGTTGCATAGTTTCAATGTCTCTACTGCAAAGTGAACCACAACCACAGCCCAGTGCTGGTTACTGGATGTTCCTCGTTAATGGAGATGAGTGATGACTGGGCACTCAGCATCAGGTTGTGAGGTACAATGCTTTAGAGCAATGAAGCCTAAAAGTTCACATTTGGGTCAGTTTATAGGCCTGGTTTTCTTTTTCCTAATACATTTCCAGTTCTGCTCCTCTGGTGCAAAGCAGATGACCACTGTCTTAACATGAAACCTTTATTTCCCAGGCCTGGAGCTGCTGCTCGATGAAGTTTATGACACAATTTTCTCTGCACTGGAGCCTGCCCGTACGTTCACAGAGACCAGCGTGTATCGGATCCTGCAGCGGCGCTTCCTGGGTGTCCAGCTGGCCACCTCTGGCCGTTTCAGATGTAAGTAGTGCCCAGCTGACTCCCTGATAACGGTAATTTGGGGGTTTATGACAGCTGCCACTGTTGTTCTGATAGCCTCTTGCATTTAAGCATACAGTAAGAGTCAAGATCCTTCCATTGAAGCTGACTTTTAATCTCCAGGCTGTAGATTCATAGCATCAGATTGTATTTAACCTATGAAGAAAACTTTCCTTTTGAGGTTTGAATTAATTGAAAGCCAGTGAACTCTGTGTATGTCTTTCTTTGAGATTCTGGAGGTATAGATCTGATGCTTTATTACACTTAAAAGCCTGAGAAAATGCTTCTCAATTTACTACCCTACAGTGAGAAGTAGGAAGGATCTAACACTGGCCACAGCATTCTCCATCCCCATGAGTCTACACATGAGGTTGCAGTGCCTGAGCCAGCAAAGCTGAGCTTCTGGATCTGCCCTTGGGGAGGATCTTCCCACTGGAGAGGGCAGGCAAATGAGGAGAGCTTCCCTGCTGGTGGGCAATGAGCTCTGCAGGGCAGGCAGTAAGGTGTTTCTTGCCTTGCAGAACTGCCTTGTCAGGGAGAGTTTGTATCCCCTGGTGTGGTTCTTCATCCTCCTACCCAAACTCGGATGTTGGCATCTGACCCTCACTGAGGAGTCATTGGTCAGATACCAATGGAGATCTTCCAGCCATGTGGGTCATACAGTTTTTCTATTTCTGGGACAAGCTATCATTCTGGGAGGTCTGGAAAGCATCTTCTACCTCCCAGTGCTCAATGCCGTGAAGCAGACTGTGCCTGTAGATGGAGGTGTTTCAGTAGGAATGAAGCTGTAACAGCCACCAGATGGAGATGTGACCACACTCGTTAGCCACTGACCGTGATGCTCTGATGAATTACCCAGGATTTACACCATTAACTGAAGCCAGACACGTTATGGGCTGCCAGGAAAGCTGTCGGACTCCATGGATGAAGGGTTTGTTCTGTTGTGATGCTCTCACTACCTCAGCCTGACAGCTGAGCAAAGTGGAAATGGTCTGGAAAGCAAGAAATGTTTAGGCTTTGGGATTCTGTCTTTATAAAAAAGAGTAAAGCTTCTGTTGGAAGGGCTGAGGGTGGTGTTAGAAGACCATAAGTCATATCAGAAATTGTGCTTCTCTGCCATTCTGCCCAGTTTGACAGGAATAGAGACTTCTGTTCCCTGCACAGAGGTATGAAATAAATTGCTGGTCTCAGCACAAATCCCTGCAATTAGATATGGAGCTTGTTACAGGAGCAGTACCTCATTGGAAGCATGCACTGTACATGCTTGTGTCTCTGCCTCCCATGCTGCACATCTGTTTCTGCTGACCACCTTTTCTTTTGCATTAATGGCCAAAGCTATCTGAGTGATGCTACTCCTCCATCTTCCTTTGATAATGGCTGAAAAATGAGTTGAAGTTCATGCAGTTTTCAGAAGTTAATATCTGCAGAAGAAAACCATGGAATTGATTCATGTGGGTGAAAGAAGATGGAGAACTTCTGTCTTGGGCTGGTACTTGAACTTTCAGGAAATTAAACCTTTTTTTTTTTTCCAGGCTTGGTAAAAATAAGCAAACGACTGAATCAAACATAGATGGCTCTGAAACCTTAAGATTTTCCTCCTCTTTTCTTCCAGGCCCCTCAAAATGCGAGGTTGAACGTTATGCAGCCCAGCGCTACCAGCATGCCTACATCCCATCATGTGACCCTGATGGGGGATACACAGCAATGCAGTGCCAGCAGGGAGGACAGTGCTGGTGCGTGGACACCAAAGGGCAGGAAGTCCAGGGCACGAAAAGACGAGGACAGCCCCCAGCCTGTGGTATGTGTGTGGTTTGGAAAAGGGGAAAATGCTAGCAGGCAGCACTGCCTTCCTTATCCATGTATGCTTTCAGTTCAAATTGGTCCCATTCACCTTAACCCTCTAAACTCTTCATCTACTGTGGTAATTTTGTGTATGATTAAAAAAAATGAAGGAACAATTCCCTTCTTACGTCTTGACAGAGTGTGGTGTTCATAAACTGGTATCCAAATAAGTCAGTACTGGTAAGAAATACACTTGAATGAATTATTAAATACCATATTAATTTAATTTTCCTTTATGATCTGCCATCAGCCTTTTAGTTTTTCACACATTGAGATAATCTATCCCTTGACTCTAGGAGACTCTATGTCCCAGTATCATAGAATCAGAGAATCTTTAAGGTCAGAAAGATCAGAATAAGATCATCTAGTCAACCATCAATATCTGTCATAGTGTAAGCAAAGGTGATCTTTTGGGCTACCCTGTTTTGGTGATAGCTACTGAACTTCTGTCTCTCTCTCTCATTCTGATTTTTTTTCCCTGTATTTCTTTCATACTTGACCACGAAAATTGTCAAATCTGGTAGAAAACTATTTAGAGAAGGTGTCTGAGTTTGTGCTTTGAGAGAGATTTTGTTAAGAATCCATCATCAAATCAGTGCTCCAAATGGATATGACAGCAGAAATGTTGAATGGCTGGAGGGGAGGAGGAAAGCTAAAAACCTTAGCTCCAAAGTGTGCTACCTCAGTGTTCAGGATTGTGCCAGAGGGCTGGGGCACGAGGTCTTAGTTCTAAATGTCTTTGGGGAAGCTCATTTCTCTGCCTACAAGATGCAGCGGTACCACACAGATAAAGAAAGGAGGAATCTACCTTGGGTGTAATGATTCCAAGTCACTCAGCATGCTCCAGGCACAGACGGGCTTACAATAAAATGAAAATGTTCACATGCCTCCAAGGCTGATCACCAAGGATATTGCAAGGAAGCCTCTGAGAGGCCTCACCATATGTTGGGGCTGGTTGTTTTCTCTTTGCATGTGCTTTGCTGAGCTTTCCTGATAACTTTTCGGGGGGCATGACTTGAGGCTGCTTTGCAGCTTTTATTGGCAGACTCGGGAAATTTAAGCAGGGAATATTTCTGTGGAGTTTTTTAGGCTAACCCCAAGAAGGTATTTCATGAGAATATAGCTGGAGTCTCTGGCCAGCCAGCTACATGCCATGTGCATATCTCCTCTGCTTTGTTTTATTTCTTTGTGATTTCTTTGCTGTTATTCCCAGCACTGCTCACATTGGAGGAAGCAGAGATGTAGGTATGGGGAGCACCTCAGGTCACACAAGTACCGGGAAGTTCAGATAGGAACATACTCCTTTTCAGACCCTACAGTAAATTCACCCCAGAGGTGCTGTTCTGTTTACTCCCCATCATTTTACTTTGATTCAACAGTGAGTAGGAGGGCAGAGCATTTAACAACTGTGTTCCTACATTTGCTTTCGATTAGCATACATGGGGATTGTGGCTTACACTAACTTATTGGTCTCTAGAGGAATGCTCTTCATCTCTGTTACCAAGAGCTAGCACTGAACGCAGGAGGGGTCCATCCTACAGAAAATGCCTTTACAAAGGAAGCACTGTGATGGGCTACGAGCCCATGCCAAGAACTGCAGCACAGAGCAAAGGTTCTAAAAGGAGAAGTGAGAAAGATGCTGGTCACAGAACCTCAGATTACTTGCTAACCTATTTGAGCAGCTTTTAGGATTTTTAGCTTCTGTCCTCACTGCTAGCACTGCTAGTTTTATAATACTGCCTGAAAATGAAATGGATAAGGAATGGGGATGGAGATGCGGAATAGAGATGGAAATGGAGGTGGAGGCAGGGATATCCTAAGGAATGTTGTATCATACAAAATCTGTTTGTTCACTATCTTGTCTCCAATGGTGTCTGCAGTAGTTTTTAGGGACAAAGAGTGAGAAATAAAGGGAACAAAGCATGACTAGTTGGTATGCTATCTCTGCAGGCCAGGCGCTTCCCAAGCTGGAGGCTGAATCCAGATCATTGTTTTCAGCATTCTGCTAAGGAGTCCCCTTCCAAGTATTTGTCTAGTTGCTCTTTAAACTTTTATCCTTTCTAGAATCCTCTAGTAATATGTTTCATAATCATAGTTATGTGCTCTATTTCTTGCTTGAGTCTTTATAACTTCAAATTCTTCACTATGAAACTATAAACATCCAGGTAGGAAACCTCCATAAATTTCCCATTAATGAGCATTCATTAAAATGACTCTTTCTTTTTTTTTTCTGTAATCTATTTCCCTTTCTCTTGTCCACATATTGCATCTGAATCAAGCATAATTTTTATTAGAAGTAGACATCCTATCAGAGTATTAATGTATTTGAAAAAGACTTTATAGTTTCAGCCATAAAAGTTGGAATGAAGATTTGCACTGGAAAACAATATAATCAAAAAAACACCTAGAACAGCAAATTCAGACACGATGAAAGATATTTGTGTCTTGAATGGAAAAGTTTATTTCTACATTACACTTAGCAACATTTTACATTTATTTATCAGTATGACTGATGCTTAGTTGGGGATCTAGAGGCAAGTTAAATTACGCTAAGAAGCATGAGACTAACTAAAGACTAAGACGTGAGACTAAGCTGAGACTAAAAAGACATCTATAGAGTAGTGAGTTTGGAGTTTCACCTTTATTTTATTTTTTTTCTTTTTAGGTGAAGAACAAACATGCATCTCTGAGAGACAGCGGGCCTTGTCAAGGATCTTTTATGGCCCCGCTGGGTACTTCAGCCAGTCCGATTTATTTTCCACACTGGATGTACAGTCAGAGAAAAGAGCTGGCTTCCCAAGATCCTGCCCTCCCTCCTTCAAAGAGCTGTTTCTGGACTCTGGATTGTCATCTCCAATCATGCAAAATCCATATGCCAGCCAGATTCCTGGGCTAGAATCCATCCTTAGTGAAGCCATCTCAGGAATGTTCCCATCAAGGGAACTGGCTCAAGTGGCAATGCAATTTACTGCCAATCCAAAACGCTTCCAAGAAAATCTCTTTGGAGGAAAGTTCTTGAAGAATATGATCCAGTTTAACTTCACTGGAGCACTTGGCACTAGTGGCAAATACAACATTGGGCAGTTTTTCACAAAGGAAGATGCAACCGAAAGGAATAGTAGCCAAGGCCCTTTGCAATCAGCTGCAGCCTTTCCATTGGAAATATCAAAGGGGAGCTCCATTTTGAGTCAAGCTCTTGTAGGCAGCTTTGGCCGGACAGTAACTCTTCAGGACAATCAGAATATGATTAAATTCCTTTCCTCTGTCCTGGAACTTCCAGAGTTCTTTACTTTCCTTCAACAAGTGATTTCTGTCCCCAGAAGCATTGCTGAAGATTTGGGTGAAGTGGTGAAACTAGCACTTGGATCCAAAGACTGTGGTGAGGAGTCAAGGGATCTGTTTCTTCCAACGTGCACCAAGGAGGGGAGGTATGAGGAAGTTCAGTGCTATGAAGGAGAGTGCTGGTGCTTGGACACTTCAGGTAAAGAAGTACCAGGTTCAAGAGTTCAAGGTGAACGTCCAAGGTGTCCCTCTGATTGTGAGAAGCAAAGGAGAAACTTGCAGAACTTGAAACAAAGCCTGTCTGCAGGATCAGATCTTTTTATTCCCTCTTGTACCAAGAACGGAGACTTTCTGCCACTTCAGTGTTATGGGACAAATTGCTTCTGTGTTGATTTGAATGGAAAGACTATTCCAGGAATAAGAGGAAATATAGGAAAACCCATAAAATGTAAGTTCTGGGAATTGGGAATTTAAAAAGTATCTATTTATAATATCTATTTAAAGATGGTTCTTAATTTTGTTGGAATTTCATGATTTATTTCTTCATATTTGGTTGTTTCTGTAAATGTATAAATGATTGTCCCCTAACACAAAAGAATATTATCCCTACAGTTGAAGGGGAATTAAGGGAAATAAAGTGTATGTAAAACTTGGTATCTTAAGAGACAGTCCCTTTTTCTTTCAATATGTAAGACAGGTACACTCAGAGCAGATAGCCTGAGATCTTTCCTTATTATATGCTACTGACATCTGTCTCTACTTAAATGTGTAGTATAGTGTGTATAACATCTCTAATACCCGTGAGACACAGGGCATCTATATGCCCCTAGCCAAGTGGAAAACTCTTCTGCTTCCAGGACAAAATAACTTGTGCAGCACTGCCTTATTCTTGTCCTGAGAGCTGAAGTGATTTATTGCTTTAAACCGTGAGCTTCTTTTAGCTTAGGAAAGTATCTCTAACTTGATAGGCCATCATAGGAGACCAAATATAAAAGATGTGTACAAAAGCTAATTGATTTCTCATAGTGATTGTATAGAAAGGTCAGAAATGATTGAGTCAGAAATGACTTGTGAGGCATGCTTTGGTATTGCACCTTGCTTACAGACTATCAAGTGCCACCTTGCTTACAGACTATCAAGTGCCTCTTATAATCTTCTATTAATGTAATTTAAAAAAAAAAGGAAGCACACAGAATCATAGAATGGCTTAGGTTGGAAGGGACTTTAAAGATCATAAAGTTCCAGAGCCATAGGCCAGGGTTGTTTGTCTTTCATGGTTCTGTGATCTGAAAACAGCATATCAACAAGAGGAACAGCCCAAGAGAAGATCCTGTTTCTTGCAATGGAAGGAATAGTAGAGTAACCAGCATATGATACAGTACATACACAAAAGGAGCTCTTTTGAGTAGCAGTTTGTAGAAGAACTGGTCAATTCATCACAGTGTTCTAGATTGGTAGGGGATTTATTTGTAGCAGTTTATAATGCTGTGGTGTGCCAGAGGTGAGCTCCTGTGTTCTGCTATGTTTGTAGAACTGCTTGGTGGCAAAATGAGATTTGGCTCTGGAGTTGTCAAAAAAACCTTCCAACAGAAAACTCATTCACACCTGCATTCTGAAGGATGGTATTTTTATATTCAGCTACGATATTCATTGCAGAGTAGAAAGATAGGGCAACGTGATTGAAAATTTTGGCAATGTTCAAGAGGAAATAAAGTCAGTATTGTCCTACTATTCACATCATTTGTCTTGCAATGATTGGCTGAAGAAAGATCAACTACAAGATTTTCTAGTGTATCTGAAAATGCTTACTTAATGTGATCATATTCAGGAAACTGTTTAGTGGCATCAAACTCCCGTCTCCCCATTACAAACTACAAGCATCTAATGTGCTCAGATTTTGTTTAAATTTCTGAATACACCTTTAAAGGCTCATACACCTTTAAGAATCTTACTCTGGCCCAAAAGGGCAGAAATTGTTGCCCTTAATAATGGGCCAAGAATGTTGTTGATTTTGGGACAAATAATGAAGTATCAGTAATAGTGTTCATGGCATAACAGTGAGAATGTTCAGGTTGCAGGTATTGTATAAATTCTGTGCATTCATAAGATGTGCTATGCATGTTTTTCATTTCCTCAGGCCCCAGTGCTTGTCAAATCACAGCCGGGCAGGAGTTTCTAAAGACTCTGAAGCTCCTGTTGTCAGACCCAAGTTCTCTGACTCAACTCTCCAGCATTTACCTACCCCAGTGTGATACTGATGGTGCCTGGAGGCAAGTGCAGTGCAGTGGTCCTCCTGAGCAAGCTTTTGAGTGGTACGAAAGGTGGATTACAGAGAGCAACGAAGGCAAAACTCTGCCCATTGCCAGTCTATTGAACATCCTAATTGGATATAAAAATGCATCTTCCAAAGGTTATTCAGGTTTTATTGAAACTTTGTATGAGGCTGGGCACCAGAATGTCTTCCCAGCTTTCACTACATACTCATCCTTTGTTGATCTTCCACCTGAAGTACTGGAGGGAAATGTGACCTCTGCATCTGAGAACATTTTATTGGATCCGTACACATTCTGGCAGCTTCTGAATGAACAGTTTACCTATTACCCAGGAGCCTACACTGATTTCAGTGCTCCATTAAGCCACTTCGAGCTTCGTGATTGTTGGTGTGTTAACAACAATGGGGAAGAACTGCAAGGAACAAGGGCAGAAGTGAACCAAGTACCGACATGTAAGTAACAGAATTGCTGGCATATAAATAAAAGTTTTTCTGGTCTTTGATTTTATACCACAAGAGAAAAATTCCTTACATGCGCAGTGAAGTAGGAGATAATGGTCTAGGGTAAGATTATTGATAGTGTCAATATCACTGACTACCTGAGGAGAGAAAACTCATTTTTGGAAAATAAACAGTCCATCTGCTTTGGCAATATGGATAAACAAAGTCCTATATCAGGGAGTGTAGTTATGTAATGCAAAGTGCTTACCCAGATACCAAAGGATACTACAAAGCTAGAAGCATTCTGTGAAGACTTGTAGGGAAAATTGACTGTTAAACTAACTGATGTAAAGGACTTTCAAGAACACCTTAAAACTATAGACAAGGAATTTTCTTTAATATTCCCTGTTATTCAGTCAAGAGTAACAGGTATGCCCTAAAAGTCCAACAGGATAAGAGTGAGGCCATCACTGATGTTTGGTAAACCTTCTGTTTAGAGCATCTTCACCAGAGTTGTTGATCCTTCATTGGAGTTATTTCCAGCAGACAAACTAGTTTGTAAACATAGTTGTTGAAACCATAAACCATTCATATCATATAGTAATTTTCCAGCTGGAAGGAAGAGTGGCAAGGAGTGGTGAAGAAACCAGTTCTGCAGGCAAAAGAGAAGTATAATAAAAGAGACGAACAGAGTTATTTTAGCAGAGAAGCTTCCACTTTCATTGTTTCAGTGTGTTTAACTGCCAACTATCCAAATCTGTGGATGTCTGGAAAGAATAGGTCAAGTTCCCTTTGCTTTTTACAGGTCCTGGTATATGTCAAAGTATTCAGCAAGAAGCTGTGAAATTTATAGAGGAGACAAAGCAACTCATCCGAGCCTCGAACGCCTCCCACTTCCCTTTTGGAGAGAGCTTCTTGATGGCAAAAGGAATACAGCTCATGGACAGTGACCTCCTACGTTCTACTCGGCCCTATGAATCAGAGATGATGGTCTCTGAGAAGTTGTTGTCGGGCAGTAACTATGCTCTCCAGCTGGCTGCACAATCAGGTGGGGGGAGATGGAAATGAGGACTTTGAATTAAAAGGATTAAGCCTAGGATAGAGTGTAAGAGTGCTCTATAGCAAATTCAACTTTGCTGAAAGACAAGGGCAACTCAGCAAATCTTGCTTAATGGTCAATTAACCTAATCCAAGAGCTGATTTCAATTGTCTTGTATGAAGAAAAGCTGAGGGAGTTAAGCTTGCTTAGCTTGGAGAAGAGAAGGCTCCAAGGAGACCTCATTGCAGCCTTCCAGTACTTGAAGGGAACTTACAAGCAGGAGGGGGACCAACTCTTTACACAGTCTGGTGAAACAAGAGAGACTGGCTTTAAACTCAAAGTGAGGGATTTAGGTTGGATGTTAGAACATGTTTTTTACTGAGAGGGTGCTATGGCATTGGAACAGGCTACCTGGAAAAGCTGCGGTTGCCGCACCCCTGGAGGTGTTCAAGGCAACCTGATCTAGTGGCTGGCAACCAGCCCACAGCAGGGGTACAGAAACAAATGGTCTATAAGGTCCCCTCCAACCTAAGCCATTTAATGATTCTTTGATATGTATGACAGCTTGAATAGGTAAGATGTGGGTACTCTACCTACCTTCAGTGTTTGCAAACATACTTTTAAAATATCTCTTCTTGTATTGGCCACCAACGTCTTTCTCATATTTTACACTCATATTTTACAGTCTTGCATTTCTACTGGCAGAATCACTTTACATTGAAAGGTTTTGCTGGAGAAGCTACGCAGCTAGGATTTCATCCCTACATCCCACAGTGTGATGGCCTGGGAAACTGGGAGCCAACTCAATGCTATGAGAGCACGGGTGAGATATCCCTCACAAAATACTCTGATTTAAAAAATAGAAAACCTGTATTCTTGTAGCCAAATCAGAGGGAGGTGGATAGGTGGGCTATATGATGGGTGAAAAATTGATTGGAATGAGTGACTCAAGTGACAGTTCATTAGGTTTCAAAAATCAGTTAACGTTCAGTTGCTTGCTGCTAGTAGCATTCCTCAGAGATAAACTCAAGAATCAGCAATTGTTTAATGCTTCTGCTATTGATTTGTTAATGATCAGGGCAACAAGATGGAATACACTCTCAGCAAATCTATGGATTACAGGAAATTGCTGTGAGTAGATGCTATACTGCACTATTTGCAATAGAAGGTTCTTACCAGAGGTGCTATGTTTCCATTCTCAGCACTGCTCAGAAGTATGGTCTATTTTTTCTCTGGAAAGCAGAATTAACTGTGTCTACAGCTTACTGACTACTTTCTGTGGTGACGCAGTGAATCAAAATCCTCCAGGGATGCAGCAAATTTAAACAAATGTAAGGAATACTGCAATACAATATCTACAGTAAATCTGTTTTTCTTTCTTGGGCAGGTCATTGCTGGTGTGTGGATGAAAGAGGACGTTACGTTATGGATTCCTTGGTTTCACGCTCAGCAGAACTTCCCAAATGTCAGTTGGCTTTTCTTCTTAAGTGTCTGTGCTTACCTACTCTTAAAAATTTTAATCTTTATTGAAAATTCTAGTGTGCTACATATGAAGAGAGCCTTGTTTTTAACCAGTGCAAGAGAGAGGAGACCTTTGTGTTTGATTTTGCTCATGTGTTTTATTTCATTATGTATGAATTCAGCTCACATGATTTGGGAATTGACCCCCTACTGCTGTTACCTGACACTGATCAGATGTTCCCTGCCTCACACTGCAGCAAAGCCTTATGTAGATAAGCAAAGGAGATGGAGGCGTGCCCTTTTCTCTATGTTAGGTCTGAGAACTTCATTATGCTTTAGCATGCATACATGTGTTTTCCCTCTTGTAGGTCAGACGTCATGTCAGAGATCTCGAGCCAATGCTTTAATCTCCAGCTGGAGACAGAGTGGTTCACAGCTGGATGCCTCCGCAACAGATCTGTTTGTCCCCTACTGCCTTGAGGTAATTTAGTGTGGCTGAGGAAAGGTGTATCAAAACCTTCCTGGTTTTTCTACATCTGTGCTAAGGACCCATAGAGTTTCAGTCTAATCTCACAAAGTATCCCTTTGTGCATTCTTATTAAACTGAATGGAAAGGGTTCAACAAAACAGAAGGGAGGTTTTCTCTCCATAAATCAGTCCATCATGTTCTTGAAAATTGCCAGTGAGTGATGTAGAGCCCTGAGATGGGGAAGGAACAGAAATTTCCAACCAAGCTTGTACCAGAAGTTAATCCCAGTGAGCTTTCAGACTATGTACTGCTCCTCTCAGGACCTGATTTGAGTATTTTAGTATTTTGTTTTTCTTCTTAGCATGCATTAAAGGACAAAAGTAAATATAACCAAATATTTTAACCAGGCTTTTGGGATATGAATGCCAGTGTGTCTATGTTAATATATGTTGCTCTGCAATGACATGTAATTGATATTTTTTAGACAGGAGAATACGCCGTGCTACAGAGATTTTATACAAATACCTGGTGTGTAGATCCTGAGTCAGGAAAAGTATTTCAGCCTGGCAACAAAGATTCAGATGGCAATCCTGAGTGTGAGTAATGTTTTACCCACAGGCTGTGATGGCAGTGGTAATGTCTCATGCTTTGCTGCATGTGTACTTCTGTACTTTCCTTTTTGGAATGTTTCCCATGGAAATATGGAGGTCATATGGTTGGATTCCTCAACGATAAATTCATGCAAGTACAATCTTTGAGAGGATAGCTGAAAATAGTTATCATTTACTTTCATTACGGGAAGCAAACCAGTGTTCAAAAGGTAGAACTGTTGAGCTCTCATCAGAGATGGGAGATCTTATACTAGGATTCTGTGATTCTGTGACATTCTCCAAAAGGCTGGAGAAACTCTGCTTAGAGAAATTGAGATGCCCAGTAGGAGTTAATCCCTTGACTCTGCTCTGTGTTTCTTTCTTCAGTTCCTCAGCTAGTGATTTTCTGATTTGCATCTCCCATAGAAAATTTGGGAGAATAATTTTCAGGCTTCAAACAGTGTTTCTACCAGAACATCCATATCAAGAGCAGATGATTGCTGAGGATGGGATAGTAAGTTAGATGGTACCTTGGTCTGACCCAGAAAGTCTGCTCAGCTCTTCTTATAGATGACCTACTGATAGAAGTCTGGTTGTAGGTGTGCAGCATACCTGATGGGAGATAAGTAACTGCATGTTGCCTGAAGAAATAGTAGTTGAATATTTGTTACCTGAATCACTACCCAAATTTACTCCAACACTTGCAGATGAACAAAATTAGTGAATATCAATTTTATTGGAGTGATTGGATCTTCTTGGGTTTGGATGGTTCCTCAAGCAGAAGTCACTGTTTTGTTTATTTGTGAGAAATAATAACTATTTCTATTTATAAGAGCATATGTGTGAGGTAATGTTGTAACATTATTAAATATCCTTATCATATCTTTTACTTTTTTCCACCATTTTCTTGGTACAAATTCATACAACATGCACTATAATCTTTAGGAAAAAGTTTATGTCGTGTAGTGCATCTAAAATTACACATATTTCTAAATAAGTTATTGCTATATTCTAGTTTTCAGATGATCAGTTTGTCTTCTGTTCTGCAAATTGCAATGATCTTTCTCTCTTTAAAGGTCCTACTTTCTGTAATATGTTGGAGTTGAAAACTAGTTTACGAGAAGCTGGTAAGGGTTACATTCCAAAATGTGAAGAGGCCAGTGCGATATTCTCACCTGTGCAGTGCACTCAGGATGAAGAAAGCTGCTGGTGTGTATTTGACAATGGAGAAGAGGTACCTGGGACACGAGTAAGCGGAGGAAGACCTTCATGTGAAAGTGAGTTGCTGCTCGCGGCATTTTGCTTCTCTGCAAGTTCAACTCTGGAACCTGAGCCAAAACTATATTTTTCTAGTATTTTATGTTTAAGCTTCTTTTTTCAGTCTGTTAGAGAGATTTTTGCTCAGGTGGTATGATTATCTTTGTGTTATAGTAGACTTCTGACCTACCTGGACATAGTGTTCCATTTTCTTCAAGCATCTTGTCAGTAGAAAGAAGAAGGGAATGAATCTTTGACTCCTCCTAACTCATAAAAATGGTTAAATCTAAGAGCTGTTAAGCTAAGCTAAAAAATCGATCTGAATAGGTTGCTGCAAACTTGAACCAGTTCCAGCCTGAGCTGGCTCTGGGATTAAAAGCCATCCAACTGACTAAAATAAAATTTAAAAAATGTATGCTTCTGCCATTCCTACTGCTGGCTAGTGATCAGAATTGTGGAAAGGATGTGCCAAAACACTACATATTTGCAGAGTATTTCCGATATTATTAGAGTTGTGAAGTACTGGATTTCACTCATGGTTTCCAGTGAAATGTCCAAGTGGGAGACATTTGGATAAATTCTATTACCAATTGTCTTCAAACATCTTCCCAACACTGAAGTAAGCTAAACAAATTAAAGTTACCATAAGTCCATTATCCAAATTGTAATGATTAGTTAAAACTAGAGATGTATAAAGAAAACCTTCAACTTCAGAGCCAGCACCTGCAGGGCACCACAGTTTCCATACTTCATTTGTTAGGTTCTTTTTCATTTATTTATTTATTTATTTATTTATTTATTTATTTATTTATTTATTTATTTATTT